>JAFIDM010009631.1:360888622-361009608 GCA_023159025.1 Thereuonema tuberculata
CCGTAATTATTCAATTTAAATATTAGTGCAATATTAATTTGAAATCAATAGACATTTTTTTAGTCATTTTTTTGTACGGTTCTGTTACTTGATAAAGATCCTTTGACAGCATCGAAACCCGTTGTATATTGTCTCTTTTTTAATATATATGTTTCTTAAACCTAGTCTGATGTGTTTGCTCAATTTATTTCGTAATTAACTATGACATTGGTATACGTTAAATATTTGATATTAATAGATATTTTTTCCTTACTTATCTTAACCCTATATTTGAGCTTTCCTAAATAAATAGTCTTTGAGTATTTCAGATGGAGATACACAACTAAATTCTACAACTTATTTGTTGTAACACTTTTTTACTGGCCGTTACAGAATTTAAAAATTCTATGATGTTAAGTTTGAGGATTATTAGCTTTTTGTTTTAATTAAAAGATGAAGTTATTTATAAGAGGTAAACTTACAACAGCGTGGGAGAGATAGAATTGCCAGAGTTGAGGATATTTATTAAATCCTGGATAGATAAAGAAAAGACGACTCAAGCAAATGCAGGCGACTGCAAATCTTTTATTTCTTTTATATTTCTATTTCCAATGCACCTAAAATTCCGAAAATTTAAGTAGGAACTTGTGAAGCACCTGGGATTTCAATTTTCTTGTTTTTAATTTTCAAAATATTCTGCAATTGATTAAATTAAAATCCAATAACAGTCAATTTTTTGGGTGTTTTCGAGGTGGTACTCGGTATTTTCAACTCAAAAAAACTTGACGAAAACCTGAAATGATAAAACATTTGTAAAATAATGATTTGTATTTAAAATATTTCTTAGTAGTGCAATAGTTAATCTTTTAAAAAAATAATTTAATCTCCCACAATTTAAAAAAAAAAACAAAAACAATTTTTAATTTTTTTTTATAAAATCAACTGTTGTATTAATAATAAATATTTTAAATACAAATCATTATTTTTATCATTTTTTATCATTTCGGCTTTTGTAAAGTTTTTTAAGTCGAAAGAACCGAGTAATACTTCGAAAACACCCAAAAAAATTGACTGTCTTTGAATTTTAATTTGATTAATTACAGAATATCTTGAACATTAAAAACAAGAAAATAGAAATCCCAGTTGCTTAACGAGTTCATATTTAAATTTTCAGAATCTTAGGTGCATTGGAAAAAGAAATATGTAAAAGAAGTAAAAGGTTTGCAGTCGCCTGCATTTGCTTGAGTCAGGACCTTAAGAAAGGGTCAAAGTCTAAAATTAACATAGTGTAATTATTCTCCTCCGAACGGGCCTAGGGCCTAGCCAGCCCTCTGTAGAATGGGTACCGGGTTTCTTTCTCGGGAGTTAAAGGCGGGCGGGCTTCGGGCTGACCACCCGACCTCATACTAGTCCCGTTGGTCAAGAAACGCCGGGACCCGTGGGCCTGTATGGCTTGTTTGGGGACAGCTTTAACTTCTTTTTTAACTTTGAATTATTGTTGAAAATGCTATGGAAATAAGTGCTATCCATACAGACTGCAGTTTACATTTTAGCATTATTTAAAGAAATCGCCTTTCATGTTAATTCCAGTGCATTATATCTAATGGTGTCAAGTTTAATTCTTCATACTTTCCATGTGTCTTTTTTATAAATAGTTAACGTTATTTTTTATGAATGTCTATTTTGCACTTTTTCTCCATATTGTTCTCTTCTTTTACATGAATAGCCTAAAATCCTTCTGCTTAGGACTTACTGGAATCTTAAATTCGCTACTAATAAAAACCAAGCAAGCCTAATGATGTTAATAAGTTGATTACCGAAAGGATTTATTTACCGAGTTTTCATATCGGCAATAAGGTGATGTATGCATTAAGTCTATTCTTACTGAATCCTATAAAATAATTCTTACCATCTTATCTCACATTTTCGTAGAAGCTCCGTAGAGCTTAGAGTAGAAAATAATCTATAATAATTAAAAGTGGCAACCTTAATTCCAAAAGTTTTTTAGTTATTATAAACTTAAATTATTATAATCATTTTAATGATTGATATATAAGTTTGGTTGTGGATCCCCCTCTTCGCAACTGAATTAATATTAATTATATTTTTGTTATGTGAAAACGAGATTTACTTTTTGCAGGTTGACATAAGTATATAATGTTTGAGGTTTTAAGTACAGTGGCGCACCCTAGATTAAGTTTTAGGGGGACTAAGGATGATGTGTAAAGAGTTCATTCATATGTATATGATCTATTTAAAAATATATTGTTTCAAAGATCACTTTCCAAAATAATAAGATACAGACATGTCGGTGCTTTCAAAATAACGATTTTCTTCTCGTTTCTTTCTTTCTTTCTTTTCTTTTCTTTTCCTTTATTTTGCGTTGGGAGGAGGGGGTATCAGCCCCCTTAGCCCCCCACACCCCGTGGGTGCGCCACTGATTGGATGAAACCTTTTTTGGAAAGTTTGTGTACTATCGTAGAGTTATAAAAAAAGTTTTGCTTGAAGTGTTCAAAATACATAAGCATTCTACGAATTGACACACTTTTAAAGTTAAAAATGTGTCATTTCATAGAATACCTAAGTAATGTAGGAAATAATGCGTTTCCTACATTAATTGAATGTTGTAAGATCAATCTGAAATTAAGAAAAAAGAAGAATCTGTTCTGGTTTACTTAACAAAAATCAAAGTAACCTAAATTACAAAATTGCATTGGTTAAAAAATAAAAGCCTGATTAGAAATAATGAAAATTCAAGCGATTTAGGTAAACTTCAATTATAAAAAGTTGCAAACAAATTAATGATAAAAACCTACTAATATGACTATGACTATTCATACTAGGATTAATTAAGCAAAATACATGTTTTTTAATTCATACCTAAGTATTTCTCCTTATATCACCTACATGAAATGATTTTATTTTTATTACTATATTTTTTTATATTACTGTATCACTTGACAAGAATTTGAAGTATAATAAAATATATAATGTTTTTTTTTCTTTCTTTTCTAAATCTTTTATATAATTTTTCTCGAGCGCTAATTGCTTTTATATAATAAAACTAACTACATCCTATAAATTATAGAAAGAGATAATAAAAATACATATGTTATCGTCCACAATAATCATCACGAAATTACCATTTAAAAAAACATAGGCTCGTTTCAAAATATAAGGTTGCTCTCAATGGCAGCGATAATGCTATTTCAACTATTATTAAGAAAATTGTATTAAAAATTGATAAGGCTAAAATTTGTAACTTCGCGTTAATTTTAAATCATTGTGGTTATAGGTATTTGAAAACATGAAATGTAATTTATAGGTCACGACAAGATTCTGTACTACGCCTCGTGATTGATATGCAGTATTGTTATGCACTGTAACTGGATTATTCTAAATAAAGCTGCATAATCAGCAAGTCACGGGTGTCGTTGCAAACATAGATTGTTTTTCTTTATCAAAAATTAAAAAAAAAATACTGATAATTGTTTTTAAATATATTGTTTATCACATATGCCAAATGCATCCAAATTAGCGTTGTAATCAAAGGGGTCACAATTTCCCTTTAAATAACATAAAATTAATTATTTAAAAAATAATTAAACATAAATAATATGTAAAATTAATGCAGTAATGTTTAATTTACCCACTAGTATTATTATTATTATTTAAATTATATGCATTGTAAATATAAACATTTTATTTTTATGCAATAATCCTTTTCCACTTCCTCCCCCTCTGGCTCTGAATTTGACTTTGTCATTGTCGTCGTCATCATATTCTGTATAATGGATAGCAGAATATGATGACAACGAGGGAAATCTAATAGTGGTTTTAATCAAAATGATAATTTATTTGTAATTTTTTAGTATTAAATTGATTGCTGACAAGAAAAAATATCGTATTCACTTGTAAAGTTTATCGTAACATATAAATAAATATAACAATATTTATAAAACATAAACATAGTTTATGTAGTCACCATACTTACAATAACTATTGGGAAAAAAAATAATACCCAGTACTTATTATTTCTAGCTACTATCTCCATAAAATATCGTACGTTCTATTTGTAAACATTAAGTCAAAACTTGATGAATAGCAACTGAGACGTAATTGGAATTAAACAAAAGAAATTCGATCTTATATTTGTTGCTTCTTTTAAGGATAATCTGAAATAAAATGTCTTTTATTTTTTACCATAAACAAAAGAAAAAAAGCAAGCAAAAAATTGCGAATGTAATCAAAATTCGTCGAAATATGTATATTTTTCACTCTTCAGGAATAAAAATTCATCTCGAGGTCGACGATTGTGTTTTTTTATTAGAACTACTTTCCATTTATTAAGAAACATTGCGTTATATTTTTTTCATGAAAAACAAAGAAAAATTAAAAACGTCCTCCATTAGCAATGTTTTTGTAAATTCCTTACATTAGTTACGGACGATGAAATAGCAATAAGAAATGATAGTAACTGTTTGAAAACTCAAGGTGAAAACTCAATGTAAGTTACTCAATTGCAGAACAGAGGTTCTTTATTTTAGCAGAAACCTACCATTCCTAGTGAAATCATTTGAAGTGCAATGACTGCAGTTTAGTGAAAGAACCATTGTCTGTTTTCATTGCTTTTGCCTAAAAGATGTTTATGACCTGAAAGATTGACTAGTTTCTAACTATTTGCCTAACTAGTTTCTAAATTGTTATTGTAATTCTTATACAGTATTATATAAATATTTTGTTCAAAACATCAGTAATAAGTTGTTGTTTTTTTGTTTTTTTCCGAAATTTATTCGTATGTTAATTATAAAAAGTAAATACTATAAAGATGGTGCTTCACATTGTTAAAAAATATCTCGAATACATCCCTTCAGAGAAATGTTTCATGATATATTCGTTTTTATGGAAATATTCCGTGGTAAGGGAACGTACAAAGAAATCTTCGGATCCGGATGCAATGCTTCTTTTGTAAGGTCCTAAGTTAAATACTGAACTATTTTTCTACTTCATATCATTATTTATCTTAAATTCATCTGCTAACTAATCTGCACCATTTTCGAAAGAAAAAAAGTTCGATTGTAATCACTGAAAATGTTACTGATTTTTCTGTTAGGATTATTGAATGGTTTGAATCAAAATTCACGGTAATTTTGTTAGGACTAGACGAGACTTTTTAACTGAAGTTTTGAACTTTAATTAGACTTTCTAATTTTTTTCGAATTTTGTCGATATTTTTAGTGACATTATTATATGAGAACAAAAATTACATTAGTTTAACATTCCAAACAATTTCCTTGCTGAAAGTACAAAAAAAAAAAGAAATACTTCCAAATGCATTATATTTGTTTATTAAAATTTTTTGGAACTAACTATAATTCGATATTGTTATTTTAAAGATGTTTTTGGCATTGACATTGGCAATATAAATAACTCTTTTAATTAGTGATTTTTAGAAATGACAAAAACCTGGGGAAAAAATACTGTAAGATGTGTAAGTAATGCTCGACTCGTTTTCCTTTAAGATAAGAATTACTCTTAAACTGCTGTTACAAAAAGCAACTTTCAGAAAACAAATTGTTATTGTAATAGTTATTATGGGAACATTTTTTTAAAAAACAGAATACAATGAAAAAACGAAAAAAAACAAAAAAAAAAAAAAAAAAAAACGAAAAGAAAACGTAAACAAAAAAGGGAAAGAAAAAAAGAACTGTCGAAAGACAGTGAATTTTCATTCTTTCCTAAATTTTCCAAAAACCATAAACTGCTGCGTTATATAACCATGAAGAAGATGAAAAGGAGAAACGTAAAAAGCATGACACCGAAACAAACAAGATTAAAAAACTTTTAACTTTTGGTGAGAATTGAAACATTGGATATTACCCGTGACAAATACATTCCTGAACCAAATTGAATATGTTTCAGTAACCTCGTTGTCTTCGTAATAGGATCAGATACCTGATAAAACGAAAAACTGCTTGGAAGGAAAATTTGATAAGTTACCCACAATCGTAGAAATTTTCAGGGTAGCGTTTACCATTTAGGGCTACATTTAAATCAGTTAGTGCATTGAGAGGGGAGAAGGATTGGAAAGGATCATAACTCTTCCCCCTATCATTGTATCTGAAAATTAAAAAAATGTAGCATTTTGGATCTAGTATTAATTTTTTTTTTTTGGTTGGAAAGTTATCATTTTGTTTGTATCTCTCCCCTCACCCCCAGAAAAGGACAAAACTTTTTTTTTTTTTATTATTGTTGAACGAAAACCCATTCCAAAATTGACATTCGTGTTTATGAGTTAGTGGATAATATTTGCTGCTCGCCTATTGCTTATGATCCACGATTAAATTATTACCTCAAAAGAAAATTAAATAAATGAATAAATAAATAAATTTGCCAAATTTTACAAGTTACTTTAAAAAATTTCCTTTTTTTATTATTATTTTCGATTATAGTTTAGCCTGGGTGCCTGGAAGTTTACTTACAGTTCCGTGTAAATCTGGGGTCCCCAAACTTTTATAGAATATTTGCCTTCTTATCGACCCCCAGATTAAGTTTATCGACTCCCAGTTTTTAAACCGTACGTGTCACAATACGTAAAATACACAATTATCTTTGAAAATATAACATAAATTGTATTGGATGAAAAAAAACTTTTACTGTCATTTTTGCGACTACTACTGAATACCTTAAAAATATGTTAACATACCTTTTTATTAAAATAGTTGATATTAGTGGGAATAGGAATGAAGAATAATAAATTTTTATTGGAATATTGTATTTTTTTACTAGACAGTTTAATTGATCCTCTTTGGTATCGACCCCCTTTCGACCCCCGTGTATTAATCGACCCCTTGACCCCTTGGGTCCACTTTGGGGACCCCTGGAGTAAATTCTCATTGCTGATGATGCGCAGAACCGCATTTAAGATCCTGAAGGCTTCGAATGATTGTACAGGGAGTCATTGTTTATCCCGAATGACGCGTGGAGCATTTTTGTTTTTTCATTTGCAGAGAAAAAACAAAAACAAAATAACAACAATCGGAACTTTAATTGTTACTCTTATGATATTATTATTATTATTATTATTATTATTACTGATAATGACTACGACATGCAGTGCGAGTATATGTATTTATAACTTTTATAACGATATTTTTATATTGTTATTCTAAAAGGAGAAACAAAAAGAGCATTGACTGACAATTGCCTTATTCTGCATTTTTTTTAACGTAATTACTTGAAATAATAACAATAACAATGATGACGAGAAGGAACATTCTCGAAGGTAGTCCGTAACGTTGAGAGTTTATCCATGGGTACATTGCAACAAATAAAATTACGGCCAATTACTCATTAATTGTAAACAATTAATGAATCAAAAACTTATTACATTTAAAGTTTGAACTAGAAATATCAATAATAAAAAACAAAACAAAACATACATTATCTGTAAATTTCGTAGAAATGGTTCCTAAAATAGATAACACTTAAAATATTATGAACCTATATGCAAATTAATATTCCGGTATCTTTATCAAAAAACTCCTATAACTCATTTTATAATAAATGATTCCTTTTTCGAAATTTAATCGCATCTTAAAGATGAAGTATTTTCTTTTTTTCCATGTTTCGACCTTTTCTTTTGACCTTCGAGAATAAGTTCACCTTAACAAATTTAGTGAATGACTTAAATACAACCCTCACTTATTTACGGAATATGTCAAGGATCCTGAAGCCAATGTCGTGTTACTGATAAACACCAGATAAAACATAAACCAGAGAAAATTTGAAATAATTGAGGTAGTCCAACACAATTTTAGGAAGAATTGATGACAGCTGGAACGTCAAGTGCCTGATAATACAACTGCAATATCAAAACCTATTTCTGTCATGATTTTAGTATAGCGAGTAATTACAGTTAGTAAAATGGCCACGAAGAACACAATTGATATATATTTATTTACTTATTTTCTATCTCAGTGCAATTGAGATTCAAATAGGTCATTTACACGAACCAATAAGCTGTGTCAGTATTCTGATTGTTTTTTCTTTTTAAATTAATTCAAATTAATTGGAATTGATCTTTGCCAATAGGCTTATTTTTATTACACCCAATTATTCCACTTGCCATCATAATACTTTTTTTTTTTTTTTCTTCTAAGATTGTATTCGAATAAATAAATGTTTCTGTGGAAAAAGTGTAGAAAAGTATTCTGTGATATTCGTGCGTGAAGTAACTGGCGTGCAGACAGATTGCCATAATCTTTGGTAACGTAATCTTTCGTTGTATCAAACCATTAACTTTCTTTAATTTTTTTTTTCTTTTTAAAGATAGTTGTAATGGGGCTGTTGACATGTTCCCCGGACAGACAAATTCAAGTAAAGAAATCCGTTGAATGAATCGGTTGTCTGCTGTGAACTCTGAGAAAAATGTACACCGCAGTGTGAAGTTATTTGAAGAGCATGGAAATTCGTTCTAGAAAGGGAGAAAGCACTTGCTTGGACGTTGCCCTCAATGGGTGCTTGCTGATACTTGTACAACTACTTCATCATAAATTCCAGCTCGTTCTGTATTTTCATATCACTTGACCTGAATAACTTTAGAAGTCTCCTTTTATTCCTAATTCGAATTATTTCGATAAAGAAAAGAATTTAGGGATTTAATTCAGTGATTCGAAGTTACTGAAAAGCTACTGATTTGTTAAAATATTATTTCTCCATCTTGAAGATACCAAAATCTTGAAAGACAAAGCTTTTTATTTACGGGAAGTAATATATAAAATTTAAAAAAAATAAGTTTTTTGTTTTATTTATGACATAGAAGTGTGTGTCAATCAATTTTTTATATTCTGCAATAAAAAAAAAAATCACCAATACAGCTTTTTAGAAGATTTTATAAGTTTCGAATGAATAAGGAAAAAAAGATAATGAAAATATTAAATTGTCAAATCCAGTCAAGCTATTTGATAGGATGTATTACGATATTTTAATAATAATATTTTTTCTAATTTACCTTACTCAAATTTTAGTTTTGTGCATTTTTTATTTACAATTAAATTATCATTTTCCCTTCACACACTTTGGTAAGATTTGGGAAGATTGGTTTAAACCCTAATTTTCCTCCTTCTGAAACATATGAATGTGACATATATTTTACTTATTTATTTAATAGTAGCTGCACCCGGCATGCGTTGCAATGCCACCCAAAGAAAGAAAGTGTTTGTGTTTTAATTCTGTTTATTGAAGTGCTTTTGGATACACAATATTATTTTTTTTTGGATACACAATATTTGTTTTTCCGTCTGGTGCACACAGATATTGTAAAATGGTTCTACTAATTCAGAAACCTTCGCGGGCGTGCGCACAACAACTCACCAAAGTTTCATCGCAATCTGATGAATGGTAGAGGAACGCATACGGGACAAATAAACAAAGAAACATTCAAATTCCATAAATATGTCAGTTTTGTTTTTATTGTTTTTTTTTTTTTTTATTACAATGCATAGCTTTTATTCCATCACTTAAAGAGCTTGTATCTTAAAGAGTCTTGTATCACTTAAAGAGCTAATAATAGTCTTTACTTACTGTCCAGACTGGTTTAAAAAAAAAAAAAAACAACTTTATGAGCAACTGTTTGAAGGTTTTATTCATAAAGTTTTGATATATTTGTAATAAAACCTTACAATTATAAGGATTTACAAACGCTTAACATGGTTACAGAAAAATGAAAAAAATAAAAATTAATCTGAAATAATCAGTTCTATTAACTTGTTTACTAAGGTCGAGCCTCATACGCAAGTACCAGTATGTTCTAATAATAATAATAATTACAAATATTAAATTACGGCTTTTTACATGAAATTGAGATGTAAACAGTGGTGGTGTTTTTTTCATTTTGTTTCGAGAAAGATGGAAGGAACAAAGGTAATTTTGTTTCCTTAGTCTATCTCGCCCAGGTAACATGTTAAATCTTATTTAGAAATCTAATTGAATTAATTAAGTTGATCTTTTGTAAACAAATAAATAAATAAATAAATGTTAAAGTCATTGGTTTAAGATTCTTTCACTTGAAGTACTTAAATATTTTTACTTAACTTTTTAAATATGAACAAATTACACGTTCCATTTTTCTTATTTTTTATTGTGAAGCTATTTTTGTTTTAAAGTTACTCCGTATTATTTATTTAAAATGCATGCCAGGCATATCTTCTGAAATAAAATTCTGATCGTTCTTATTAAGTTTCCTTTTTATGGTTACCATCAACTTGTTATTTAGAAATTTAAGCCGACACCTAATCACGGATATCCTTGTTACTTCTTGGTAGTCGTAAAGAAATATTACCAAAAAATGAAAGCTTGATTTTTCAGTATTGGAATGTTCTCAAATGGAATGTGCAATCCAATAATATATTATAGGTATTTTATGATTTTTGAGAAAATGTCCAATAATAGCTATCCTTATTGTTTAGATTGATTTTTATGAAATATATTTTCTTAGATATAAAACAAACAGCTATTAGATGGAAATTTTCGCAAAAACCATAAATGTCTATAAAATATCCATAAGGAAAATTTTAATGTGCGTGAAATAATTATAAAAGAGAATAAAAACGCACAACAACTAACACCCAGACACTGGGTGAATCCAACTGAGGACGGGTAACAACCCAGAACAGGCTTGCCTTGGATTCCCGGTGTCAAAATCACCA
Organism: Thereuonema tuberculata; assembly: GCA_023159025.1. Lineage (NCBI taxonomy): Eukaryota > Metazoa > Arthropoda > Chilopoda > Scutigeromorpha > Scutigeridae > Thereuonema > Thereuonema tuberculata. The sequence goes on from JAFIDM010009631.1 coordinate 360,899,311, forward strand.
AAAGCAGCTCAGTGATTGTTATTTGTTGTGCAGTTTTATTCCCTTTTATAAAATATCTAAAATCTAGTTAATTATAACAAGATAGTGGACCATAACACACTAAGCATTAATAGAATAACAAAAACATACAAAAATGACATGTTTTTATATACCTTGTTATTATTACAACCTTAAATATGTCTATTCCAATCTAATTAATTAATTGTCCTTGATGAATTCTATATAACAGATTTTATATAGTTTCTAAGATTAAGTTTTTTATAAGTTATTTCATATATTGAAAAATAATATTTTTTCTTTATAAGAATTTACTTTGTACAATAATTCTAGTTTGATACATAAACAAAACTCAAAAATAAACAATAAAGTTGAACCGTGCGGCCTGTGTGGTTCAAATCCCAGGTCGAGAGCATGTTTGTTTCATCTTTCTTCATCTGTGTTTCGTCCGTTTCTCCTCTGGGACTTACTATCTCAGGGTTATTTCTGGACGGGATGTGAATCTCGTCCCCTCTTTGGAATTTCCTAGCCTCATCCTGACGTTGTCAGGTAGGGCTAGCCCATGGTCCATAGTTGGCCAAAGTCAATGAAAGGAAGGAAAGTTGAACGATATAGAACTACTAACTGGAATATTTTGGTTAATATTAAAGTATTTTAAAAATATATTCAGTATTCTAACACTTCAGTCCTTGTACTTTTATATTTACTACATATTTAGAAGCCAAACTCCTATTTAAGATATTTTTTTTAATTTTATTACAAGTATTAATTAAAAAGATATTTAAAACTTTACAAATGGTGATTTAAATTTCGAAGATTTGAAGTCATCATCATTTAGTTTTCCATTATTATTCAGTTATGTCTTATTAGATTTTATGAGGATTTCCATTTTTATTGTTATTTAAATGGCCGAACTTAGCAATAGTTTCTTAAAATTAATGTTCTGGAACATTTCCCATAATTTTGCCTGTATAGTAGGAGCAAAGTGGTTACATAAAATAAAATAAAAAGTCCTTATATAAAGTAAGCAAACTGGATATTACAACAATACTTGTGTAATTGCGCTTGATCGAAGTCCTTGTACAGAAAAAAAATATCTTTCTCCTTTTTTTCTTCGAAGATAAAAATTAATGAAAAGGATAAAGGCAAGTTCGAAGGTGGTGTCGATTAAGATTTCGTCCTTGTATTGCAACTGTAGCAAGGGCGTCTCTGAAAGCTCGTTGGCCTTGATTACCCGTTGGAAATCATCCTTTTCCCGCCCTTGTTCACCTCGGGAATACCTTCTGGTCAAGGGAGGGTGTCCACCACTTTCTATCTTGGGTGTCACTCCCAAATCCTGATTCCTTCTTCCCCTTTTAGCCCAGTTCCGTGAGGGACGGACACAAGTGAAAGCAAAAACACTTTCATCCTATTTTTAGAAACACGTTGAAGAAAGTAAAAGAAAAACACCCTTTTTTTTTTTTTTCACGAAGTTTATTGTTGGGAATGCCTAAAAAATGTAGGCGATGTTCTTTTTGTTTAATCACATCTCACTTTATTTTAGTTAATAGTGCTCCAAATTTGATTTGATTTTTTTTTTTTTTCTGTCGAATTATTTTCAAAGAAATACTTGACAAATATTGTATTGCATTTAGAAACGAGTAATAGATTACATTCTTCGACAGAGCAATCGCCCAATCATAATAAGAAATGGACCGAAGCTCCGAAACTAGTGGATCGGATCGGGTAATACGATGTTATTCACACCGATAACGTAAGCTACAACATGGTGTCAACAACAAAACTGTTCGTTGGTCAGATAGTGATTTTAAGTGTTCTTGCTGGTCAAACTTAAAAAAAATAAATTAAAAACAACTTAATGTAAAAGAATTTATTTTGTGAATTACAATAGTGGCACTAGTCAAATTTTTGAAAGGCACTAATCGAATATAATTATATTGCACCGCGATTTTTTTTTAATTGTGAGATAAACGCCCTGTTTCTTAGCACTTTTTATACTAATACATTCTTTCATCCTCACACCCGCTGTGATCGATGTAATCTTGCGAAACGACCATATGTTTGAAACCACAAAAATATCCACAAAAATAGGCTGGATATTAAGAAAACGATTCCTTTACAACATTTCTAGAGGATTTTCTATTTTATTGGTCACTCTCGTAGCTGAAGCGGGATGGTAATAAGGTTAGGACTAGGAGTAACACGAAAGAAATGTTGGGGACATTGCCAACACCCCCTATATCCCCATATATATAGGGGATATAGGGGGTGTTGACGTTGCGCCAGACCTCCAAAATAAGACCCTCGAACCTTGGGCACTGGCGAAGGAACATAACTGGCGCCCGGGGCACATACCTTTTTGGCGCCCCTCCGTCCCCCCCGAAAACCCGAAAATTTTATTTGTCTTGGGGACCATTTGGCGCCCCTTTGCGAGAGGCGCCTGGGGCATGATAGACCCCCCCCCCCCGCTACGCCACTGACCTTGGAATGTCATTTTCATTATTACACCGCGATCCAACAATTAGGTAGTCACTATGTAAGACTAAGGTAGTTTTGAACAAAGATACCTCTTAAAGTATACAAGAATCTAAATTGATAAAAGAATGCTTTAGAACGTCTAGGAAAAAATGAAGATTCATTCCATTTGACAGTACTTTTATAATAACATAAATATGTTTGATAAACAGCAATCCTGGTAAAAATAATACAACCCTTTTAGTTATCAGTTCTTGATTATTTTTTCTGTTTTTTTTTTTTTTTTTTTTTTTTTTTTTTTTTTTTTTTTTTTTTTTCTATAAGGATATCTTTTTAGATGTTTTTTTTTGTAGATTTTGAAATGGAACTTTACATATACTTCTTGTTTAGTCGTACAAAAAGAATGTTTAAATATAAAAGAAATAGAGCACAGATGAGAAGTGTAAGTCGAACTTTTTTTTATTTAATAGACTTTTAGAATAGCACTGTTTCGATATTATCTCATCTCCCTTTGGCCAACAGATCAGATTCGACAGAAACTTTAGTGTGAGTATCTTAGAATATATATTATAATCAGGCCACCACACACCACATTTAAAATAAAGTTTATGTTCAATTAAAATAAAAATAAAATAAAAAATACAAGTACTTTCGAAACGCTCAGCGTTTCTTTGACAAAGAAATTTGACTAAGAAACGTTGACTGTTTCGAAATTAGTTTATTCTTTTTTATTTTAATTTACATAAACTAAAATTTACATTTTTTATTTATAGATCAGATTCGTTAAAGGATTTATTTTTCACTTGACAACAATGTTTCTTAGTAATTGGCACTCTTCCGCAGCTCTATAGTATTTTATTTGTCAACAGCTGATGAATATAATAAGCCTACTCTGGTTGCCACAACAGGACAAACACAGATTTCTCACTTGTTTGTTATTTCTTTAATTTTGAATAACTCAAATGTGACCGTAAATTGATGTTTTCGTTGATATAAATAGCAAATAATTTTTGCAACTAATTAGGAATTCAAAAACAATTTTCTTTCATATTTAATAAAATATCCTAATAATTACTGTTAGGGAATACTGAAAAATAAATCATCAATAATTACAAAGTCAGAATTGTCAAAGGGTATTTTGAAGCCCTAGCGCAAACCCGTGGAAGCATATTTAATATAAGATTCCATTGAACCGCCGTTATCTGCCATGTTTTGAAACGCCAGCCTACAGCACAATGAAAAAAATTTCATTTATCTGAAAATCACTGTAGTGTATCTTGCTGTCTGCATTTATAAATCTAGGCCACGGTAGATATGATATGGTTTAGTTGAGTTGAAAGAGACTCTATCCCAGCTATAAGAATGTTCGCAAACATGAATTACAATCAAAACATTAAAATCAATCACAAAAGGTTTCTTTTGATTACTGTAATTTTTTTTTTCAAATTATTCACCGAAATCTAATGTTCATTGCTGTTTCCTTCAATTCTGTATTTCTTGTTGAACAAAAGTATGTTTCATTTGGCTACCGTATTTCTTATAATTTCAGTTGCTTTATGTCAATATTTGAATGAATATGCGAAACGAGACATTTCAGATTATGACGAAGAAGCTTATTAATGAGTGACATAAACTTGCAGGTATTAAATTGCTATCGAATATAAAGGTTACAGTTCAGCAAATCGCTTGTTCACGAAGCCGTTATTAAATGACAAAATTAATATTTCGGAATTCGACCTTGGAATCATTTTGACAGGTTTATAGATAGGCTAATGTACTGCTGTAATTATCATCAGTCCACATTCACTTCAGTATCTATTCAGAAAGGCCGAACGGTTGACCCATTTCTGAACGGGGATTTGATGGGATAGGTTTACAGCAAACAAGACTTGCCCATCGTTGCTTTTATACTTCAGAACGATTTAGAATAGGGAATAAGAATACATTTACATTATCTAAGCATTTCTTTCGTGGATTATTTGTACCGAGGAGAGAAAACAACAAATAATTTAATTTATCAACATCCATTATTTTTAGAACTTCAGTGAGAAAATAAATACTTGATTATATTTCAAATTTTTGATATACTTCAATAAAGAACCGTTTAAATTAGCAGGATTATTACATCTTTAAAGAAAGAAATTATGTAACCATTAATCTGTGGACCAAGAAGTTTTGTGTTCATTTCATTAAGGTTCCCATAAAGCAATTATGTAATTGATATCGCTGACACTAGATGGCGCTACAAGCAATGACGTCACACCTTTCTATCCCTCCCCTCGTTTTTTAAGAGTATCCTCCCTTAAATATATTACAGCAATAATCCTATTGTAATCTTTTAACAACTCTGCTCACCCCTCGCGCATCAGTTCTTCCTTTTTGGTGAAGTGCCTTTGATCTCAAGACAACACAACAAATACCAAAATAAAAGAAGAAACATACTCATTTATTTTAGCATTTGTTTCATAATAATTATTATTAACTTATAAGATTAATATATTTTTTAAATATTTATCTTTAATAATTACATAATTGCCAGTTTCACGAAAATTTTTGTTTTCCTCGTTTCTTGGAATACTTATAATTTTTAAGGTTTAAAATTAATTAATTACCAGCTTATTTCAACAGGGCGTCTACTAGAATACAGCAAAGATAAAAAAAAAAAAAAAATTGCAAAAAATTTCTTTATAAAGAATTAGATTTTTTGAAAATGTTGTTGATTAAAGTCAGTGATCTTTTTCTTTTTCAGTTAAATCCCAGACTGAAATTTCAATAGTACGTAAACGAAAATTCTGAATAATAATTATAATTAAATTATAGAGTAATTAATATAGTAATAATTTACACACAAACCAAAAAAAAAAAAACCTGCAAATTTACGACAAAGTTTTTATATCAATCTTTTATTAATTTTTTGATAATTTAAATTCCTATATATTTGAAATTAAATTAGCATTATGTGAAATCACAAGATGAAATAACATTTTAATACTACCACAAATCTTTATTACAAAATAAATTTGGTGTATTACCAACTTTTTCAGACATTTGGAGGCAGAGAAATTAACTTCCTCTTCGCACCTTACAAAGAATTAAACTAAACCTAATTGAACTAAATCAATTACTTTTGAGTTCTTTTAGTTTGTGAGTGCTATATTATGAAAACTATTCTCGTTTCCTTTTTACAGTTTGTGGAAAAGAAAATGAAAAACCTGAAAGTAAAATGTCTGCAAACTGGAAGTAAGTTGATTGAGAATAGATCTGAAAATAGAGTTATCTGAATGGGAATCATATTAGATATTTACGCGATAGTGTGAATTATACAGTTTCATAAAATTTTAATATTTTATTACAGATTTTAACAAAACTTATAAATTAAGATCAGATTCTAGAGGAGACCTATAACTTGACAATCACACAAGCTAGAAACAAGTTCTCAACGGCTATGAGCTAATCTTGGCAAGACCTTTTTAACCACGTATAGATCATGTCTTTAGCATATGTCGTTCCTTAGATATGAATTTCTCGCGATGGACGGACAGACAGAGCGGGGATATAAGGCTTCTCCTGATATGAGCTAAGCTCTGTAGAACCCTAAAAATCATACAATCGATCTATCGTTGCACCTTATATCTGAATCAGTGTACATCGAATTAGATATGTTTATACAGTATAAATAAATTAGTGCAATATAATATGGGATATGAGTTGCGTGGACAACCTGTTAAAACTAAACTTAGAATATCACATTGATAGGAAATGAGTGTAGTTTAGAAAACAGATTTGTTTCCAGTTTGCTCCATTTGTCATCTGACGAAGGGAACCGAACTTGGACATGTAATGAAGATTTTTTTTAAATATGTGTTAGGTCCTAATTGTAAATATTGATCGCCATATGAATATAACGGAAAATTTAAGGACGGTAAAAAGAACCATTGCGAAGTTTTTTCGAGTTTACCTAAAGAGCAAAGGAAACAGATAAGAGGTTTTTTAAACTTATATATTAGACTGGTAGCAGCTAAGGTAGCGAGGGTTTTTAATTATTTTTGTCTAAAACATGACCTCACCCCAGCGGGGTGCAAAATTCAAACATGCACAAAAAAATACAAGACTCATTCAACTATTTGATAAAGTGGAACGATTGATCTTAGAGGTACGGATACACCAATCCAAAATAAGGCAGCAACGGCTAATCCAAACCATAAAAAGGGAAGAACAGAGCATCAAAAGCGAAGAGAGTAAAGACATACAGCATATCGAAGAGACATTATGTAAAATTATCAAGATTAAGTTGTAAAAAATGGAAAAACAGCAATGAAAGGATCATTAATAAAAACGTAGCACCCCGACTCATTAATGAAAGCTCAATGATATTTTCGGAGGTACAGAAGAATTTATTGATGAGAGGGCTTACGTTTAATGTAGGGAAGGAGAAACTTGATATACTGTATATAAAATTGCTACAGAAATTGAGGTCCAGATGAGATAACCAGGAAAATAGAAGGAATATACAGCAAAAATGTGGGTGAATTCCAAAAAGAATATAGAAAAGATGTGAAGGCATATGTCGCCTGCTCTTTAAATCATCTGCTCCAACTTCCTATACTGGTAAAGTGCCACAAACATGGCAGTCACTAGGGTGATAAAGGTGTGCTCTGATAAAAAGCTTTTGACTAAAGAAATTTATAGGATAAAAAACATTTTTGCTCAAAATGATTATCCTTTAGGGTTCGTAGAAAGGACCATGTTAAGAATAGAAAGGAGGTGAAAAAAGGAAAAAATATCAGCAGAAGAGAGCAAGGCAACGAACAAAGAAGAGAAAGAACTTTTAAATATATCAGTATTCCGTAGGATGAAAGACTTCAAACGAGATTAAAACAAATTCTAGCGACACAGAAAACACAGATATTTCTTTTACGAACGCACTGCAATAAGAACTTAAGTAATTGCGATGTTAATAATAATAAAAAAGCGTAGTTTAGAAAACAGGTTTGTTTCAAGTTTGCTCAATTTGTAATCTGACGAAGAGGTCCGAACTTAGTCACCGCAACATTTAATGAAGATTTTTCTTTTAAATATGTGCTTTTTTTAAGTGTGTTAGGTCCCAATTGTAAATACCCCCCCCCCCCCCAAATACAATGGGGGAAAAAAAAAACAACTTAGAATATGTTTGAGAGGCTACTATTATGCAACGTCTTGAACTCAAGAGGATAAGCTGATCTATAATATCATATGAAGTTATGTCTGAAGTTTCTATAGTGAAACTAACTCTACTGTTTCAAAAGCTGAAATTAAGAAGAAGACATAGAAACACTATTAAACAATACATTTGGAGCACTTTTTTTTTTTTTTTATCAAGTCATTCTCTGAAATAGCAGTCAGATAATGTACAGATGCAGAAGTGAACTAGTTTGTCGTTACTATAATAAACTATTCTGACAATTGGTTTAGTTAAAAAAAAATTAATAAAACTTTTTGAAAACACAATTCAATTTGACATGTTAAGAAACAGAACATAAATATCTTCTTTTATCTTATGTTGCATTGAATCTACTGGTTAGTGACGGTTATGTTTGATTAGTAAACGCAATTTACTGTGAAGTTAATTTACAGTTTTATATTTTATTATTAAAAAAATAATACAAATCTCAACGATTTGTTGCAAATTAGCTAAAGTGAGATCTCATTTCTTAACTTTTTTTTTTTTCTTACAATTACCGTGAATTTAAAATAAACACTAATTTAATAATGATAAAAATATGTATAACAAAAAGGAATAATGACAGTTTGTACAACAAATTTATTCCTTTTGCATTTTTTCTTTATTTTGGAGGGGAAACGCTTTCCATTTTTTTTTTTTTTGGAGAGCTATCTGCTTGCACTTTCCATTTCAGTGGAAAAGACTTGCAAAAGAGTTTTTGCAGATTAACTCTTGGGGTAAGATTATCTTAATCCGAAAATTACCCCTTCCAGCAAGTTGACAAATTCCGATCTCGATCGCCACACCAACTGACGGCGGATTTTGGAAATGTTTTTCTATGGCAGAAAATAGGAGAAATTTTATCCATATTTTATTCAAAAAATATACGTTTTTTTGGGAAATAAAAATTGTTACAAGATTCATAAATGCTATTACTTCATGTGGGGTGAGTCAGTTTTCAATCAAAATTAATAGGAAAGCTGAAAAAAATTCTCAAATTCGAAGTTCATAAAGTTTGAAATCATTTTATTTTTTTAAAAAAAAAAGTATTGACAAAATAAGAAAATAACTTTTACAGTTAAAACAAAATTATATTCTGAATTATATTTAAGGTTTTAATATAAAAAATTACCGGTAGATCTTCCGAAAAGTTAACATTAAAACATTTTTTTATCGTAAGTTTGGTTGCTATTATTATTAAAACTATCAATTATAATTTAAAAAGAATTTTAATAATTGAAACTTCAATGTTTTCTCTTCTATTGTAGAAAGTTTTAGATTTTTAATTACAATAGTATTTAAGATATTATAAGTTTTCGAAGACTCCAATTTCCAAAAGACCACTTTATCGGAACCTTAAGGAAACTTGACTGTAAAACATTTCCGACATTGATTAAATTAATTGGATGCAGTTATTCAAAATGCCTAAGGAATTCAATGATCACTCAAGGAAACTTGTTTTTTAATAATGTCATGTTCGTATTTTATCGCAATCGAATCCAGTAAAGCAACAAACGCTCGTAATTAAAATAAACTGAGGGAATGTAGCGTTGCATTCAGTGTTGCTAATTCATTGCAAATGGTTGTCCTCAACTTAATGAACTGTAGAAGTTAATTGAATCATCTAAAACAAATCTAAAACAAATCTTCGTAACCAGAAAAGATCTCGATTTTTTTTTTTGGGTCTGTTGGTGATGCAATAAATTATTATTTTATTAGTATTGGCTTTACAGAGATGCAAATGAGATTTCCTATTGGAAATAGTTTTTAAAACGTCGTTTTCAAATTTTCGAAACATGCTGGAAATTTTTGTATAGGATCGAAATTGTAAGGCGTACTTTGTTATCTTAACTTAATTTTTTTTACATGTAATAGAATAGAAAGAAATATGGAATTAAGACAAATGGTTCCTAAAACTATCACTGTACTTTGATCATTAGGCCAAAATAAATACTAAAAAAAAAATAAAAATACATAATTCAGTTAGATTAGGCTTTGAACGCGTAATGTTAATATTTATCGCTGAATATGTGTCTAGTCGTTGCTTTTTTATCCATTTTTTTTCACACATCTTCCCATATGTTATTAGTGAGCACATTGGAGCTTACTTTGAGTTGCCCGACCTTCATTTGTGAAGAGATAGTTTTCCATTGAGATTCTTGATTAACCAGCAATTTCCTGTTTCTATCGTTTGTGTCTCTGCCTTGTCTATGTTTAAAGCATTAGCAAAATAAAAAAAAATCAGTGATAAGATTTAGAACAAAAAAAGGTTCGATTAATCGAGCCATCTTTGCGAATTATAGAAATTAAAAAAGAGATTAAAATAAATATTGCTTAATTTAAAGAAAGCTTCGAGCTTCAACTTTGGGATATATCGTTCGAATTATTATTTACTTTTATTTTGCGAAATTAATTGCCAAGCTCGGAAATTGGTAATTAATCCTCTTGATTATTCATTAATTATAAAGAGCTATTAACACTAATCCTTTAAATACGTCTTAATTTGAGGTAAACGATGTGGCTTGTAGGTAATCCAATAAGAGAAGATCATCTAAAGCTAAAGAAATGTGTCAAAAATGTCGTCTAAGCTACAGCATCGTATACGCCTCGTTACCCATCATACGTGACGACTACATGAACGAATTATAGCTTGCTTTTTATGCCGGGTGTGTTTTTGTTCTGTTTCGGAAGTCATTCTTTGTTTGGAAGTTCTAAATTACTGAATAAATAAATGTAACAACTGAGCAAGTCAAAATTAATAAGAATTCTTGAGATAATTTAGATCTACTTTGAATCTTTTCTTCTATTTCAGTTTGAATTGAAATTATGTAGTCGTATACAATAGGGAAAAGGGGTGGTGTTCTTTTAGTTTTCTTTTTAATGTCAGACCTGCTGAGAGTCACGCATTTATAATGAATTCCACATTCTATAGCGGAAGTCTAAATCTCACGCAAAATCAAGTTTGATAGCTTAAATTGTACACCAATATCCCTTGCACTGAAAATTAAAGGAACGAAGTCTTTATCGTTTTCAGTTCTTTCTACGAGTAGTTTCGTTTAAGCTACTTGTACTGATTTTTTTTTTTTCATTGTTTGCCAAAAACATATTCAACTCCAAACAGGAATTGTAGGAATGTGGAAGTTAGAACTGAATTAATTACTCGAATTTTTTTTTAAAACAAAAAATTCGCTGTTAAGTTTAGATAAACATAATCTAAACATTGGCGTACCGATGGGGGAGGGGTTGGGAGTTGGTAGGAATTGTAACCCCCCCCCCCCATTGCATAAAAAAATAAAATAAAAAAAATTAAATTTCTTGTGGTTTTTTTTTTGTTTGAAAAACTACGACCAACATAATCCCTCCCGTTCCAAAATTCTGGCTACGCTTATGAATCTCGAGGCAGCTGGAAAAACATTGGCTGAAAACATAGAAAAATGATGCATAAAGCCGCCATGTATGTGCAAGAAATTCTTTCGTTTTTAGAATTCCGTCATCTACCGGAAAATTCGGATAATAGTCTTTCGCGAAAACATACTTTACTGTATGGTATTATTCACTGTCAAAAATTAACTTCGGCTCTTCCTAAATTTTTATCCATCAAAAAAGGGTATACAAAAATCAGAAATAATTATTATAGAGAAAGGGAGCTACAACTGAAGTTGGGGACTGGAAAAGAAGGTGTGTGTACAGCAATGATTTTTAATTATTTCTGATTATTGCTGTACAAAGAGCTTCTTTTCCAGTCCCCAACTTCAATTGTATCTCTCTTTCTCTGTAATAGTGGGTTTTTTTTTTTTCCCCGTAGGTTCACCGTTATCTATTCTGTTTATAGCATCTCCAGGTTTTAATATTTTTAGAGTCTTATTACTTACTAGGTAAATTCGTACAATACTGTAAAGAAATGCTTACATTATTAGGAATTTGCGTCCTACTATTGTTAATTTTCATACTCAGTATTTCAAATTTGATCTTTAAATGCTGTTTTCTTTCCCTGGTATTTATTTTTTACTTGAAAATAAAAATTACAAGAAAGTTTGGAAACTTGAAACTTAATGTGAGAGTTATTTGAAAACTGAGGAAATAGAAAAATCTGCATTAGATAAACAGAGACACTGTGAAATAAATAACTGATAGGCAGAAACGTACTATTTTGATAACTAAGTCTTATTTTCAAAGATATATATATAGTTTTAGCCTCCCTCTTTATTAATGTTATTTAGAAAAAAACCCTACATATTACGCCCTTACAGAATCTTGGAGTTCGTGACTGAAATCAGAAAACCAACTTCGTGTTTTTTTTCCGTGAACGAAAGCTGATCGCCATTTCCTTGAGTGCGTTGATAAGCAATGTTACTAATATGTTGCAACAGAGCAATTCTAAAACCCGATCGTGACTCGTAAAACAAATATGTTTTTCCACTGGAATTCAACAAATTTCTGATATTTCGACTGGCAAATTCAAAGAAAACAAATTATTAGTGGGTAAAACTATGCACGGCATGCAATCATCATGTGATTTCATCTCTCAGGAAATGTGGTTGGCCTTAAGATAGGAATAGAATCCGCAAAACGTGGCTATTTTAAATAAATATCTCTGTCTTTGCATCTTGCCTCTTCCAGCTTCCTGCCGGTTTTCCTTGATCTAATTTTCGTCCAATAACGGTTCGGGCGACAACAGTTGCACCTGCAGTGACTCCCGCTAACGGGCACGAAAAACTTGGCTCCGGGTGGACCGGGACCCAAGGCCAACTACATTATAAGACTTTGGTAAAAACATCGTACTGTAGTAATTTTCCACCTTCTAATTCACATGGATGCACAAGAATGTACGCACCAGTGTATGGGTGGACGCTTGTCTGCTTTCACTGTATCGTGGCGTCAGCACAGTTGACAAATTTGTGGCAGAGTGGAGATCTAGGATGTCAAACGACTTTCTGCATACTTAATGACCGCAGGATTTGCAGTGGGCTTTCTTAGTAACATCACTTTCTAGCGTCATTCATATTAATAAGAGATTATTATGATTCCCGGATTGAAGTCAAGGATTAAGTTATTTTTACAGCGCAATTCAGCATATTAAAAGATAATCTTAAATGGATTAAATTGAGGCCTGGTCTATCTTTAGTGGCTTTAGAAAAGAATCTCAACAAATTTGTTGCTCTCTTGTAATAACAAAACAGTTAAGCAGTTATATGATTTCAATACTTCTATTTTTTTTTAATAAACACGAGTTGCTGGTTTCTTAAGAACTGATTGTATACATAAAATTTTATACGCAATTCACACTTAAATTAAAAAATTAGCAAGAGTTATTTTTATAGAAAAGATATATATATTATATTATATTAAATAAAAATATAATATTCTATTATATAAAAATAAATTTAATTTAATGGAATTTAGAAACGTTATTTTAAGAATATCAGGAAAATTATAAATTTAGTAGGGTAGGTAAAGCACAAACAATTTAGCATTACTTGAAAATTTCTTTATTTTTATCTACATTTTAAGAAAATAACTAAAAAAAATCTATAGAATCAATTTTTATATACATTTCAATAATAGGTTTTAAATTGGGAGATTGGGGACGAAATAAAAAGGGAGAAATACATAATATGTTCCACGCAGGAGAGAAATTACTTATCTAATAGTAACATTATCTATTTACAGTCCTCATGCTGAAAGATGAAACTCCCAGAATGCAAAGCAGATTATAGATTGTCCTTTCCTGGCCGTTCGCTAACATTGAAATAGAAGAAGTCGCTTCTTTTCTATTTCAATGTTAGCGAACGGCCAGGAAAGGACAATCTATAATCTGCTTTGCATTCTGAGAGTTTCATCTTTCAGCGTGAGGACTGTACATATTAAAATTAATATTAACGTTATTGAACAGAAAATGGGAGATTATTTCAATATTTTATCGACTTTTAAAAATTTAAGTTTTCTGTATTCTTAGTAAAAAAATTGATACTTAATTTTTAAAATATAAGTTTTCTTATACAATGATTCTCACTATTAACTTAAAAGCTTCTTCAAATTAGAGTTATCATGTACCTAAAGATTCTTGAATACTGAGCGTTCCTCATATATCCTTTAAATAATTTCCCCCCTCTTTTCTTCAACTTTCTTTCCTTACAATTTTATTTTTAAGGAAAACTTTTTTTGTTCTTTTACTTGATTTCTCCTGAAAATTTTGTTTTTTTCTTTTTATTTGTATATCCTCATCTTACTGAAATAAAAAAAAAAGGAAGAAAGAAAGAAGGAAAGAAAGAAAGAGGAAAACTAACAAAGTCTTGGTGATTCTCTTCCTATGTTTACTTTTATAAAGAAAGCGAGTAAGGACAAAATTGAAAACTATATAATACAGCTGTCCAACAACTACATGCTATTTAATGAACTGAATCAGAAATTAGAAAGAAAAATCAGAAATCTTTAAAAGAAACAGAATATCGACTTTGTAAATTGATTTATTGAATAAAAAAGTTAAACAACGTATACAACTTTAAATACTACATAAAAAAACAACAACGTAATCATCTCATGGCCATATTTTGAATAAATCCACGTTCACTGTTTGTTAAATCATCTTATTGTTAGATTCTTGGTTATTATGAATCGGGATATTTGGAAAGAAGGAGGTTGTTCTCCTTTCCTTTTAAGAATTTCTGTAAAATGGCCAGTTGAAGTCTGTGAGAATTTACGAAATATTGCCATGAGATGATTACGTTGTTGTTTTTTATGTAGTATTTAAAGTATAGTAAGTATTATGGCATTTAAGAAGTTTTCAAGTTAAACAACGATTTACTTATTAAATGCAAGCATCCCACTTGGAAAAAATAACCAGAAAATGTTTAATTAAGAATGGCTTTGTGTTCTACGGTATGGTTTTTTTTTTTATTGTAAGATAAGACCTTCGGGCCTTGAGACAGCATTTTGATCATTCGCCCGAGCACCAAAAATCCTACTTATACTTTTGCGTATGAGAATGATATAAATGATGTAATGAAGTAACCATGGAAGGTTGCTTTTGACATAGTACGAAATGTTGCAGCTTATCAGCTACTTTGAAAATATACTTAAAGTAGTTTGAAGAAATACTTAAATTGCCAAAAACTTTTTCATTGTGCTTAGAACGAAGATTTCTACAGATTTCAATGGAGAGATTTTCGAACAACTTTCAGGCGACGTGAAAATCTAGATTTTGATTCTGTATGCAAAGAATCTCGACATTTGAACACTCTCTTCTCCAAAAGTCTGAGTATTTCCAATATGTCGCACAAATAGTAAACACAAGGAAGGAACAATTAAGCTGTTACGTTCAAGCTTCATCATAAACTTTTTTTCAGAATTAAAGATGTTGGAATAGATACATAGATAGATAGATAGATAGATAGATAGATAGATAGATAGATAGATAGATAGATTCAAAGGAAATACAGTGATTATTGATCGAATCGTATTGAACTCACTACATATAAGTCTGTCTTTCGACTCAGGAGAAAACAATTTCGTTTAGATGTATAGATACTCCGCAAAAGTCAAAATATTCTGACTCAAAAATTCATTATTCTCTTTTCGTGTTCAGTTTTATTTTGGTGTTTTCCAGAGTGAGAGTTTTTAATTCTATAATAACATTATTACAATTAAAGAAATAAATAGAAATATTTCATTCAGTGAATATCGAATTATAAGAAATATTTAATTGGCTTCCTGCTTTGCGTACTTTAATAATATTATATTATTCGCTTTTAAGGCCATCTTAAGAAAATAACAGAATAATTGAATTTTCTTAAGAGATGTATGTTGCTTAATTTTTATTACCTGCTTTATTTTAATAAAATGCATGTTAAAAAATAAATGATGATTGATGTTTTTATACTGATACATCCTTATATTTAAAGGTGTTGTTTTAATAAGTAAAGAAAACGATTAAAAGAATAGTAAAAAAAGAAAAAGAAATTGAAAATATATTTTGTGATATTTTGTCACAGAAGTAGATGAACAATAGGACAAACTATTGGTAAGAGCAGACAGACAGGAAAAATGAGAAAACTTGAATAATCCGTGGGCAAAAGAGAATTCTATATGGATACCTTGACCCTGTCAGAATTCCAGGGCGGCAAAGCACCTGCCCCCTTCCCATCGAGTTTTTTTCTTGAGGGGTAACATTATTCTATCCCCTCCATTTCTATATATATGTTAAAATCTCTATAGTTTGTAGGAAGCTACATCATTCCGTATATATTTGCGATTAAAACTATTTGATTTTATCGTAAATCTCCTTTAGTTTAAGAAAACTAAAGCTGAACTAATTGTCATTATTCACCTGTCGAAATGCTTTCCACTTTATTCGTTCCTAAACAAACATGGAGTAACTCATGGCCTCATTTACTTCCCCGATTTTTTTTGTTTTGTTTTGATAGCTGCTTTTCTCTGGTTTGTCCTTCTTCCAGCCAACAATAGAAAACTGAAATGTGCTGTTTTCAGCCTGAAATTTCAATTGAACTCTTGTATCTGAAAATGAATCTTAAAATAATAAATCTCAAAACAAAAAGCAATTGTCTTACATCGTTGACATAAATGATTGATTGGAGGCATTTCCGAATGAGCATTATTTACGCAGACTGAAGTATCCCCACCCATCCGTCGTAGCCATGAGAGGCCATTACTATGGTGATTTACGAATATTAGTCAAAAGACTGTCCTTCCAAAGGGATTAGTGCACTTATTTTTGTTTGCGATAAATCTTCTGCGTAGTTCTGAATTTATAAACCTATCCTATAAATTGAGTTTGTTGTTAATAAATGAATATTTAATTTATTTGAAATGTACAAGAAATGTTTATTTAAAGGAAACGACCTTTAATAACGTAGCATGTAACTGTAAACGTAAATAGGCAACTTGTTCTTTAAAGGCCCTGTTATATTTTTAATCCTTGAGTTTCGTGAAGGTCCAAGTAATTAAAGTCTAAAGCTTAAACATCTTTTATGGGTGTAATTTCAAAGTATTACAAAATTATAAACTTCTTTTTATGCTTAAGGAGTCTGAGTGAATAAATATACAATTTCACAACTCTTCTTCAATTTATGGAGATATACAATTGAACTTAACAGTGATAAAGAGGAGAAAAGAAAAAAAGAATAAAAATAAAACAAAAAAAAAGCCGTGCTGGCGTGGCCGTGCGGTCTAGACGGCGGTCTGCCGTTGTGGCCAGTGCGCCAGTTCCCGGGTTCGAATCCCGGTAGTGGCATGGATGTTTCTTTCTCTTATGTGTTTCGTCCGTTTCCCCCCTGGGACTCACTCTCTCAGGTGTATCCTAGCCTTGTTCTGACGTTGTCAGGAGGGGCTAGCGCGTGGTCCGTTGCGGCCTATTCGCGAAATAATAATAATAAAA
This sequence comes from Thereuonema tuberculata, assembly GCA_023159025.1. NCBI lineage: Eukaryota > Metazoa > Arthropoda > Chilopoda > Scutigeromorpha > Scutigeridae > Thereuonema > Thereuonema tuberculata. The sequence goes on from JAFIDM010009631.1 coordinate 360,916,377, forward strand.
AAACAAAAAAAGCCTTTTTATTCTTAAATAGTGACAAAATAATAATAACTATCAAACAATTTTAAGGAAAGATCTTTGATTTTGCTACGTATGTAAAGTACTGAAGAAAATATTAATAATGAATACATTTACTGTTATTCTACGTGTTAGTATTAAATAAGTGTAATTAATTTTGTGTAAATAAGTGTAATTAAGTTTGTGGAATATTTTTAAAGTAAGATAATTATTAGTAAGTATTATATTATTAAGTAAATTTTAAGTAATAACATAATACTTAATCTTGGATTCGAAGCAGGAGAGATTGATTCTTCCCTTCTCTTCGATATGTGAAGGTACAGTACACCATCACTAATCCGGCATTAATTTCGAGTAGCGAAATTTCAATTTCCCGTGTCGCCGCACCAACCTGCCGTTACAGTTTGGTGGCGCTACTTGCTGCATAAACATTGTTTCGTTATTGGTTTGACATGAAGACATGTAAATGTGCTTAAAATGTTCTTGTAGTTGCAAATTTCAGCTCTTCACTTTGTAAGTGGCAGTGATTTACTTTGTTGTGTAAGTCAACACAATCACTGTACCATTTATTTTACCTGTGCTTCATTAAAATTTCACTTGATTTTCATTTAATGTTTCTTTTTTCTTTTTTAACTAACTTGTACTGATTTACGGGGTAGTTTAAAGGTAGAATGAGGTGGTTAGCTGTTGGGTTAAGTGTATCGTAACCTTACTCTGTGATCCGGTAAAATCACTAATCCGGCACCCTACCGGTCCCAATGATGCCGGATTACTGATGGTGTACTGTATCACATTCATATACCCGGACCCTCATCATGTTGCTATCATAAAAAAAGTCAAAGAGATAAAATAAAGTGATTAAATTCATGAATAAGAAAATAATTCTTCTTTACTTTTAAGTCCTTAATTAATTCTATTTATTCACTCTTATTTTTTCTTCCAATGTGGATCTATGCAAGACTTTCTCGCATTTCCATTATTAAGACTATCCTATACTGCTGTGTAAAATATCAGTCTTATTAATCCATGTCGGCTTGCAATGGATATTGCATTAATACAAACAGAGAAGTGTTTCATGTTAACTTTAGATTTATTAGAAGTGTTTCGTGATAACAAATTTACGCGGATCTTCAGTGTAAATTTACGTTCTCCTGGTTTGTTTGGTTTTTTTTTTTTTTTTAAATCCAATGTTCCGACAGTCTTTGCTCTTATTCCTTCAGCTTCTTCGAGAATCAACTCTGTAAACAAATTGACAAGAATCTTTGCCTTGGATTCACTGTAGAGAGTTAAGCTAAGCAATGCAGGACTTGGGTGTGCTGGAGATTTATGCTCCCAGCGATTCTTGACTATTGAGGTCAGATGGTCAGCCCGACTTCAATCCTCGAGTAAGAAACCCGGTACCCATTTGACAGAGGACTGAGTGAACCCTAGGGTTCATCTGGAGAAGAAAACGACCACGGAAAAATTCCCGACCACCGAGGAGAATTGAATCCGGGTTTCTCCAGTCCGCGCAATCCAGCGCCTAAACCCAGTATATTACATTCGAGGAAGAGAGAGAAAAACACCCAAGGCCATCGATAGGAATCGAACCCTGACCAAGCGAGATAGCCCGAGCTTCTCCATCAACGGTCCAGATCACTCGACCACGCCTGGTGCCAATTGTTTGCAAGTACTACTATCTTGTTGCTATCAAATTGAGCCAATTTCTAAATTTTCTATCAACGGCAGATATTTATTGTAAATCTTTGATTATTATCTGCTTCTCTGAGAAAAAAAAATGCATGGCCTTATTTTTTATTCTAATTGAGTTTCGTGTTTTTATGTTATTCGTCTGTTTTTAATTTAAAAATCTTATTTGGATTCGTCTGTTCATGCTCTATTTCTATTCCTATTAGAAACCATTTTTAGGACGTAGAAACCTGACATTAGGGACCCACATACAGAGCAAAACAAAAGAGCAGTTTCATTCCTAACTTGTAGGTCTATAAAAAGTAAAACAATGGTTGTGGGAGAAGTGCGTGGAGAATCCAGAACCAGGAAATAGGGATTCCCACTTTTTTAATGGCCGAAGTGAGGTTTCGTTCCGATTGAGAGCAAGGGCGACTAGTACGATTGTTTCAAAGGAAGAATGACGGAGGGAACCAAACGATGGCAAAGAATAAAAAGTGAAAATGTAGCTATTTGAAAAAGACAGTATATTTAAACGTCAGACATACTTTTGTTTCACAGATTAGAATCGAATGCACAAAAAAAGCAGTAAATTAAGTATCTTCATTGAGGAAAAAAAAAAACCAGGAAGGATAATTTGATTTGTTTATTTCAACTTGATGGAAGTAAAGTGATCTCTGCTTAAAACAAAGATAAGAAAAATAAATGTAGCAATAAAAATAAATGATAACTTCTTAACCGATTTGTCACAAAATAAAAATATGAGATAAAATAAGATGAATTCCTTATTAAGAGCAGCTCAAATACTTTCTGAAGCTAACTTACAGAGATGCCATTTTGTTAGGCACTCCTATCCATTTACGTAAAGAATGGTGCACCTAATAAAGTAGCAACTCGTTGTTTTTGTAATGGAGTGGGGTGAATAATTATTGTCAGTTGTAAGGAATTCTGCCTTTATTTTCCGGTCCTTCCAAAATTTTGTTTTTCCGACTTATACAAATACATATTAAAATTAAAAATAACAATGCACTTGTTTTTAATTACTGAATAAGGTCTCATAGCAAACAAGATTAAAAATAGTATTTTTTTTTTTTTTTTCACACTGTAATATAGAAAAAAATCAGTAGAAAATTTATCTTTTAAAATAATGTCAAATTTCTTCAATTATGATTCTAAAAAATTAGTTAAGTGAAAAGTTACTGTATATTGGAGTTACTGTATATTATACCGCAACAGGCCATTCAGGCCCTGGAGAGGTTTAGGTTCCCAGCGATTATCGATCAACGGAACTAGTTGAAGTCGAATGGTCAGCCCAACACCCTCCCGCCTTAACCCTCGAGTAAGAAATATATATTGAAGTAGGAAAAAAATTAAAACTGTATATTAATCTCATTTGTGCTTTTTCTATTAATAATTATAACAATACATAAATTTTTTTAAGGTATTTGCCTACTTATGACACACTTTCCAACTCGACTACGAGGTCAATACGACATTACCTCAAAGAGGAATACATGTTTTCAACACCCACAGGAATGAATAACATAACTTAAGAAACAACCGAAATGTACATCTAAAATATGGTACTTGCTAGAATTTATTACATACCAGTATAAGCTATTGATGAATTGACAATGGTAGTTGTTGTTCCGTGGCGAGATAACTAGGCCTACACGGTTCAAACGGTATTTCACTTTCTTTTTGTCCTATATACTCACAACGATTGCGAATCGTAATAATAGACGAGCTTTAAATCGGCCATTAATATGCGTTGAATGAAAAAAATAAAAAGTAACCCATGGATCTTTTTTTTTTATGAAACAGGTCGTTTTTTTTCTTCTTAATAATGGATTATATGTTATGATTACGAGAAGGAAATTCATTTTTGTGTAGAACATGAGCAGCCAACCAAACCGATCTACAATTAAATAAACAAAGAAAAAAAATTACGATTAAAAAAAAGAAGTAATTATTGGGGAAAGAGAAAAAAGCTCAAAACAGTGTTTTCATGCTGACATTTACATTAAAAACCAATAAAAAGAAACCAAGATTAATCTCGTAGACAATTTATTATTATTATTTAAAAAAAAAATGCTGAATTTTAGGTTCGTTGTTGTCTGTTTTTCTCTTTGGGCTGAAGTACGTCGATATTTTAGAATCTGGTTTTGAATTAAGGTAAGAAGGACACTTCCTGAACAGAAACAAGTCGGGTATTAGATTGATGAGAAAATGAATTTCTCTTCAAATATTTCAGTAAATAATCTATAGGATTTCACAGTAAACTGATCTTTGTCAGAAAACCTGATCATTGGTAAATAATCTATGACATCTTAAGATATTAGTGTCCAATTTTATTAATTTAAATTACGCATACTTTGATTACTTTTATCTTTAAATTATGTAATTTTCAATTACCGTAGCAGTATTTCCACGCGAAATTTCACAAGCTTTTAGAGATGCCCGGATTGTAATGGGGTCCAGGAAAGAGTAATTTTCCTTTACTCTCTGAGATTTTCAAAACAGTTAGTTGCTTTATAAATTCTCTTTCAATAGGCTACGGTAAATACATAATAAAAAGATTGACATGCAAGATAGAAATAGTACGTGAAACGCACGTACGTGAAACGTACGTGAAACGCTTGTACGTGAAACGTACGTGAAAGAAAGTAAAAAAAGGTTAAAACCTTTATCTGCTAGTTTTTCCAAATAGTATTAGGATTAGCTCACGTCGCAGCATCGTTGGATTCAATTGGACTTAATCCAGAATTAGCTTAAGACTATTTGGAGAAACTATGCCCGTTAAGGTTATACAAAGATTAAAATTAAAACCCTAAAATCAAGAGCCAACAGATTCTTTCTCCAATCATTGTCAAATTATCTCGTTGCCAATTTTGAACGGAAAAGGATACAACTGCGAAACCCCCTTTTACTTGTTTTGGAGATTCGGAAATTTAACAACAATCGCCATCATGTTTGCAGGGATTTTCTTCCTTCTTTTTTGTTAATTTGTTTCTCTGTGCTGTATTTGAGTGGATTTATTTCGTTTTGTTTTTTTTAATTGTATTCGATGTGGGTAGCAGGAAGACATCCAAAAAGTAGACCTATAGTTGAAGTAACTGCGCTTGTGTCTTTAGTGAAGCTGAAGTTAAATGAAATACTCCCACATAGATTATCTGCTTTTCCTGGCATTCACGTAATGTTTCTTATGCTTTTCTGATTGGCTACTTGTGATTTCATTACTTTTTTTGGTTTCCCATTTTTAATGCTTTGCCATAAAAAGGAAAGAATGAGAAAAAAACAAAATAAGCAAAAATGAAAAAGCAACAAGCCCTTGTTCTCCTTGGTGTAATTTTAATTTTAACTTATAACGTAAATTCACAAGTTTAACATACGGATTTCCTCATATAACTTGTGGAAAGAACCATTTTTCTTTTGCTACCCTTGTAGGTGGTTTCGTAATGAGTAAAAACCAAACATAACATTATATTTTAGCTCAGCTCTTGGAAGTCCCAGAAATTAGATAAAAACCAGAAGCGAAACAAAAGAACTGTTTTCCTCGGTTTTTTTCACACACATTTGCGAAAAAGAAACTTGACCTACCTTATATCAAGATTTACCAGAAAACCTGCTTGCATATTCCCTGGTGTTGACGATGCGGAAAGACAATTCTATGTGGGAAAAAGTAAAATAACAATGTAAAGTGTTTATTAAGATAAATAATATGACTGTCAGCTCTATTCTTCTCTTTCGCAGTTTCAGTAAATTAACAGCTTTTTTTCAATACTTTCCAAATTATTTACATAAGGACGAAGAAAATTGTTATGAGAACTGCATTTCAAAGTTGACAATGTTGGTAGACACTCAGTGAACCTTCACTCAGATATTAACATAAACACATACTGTCATTGAAGAACAGGACATCACGGCAACAGATATGGAAAAAAAAAAATTCTATCATTGTTAATTTTTTTTTAAATTCTCAATGATATAGTGTGCGTATAATTATAGATCTTCTAAATAAGAGTTGTTTTTTAACTATGTTATTTAATTACCCATTTTAAATTCTACTTTATCATAATTTTATATTTATTAATGCTTAAATCAGAACAGTTTTGTGTTTATAGGGGAAAATTTAAAAGAAAAAAAAAGGATAGAGAAAAGAATTGAGGCTTATTACTCCTTCTCTTGGCTTTTATCTTACGCAAGAAATACGGTTTTAAGGTCGTCCCAAGAACTGTTAGGCTTTGTTAGGCCTGCCCAACCTTCTTTTTTTGTTCGAGCAATGAACAAAAAACAAAAAAAAAATTCTGAAAAATTCGATCTATATATGGATAACATTAATCTTAACAAATAAAATTTTGAAATACTTTTATCTGCGAATTTATTGATTTCGTATCGTATTGTAAATATGCAATATCAATACGAGAAATTTATTTTTAAAAAATGCTACTTTTTTATTAAAACCTCAATTTAGAAAAGCATCTTACAATTATAATCTTATAAAAATAACTTATTTTTGAAGCAACCTCTTTTGCCAACGAATCGTTCAAATCGAAGTCGTTTCAAAAACTCCAGGCTTTCTGTATATATATTTTCTATCCATCTTATGATAAAAAAAAAGACGATTAGGACGTATAAATGTTACTGTAACGTTCCTTAATATATAGCGTTTAAAAAGTAGTTTTTCTATTATAATTTTTTTTTGTAATTTTTCAGCTTATAATTTGCATACATTGCATAGATAATCTCCTTACTCCAGTCAATCTTTTAAACATTTCAATCTTTTAAACATTTTTTTTTAAATTAACAATTCCAAATAAATTAAATTACCCAATTAAACAAATAAATTCAAATATACATTAAAAAAAATAATAATAATCTCCTTAATGAGTGTGGTAAAACTCTCTGTCCCATTTTACCACATTCTTTTTTTGTATTTATTCGCATTCTCATTTATTGTAAGCATCTCCTGCTGTTGTCTGAAGACTTGCTTGATTCATTCAGGTGAAGATGATTCAAATGGTTTTTTGCTTAATTTATGAGCTTATTCAGTATACATGAAGGAAGAGCTTTAAAGGTTATTTACTCTTCTAGAACGAATAAATTTTCGTTTCATTTCAATGTGTACTTTCCTTGTCGTGTTCCAAATACTACGTTCATCCCAACTGGGTGTAACTTTACACGTTGCAGACGCTCTTCAAACTAATAGAATATCATTTGTGTTACAAAAGACGAATTAAAGGCGGCATTTTTCATTCGACAACAAAAACTAAATTTCTTAAATGATTTATAAATGTCAGAAACTGAGTTTTGTGTTAGGGAAAGAAAAACATGAAGCTTAGTGCTTATCATAACTGAATATGAAGAAGCGGTTTTGAGGGCGTGGGGAAGAACTACCGAAAATTGTGAGATCATCTATTCATTGAACTTCTACTTGTTCTTGACATCGTGTGTTTAAGAAAGTTTTAATTTTGACATCAAAAGCTTATTTTTTGTTATATTTGTTACTTATATTTTTTCGAATTGTTGCGATATTTTTTTTTGGGGGGGGGGGGGGTTCTGTATCTCTATTGAAAATGGAGTCCGTTTCATTTTTCAGGACTGTGCCGAAAGTTTTTGCCTTTGGGCAAGGAACGGCAATTGCTCATTCTTGAATTTTCCAATTTTAATATAATTGTTTAATTTTTTTCCTCCAATTTTTTTATTTATTTGTTTGTTTTTATTTTAAAAGTTTATACGTTACGTTCCAACTAAAAAACATAAATAAATATGCTATTAGACATTTCTTTACTTTTAGTCTTCTTTTTTAAATGCCAATATATCTTTGCCCACCTCTCCTGAAAAATATCTTCAGTTGCCCCTGACCGTTTCAGCTTGGTTTTAACTCTGTAAGTTCAAAGCAAACCATTGTTACATTGTTAATTAAAATATCTTCTCTCCAATGAATTTTAATTTGTTCGTTACAAAATCAAAAGAAGAAATAACTTATTATAATCTGAAAGCTAAATTTATTTTCATTGTAAATAAGAAATTCCTGTTATTTTTAAATTCCTCGCTTAAATTTGCTATTTTTAGTTTTGTATGCAATAGCTGTAAAACCTAGTGAACATCCTTTCTCCCTCCATTAGAACAACTCTCTCGATAGGAAACCAGGGTAATGGTTGTGGCTTTAATATTGTACAGGTAACACTGGTAAAACTTCATTCCTCTCGAATGAATCTTCTGCTGTTAATTCCCAGCATTGATTGAAACACTTCATTAAAGAATAAATAATTACAAAGCAGACGAAGAAAAAAAATATTAACTAAGTAACATTGGGAACGATCTACATTGAGCTCATTATCACTAGACTCTTAATCCCCGCTTAGGATTATTGTCGTGACTTTTCCTTTCCCACATAGTCTAGCAACAAGCCGCTATTACTTATTTTAAGGATTCCCATTCGTTTCTATGGTTGATACATTAGAAATATTTTTATTTTTAAAATATACAGACAACCTGTAATGTAAAAAGATTTGAGTATGTTTTTTTTTTTTTTCCTTATTGAAATGAAGAATAATTATTATAGAAATGTTCTGAATATGAGTTAGTTGAAAACATCATCACATTGTACTTAAATAATCACATTGCTTAAAATCAGAAGTTAATTATTTGAGATTTGTATGGAATTAAGAATACAAAGCTATCAACGCTGAATTCCAAATAGAAACATTAAACGTATCAGGATTTCTTAGCAAAAATATCTATTTCTATGTAATCACTTTGATATTTGACATATTTTTCTCAATCTGAGTCCAAGTAAATACACTCAAAGTATAAACCTTTCATCTCAACCCTCATTTAGTCAAAACCATATTATCATCGCTAGCAAAACATCTTCCTGCAAAAACTTTTTTTGATCGCAGGATGGTTTCGTTTCTTTACTCGCATTTGGTGATAAACCAAAGTTTCGTTTCTTAATTCGAGTGAGAAATGCGAGTGTTAGAGCAATGAATGAAAGCCTTTGTACTCTATTTGGACAGACAATTTTATGTAGAGGGCGTTGAAAGGGTTAAATCCATCTTAACAAAGATAGGTCGATCCTTTTGATATTTGTGGAAATAAAGAATCAAGTTCAAACAATTTGTGATCTTTTCTGTAAATAACCTAGCAATCTCAGGCGTTGTATTCAATGATAATATAGAATTAAAAACGTCCTTTTTCTTAGAAGACATGACGAACATATTTACAAATCGTGATATGCACAAACTCAATTAATAAGGAAGTTATTTCTTCCAATTTTATTGAACAAATTTTGTGAATGTGAGAAAGGGCCAATATCCAAAGAATTTTTGTAAAGTCGTCTTCGACTGAACATTCAACCGTAAAAAAAAAAAAAAAAAAAAAAAAAAAAAATAATAATAATATTGAGAATTGATTGAAATTTATAATTTTAGGGGACGGTTGTACGGAACATTAGTACAATACAACTGAGTAAACATGTCTTCTTTCCTGATGTAAAAAGTTTTTGAATAAGAAAAAGACATTTTTTTTTGTTTAATTTTACTTAACAAATCGAATATAAATCTAAGATTTTTAAAATATGTGGATGAGTAAATACCAAAATAAATTTTATGCTTTCATTATATTTTTATTAAGCATCGAATAAAACAGCTACATAGAATTATTGAACATAATAATCCCCCGTCATAATTTTCATTTATAATATCAAAACTAGTTATGTTCTTCCATAAACATAAGCTTTAATCAATTATCTAATAAATTGAAAGTGTTCTTCGTATCGTAATTAACTGAGGCTGGTCAGTGGCCAACAAAGCCCGTTCTGTGATTAATATGGAGACCAACTGTGATCATGAAACAGGTTTTTACTGTTATGCAAAGGAGATGTGGCGTTCCATTTTTGGGTAAAAGGGAGGAGATATTTCGATTGCTCGAGGATACAGCAGATGGCATACAAAAGACTTGGACGTGCCTATTACATTTTTCCATTACAATGCAGCGTCAAATCGTGCAAAGCCACACCTAGAAACTGGCAGATGAAAACCCGATCAAGGCTTTTGCAATCTTATTACCCTTTTCTTTTTTATTAATAAATAAAATAACTTCTTGAAACAAGTTTAGATTGTAAGAAATCTAGTTCATTTCTATCTTTTCCTGATTCTATTTTTGTTCATTTGTGCCTAAAAAAAAATAAAAAAAAAAATCTTTAAACCTGTTAAATGATCTCAGCTACTGTCTTTACGTTAATAATCATTTGGGGTAAAAAGAATAGTGGAAAGGCAATTGAATTTCAGGGGGAGGAAAAGAAATTTAATATTCATAGGCTTCAAAATTATTTATTAAAATGAATAAGAACACCACTTTAAATTTATTGTGGATGATTGCGTCATTACAGTATTTGGATGCAGCTAATTCTATGCAGTTAGAGTAACTACATAGGCGTAACTAGGGGAGGCGGGGGGGGGGGGGGGGCACCCCAGAATGGCCATCCCCCAGGGAAAAATACATATTATTTAATATATATATTTAACGCCGAGGCTCTTATTGTCGCCGGTCTCTAATAAGCGCCGGGCTGCAGAGGGAACACGACCAAATAGTAGCCGGTCTCTAATAGTAGCCGGGTCTTTGATATTTGCCTATCGGTACTAGTGTAAGCGTCTGTATCTTTATAGTCGTGCATAATACCTTACGGTACAATGCCTTACAAAATGCCGCCGAAACGGTCATTTGACATTGCCTTTAAGATTCGCGCAGTGGAATACGCGAAAGAAACATCTGGTGAGGCGGCTGCCCGTCATTGCGGATTCGGACGATGAATAGCAGCGAAAGGTACAGAAAGACATTGCTATTTATCTTTAACAGTCTTATGTAGCATGTGAAATTCAAATAAAGTAGCTGTTTGTAATATTAGCTGGCATTTATGTGTAAAAATATTGCGTTCTGAAGGTTTTTGTTAATAATGGCCGGCCTCGAATAGCAGCCGGTCTCTATTAAGCGCCGGGAGCCGAGGCTAGTTTTGCAAATAAATGCATATTGGAGCATATACGGTATATATATATACATATTAAATACATATTAATATCACATATTAGTAAAAATATATATTATTATTTTGTATTTTAAATATAAAAAGAAATTAAATAAGATATTTTTTAACTTGCCTCAGAAATTTTGTCCCTGGGGGTAGGGTAAAATATACTGATACATAAATAAATAATTAAGAATCTCACTTCTTATTTTTTCCCCACTGAATGAACATAAGATGTAAACTTACCAAAATAAAGATTAATTTTTGGACAAAAATTAATTTATCAAAAAAATAAATGAATAAAATGTGTTTATAAATTAATATTAATATGTGAATTATATTATAATTGAAGGGCTTGGTTGGAGAGGGATGGGCAATTGCCCTTACAGGGGCATCTATGCATAGAAGTTATTTCTTAATAGAAAGAGAAACAAGAATATATTACTTTGGAACGATATTAATTCATTTTTAAAATCTTCTTATTCATTTTTTTAAGAGTTAGCATTTGTTTTTAATAAGCAAGTACTAAAGCTTACAAAATATTCGAGGAAATCTTCATTTACCAAAGATTAACAAAAATTAAAATTGGCAACAATCATTGTCAATTTTTTGACAATTTTCATTCCTTAGCAACAAAATAACAAATGGGGAAAATCTTTATTGTTAATTTCATTTTTTTTTAATAATTTCTTTCATTGAAATAAAGAAATCAGGAGAAAATATGAGTGTTTTGTTTTTGTTTTTTTTTTGCCGTTCTGCTTGGATTAAAATCGGAAAAAAATTTTGAATTTCTTTCTATTTACCGGTAGGTAAGTTTCTGTGTGATTTTGTTTTCATTCCCCGTATGTTTTTTATTTTTTATTTTTGAAATGATTTATTGTAGCCAAAGTTATAACTTAGTCTTTATTGCATGATTTCATTCCGTTACAGCCCTCAGGATAAACCATTACCGTACAATGAGGGCAGGGCTTGACTCTGTTCTCGCATGTGTCCATATACATATCACGTGTCACGCACAGATGATATGGAGGGAAGAAAATACCTAAGTTGATAGTTGCCCCAAACTGGTTGTTCGCTTTCAAATAGGAACCGGTACTGGACTCAAGAAGAAATTTCTATATATTTTTTTTTTCAATGCACTGGAATTCCTCGAAATAAAAATATCCAATTCTTCAAAATACTAGGTTACTTTTTTTGTCTCTTTCGAACTAGATAAGTGAAAATTACTTATCTAGTTTGCTAGATTGTCGTTTGCTCTATGTTATTCTGAGCTTCATTTTTCCTCCTTTGTTTTTTAAATTGTACACATAAATTTTGCATAGAATGGATGATTTGTCCAACAATAAATTGTTGTAGACTGATTATTTTTATTTCTTTTGAATATTGGATTAATTTTATATAATAAGCTGTATATAAGAAAACTCTATTTTAATTATAAAAATTCCTTTATAGAGCACAATTAATTAACGCTGTAACCAATAAAAGTACACCTTTCTCCAATTGTCTATTGTTTTGAGTTGACTAAATTTAATAAAAGCCACAAAAAAAAAAAAAATAATTAAATAAAAAAAAATTCTCTTCCGAAACAACATATTTATTTATTTCATTATAATTACAAGCAAAAAGCTGGGCTTTGAGTAAACTCGCGTTAAAGTGTTAAAAATCACTTCCGAAAATTTGCGTAATATATACGTATGCATGTTAAGAATGAAGGTATTTAAAAGTGACTAATACTACAACGCTGTAGGCCAATTACCAATTTCTGTTTCGGTTTAAGTTCTAGGTGTTGAAAATATTAATATGATTGTGCACTTCTACGTGGGCATGAAAAATTTCATATTTCTAGCTACTGTAGATTTTGAATAAAACGTTCATAAAATGCGATCTAATTGTGGACGTAGAGATTTCGCTTGTCTAAATTATTATTATTATTATTATTATTATTTTACTGTAATAATTAAGTTCAGTATTGTTTGACATTCGGTGATAATAACTTTTTTAAACTTGAAGCTATGCAAAATGGCAACAGGATATTCCTTGACATAGACGTACTAAGGATTTTGGAATGGAAGGGGTTATGATGGTCATCATTCAACCCCAAAAAACAGTCGTGTCCTTCCCATGATTAGGAGGGTGGGGGAGGGTTATACATCGATGAATTTATATTTGAAGGAAATAAACTGTCGTTAAATGAGTTTTATTATCCTAGTGAGTTTTCATTTGGCAAGAAATTTATATACTATACTAGCTGTACCCGGCATGCGTTGCAATGCCACTCAAAGAAAGAAAGGGCTCGTAAGAAGGGGCCGTAAATATAAGGTCCCGGTGTCGATCGGGGGTGGGACACTTAGGCCCTTGTTTCGCCATCCCCACCCAAGTGTGGTGGACCGTCCTTTTCAATAGGAGAGCGAATTTTTCCCTTTTTCCAATTGACTTAGGGGGCCCGAGAAGGTGCCCTAAATATAAGGTCCCGGTGACGGTCGGGTGTGGGACACTTATGCCCTTGTGTCGCCATCCCCCCACCTAATTGTGGTGTCCCTGCCCCCCCCCCCATAGGAGAGTGAAATTTTCCCTTTTACAATTGACTTGGGGGGCCCAAAAGGGGCCCCTAAATATAAGGTCCCGGTGTCGGTCGGGTTGGGACACTTCAGCCTTTGTGTTGGCTTCCTCCCACCCAAGTGAGGTGTCCCTGCCCCCCATAGGAGAGCGAATTTTCCCTTTTTTGCAATTGACTTGGGGGGGGCCCGAGAAGGGGCCCTAAATATAAGGTCCCGGTGTCGGTCGGGGGTGGGATACTTCAGCCTTTGTGTTGCCTTCCTCCCACCCAAGTGTGGTGGCCCTGCCCCTCATAGAAGAGTGAATTTGTCACTTTACACAATATTTGTGTAGTTCTTATTTTCACCACCAGGTGGATATTGGGTTTTTCAGGGGTTTTACCCCTTTTCAACCCCTTGGGGGGGGGGTCCGGGTTCTAAGGTAGCCTATCTTTTCCGCAGTGTCCTAAAGAGTAATTCTGCAATGTTTGGTCCAGATAGGTCAAAGGGCCTAGGAGTCTATAAAGGACAAAGAAAGAAACAAAGATACATTCATTTTTATATATATAGATAAACATGTGTGTGAGGGTGTGTGTTTATTTAGATACTTATGTAAATGCTATTTATTATGTTGTTGATGCCAGTTTATTGTTAGAGAGGTAATCGTAATTTGATTTGTCCCCAATTACCTGTTCGTTCCCTCTCCAAATGCACAGGGTCATCTTCTCCCTCCACATGGTGGAGTCCTCCTTGTGGCAATAGAAAAATATAAAAAAAGAAAAGTAACAAAAAAGAAAACGAATAAGTGTTTGGGCATAATCTTGTTTAAAAATCATTACAACAATTTGTCTTCATCCCTCAAGGAATTTAAATCGACTGTCCAGCCACGAACACTTTTGAGTTTGACTCCACTGATGCAGAACGATGAATATTGAAGCACTCGGTGTAATTCGCGCTCTTGCCTCTGAAGCCATACGACTGATTTATTAGCAGCGCACCATCATTGACAGTTATTTGATTCCACATTATAAACATACATCTACATTATTATAAGTGGAAACATATATTCACAAAGTTTAAAAAAAAAATAATAATTTTGATGAAAGGAGAATGAAGACCTTAGTTTTGATGCTTCCACAAACGGCTATTGTGTTTGGTTGGGAAGGTTGGTGAGGGAGGAGGTTTCATGAATGGACGAATTGTAATTTAAAGTAATATTTCTTATTCGTTTCGATACAATAATAGGAGGTGTGGTCAAAGCGGACTGCAGTCATCCTTCTTACACCCACGAAATGCACCTATAAGGAATTTTATATATCATCTAAAGATTTTATATTTTTTTTTTTGTAGTATTCGTAATTTTTCAAACTAATTATAAAATATAAGACTGTGTAACTTTAAATTGATTCTCACAAAAGTTAACATAAATCCTTTCAATTTATATTGATGAATATAATATAATATTGATGAATATATTAAGAATTAAAAATACAGAATTAAAAAAAAAAAAGTTGCAGATATGACAATAGAAAAATTACGGTTATTTACAATTAAATTCAGAAAATCATTAGCATTTTTGGAAATTTACTGCTGCCCCTCAATCTCCCCTCGTCTAATAACTTTGTTCTGAGATCCACTGTAGCGATGTACCTATAGGCCTATTTTGAATAAATTTTATTTATATATATAAAAGAATAAATGTGTATTTAGATGCTAACATTGTAATATTAAAATCAGTAGGTCTGGAGTCGTTCCTGAGGAAGGTAACGGGAAATCAGTATCTGTTCCATGGGAATTCAATGGCTTCTTCCAGGGATTTGCTATGGAATAAATGGCAACCCTAGGAATCCGTTTTACGCGGACACTTCGGACACGAAGTTTGCACTTTATGTGCACCGTAAACAACAACAACAATTAAATGACAATGACGATAAATCTGATATATTTTTGAATTATTATACACTTTCACTGCGAAGAATAGACACGAACTTCACGAGTGATTTAGCAAAAATTGATATATTTAAATTTGTCTTCAATTTGAAAGAAAAAAAAAATGCTTCAAGAAAAATATAGCCTGAAAAGAACGAAATATATCAATTCCTATTACCATTCCTGTAAAATCCAGCTAAATAAATAAAATTCACATTTTAGTAATTATTTCCTTTTGAGAATTTTATTGTAACTCAAAAATTTCAAGAAAGAATGATAGAAGAAGATTACGTTGCTTATCCAATAATCTATATTCTTACTTATAAGATAATCTGCTTGCTTCATAGTTGAAAAGAATTAAAACTAACTTCTAAGTGAATAAGTTAAAACCACATTGTCAGCCTTTCATAATTATTGGGCTGATATTTGATTATTTTTCCTCTATCAAATGATAAATGATTTAAAAAAAATATCTGATTGATTTTAAGTATGGTTTGAATCTTTCTAATAGAAATTAGTTAATGTAAATTGTTATTTATTACAAGTGGTTTTTCCTTTTCCTGCTTTAGTGGTGCATCACTGAATTTCAAAAAAAAAAAAAAAGAAGAAAGAAAAGAAATTCAGAGCTTTACTGGGAAATTTTATCTGAAAATCTTAACAAATGACATAGTTTCGTAAACGCATGAAAGAATCTGCACTTCCTACGTAAGGAAACATCTTTCTTTGCTGAAACCAAGGCATTTCCAATCCATTCTCGATTGTTTTAAATTCTTAATTTATATTCTTAATTTAAATCATTTTCAATGCTGCTTAAAGCATTGCTATTCGTTCACAATTTATCTATGAAAATAATATTGGTAGTTATAAATGTCAATTAGATTAAATCTTTATAGAACTTATAGAACTTGTTAGGGGGGGTGGGGGTTACTTATTGTAGAGTACATAGTGTATAAAACTTATAAAGCAAGGAAGAATCTGATGTGTTTTTTTTTTATTTTTTTTTTATATTTTTTGCACTTACGAAGTAAATTAATACAGTAAAAATTCTTTTCTAACCTTATTATAAAGAGTGTGAATTATTCTGAACATCTGAACATTTCTAAAGGGACTTGGAAAAAGTAAAAATGAATGGATTTGTTTTAAAAATGAAAAAAAAAAAAAGCAAATAAATTCACGAGAATATAATTCAACTGTCATTTATGTTGTCTTTCATCAAAAATCTACGACTGAGACAAAACTATTAAATTGTAAATTTTAACTTATTTAAATCATCATTGCTTATTTAAAGCTCGTCAATTTCTTCAATCCAGTACAATTCATCCAACATTTACATTACAGCATATAAGTTTCGACGAATCAATGGATTGTGTGAGTTCAAAAAACACATTAAAAAAGGTGATAAAGTTATAGTTGGACGGTTTTATATTCTTTCACAGTTTTTTGAATATCCCCAAAAAAAAAAAAAAAAGAAAAGAAATCTCTCAAGGCTATTTGTTTTGTCATCTCTGCTTTATTTAAAAAGAAAAAAAAATTGAATGATAGCAAATATTGTGAAGAATTAGTTATTACTAGAATTAAGATAAATTCACATTCCTTTCGTAAACCGTTAATATTGATTAGCAGATTTCATCCTGAATATACATAGATCTAGGTATCGTTAGTACCAGTTCATTTCATCAGAATTGCCTAATGTTATTTAGTAATGTTCTTTGTTTATTTAGTATTCTAGAGGAATTAAGATCTAGATAATTACGTTTGATGAGTCGTAGTTAACGGGAATCAATCATGTCAAAGTCAATTCCAATCGCGGGTCGGAATTACCAATTTATGTTTCCTTTTCAAATAAGTACCGTAGATAGATTGTTCAAATAAATTTTAAAACGAAAATTATATATAACATTTATTTAATTTTGGATTAGAATGCTGTAATTATAGAGGATTAATGTTTTTTTTTGCCTTATACTGTATATTGTATACAGTACCTAAATAATTGCTAGTTTTCCATGAGTTTTAACAAACGGCTGTTTATTTATTCTTTTTCTCCATTTCACTTTTCCGTTTTTCTAACTCTCGTATCCCTTGCTAGTGAAATGACGCTAGTCGAATGTCTGATAGTCTACTGTAAATCCAAATCATTTCGATTTGATAAGCACTCAATTCTAATATTTTGCATTTATTTTCTGTTAGCTTTTCTGTTTTTATCGTTTTATAGTCGCCTATCAAAAAAAAAAAAAAAAAAAAAAAAAAAAATTAGCAGTGAATTTTAAATAATGATTAATTAATGATTTGCAAGCCTGGAACCAAAGCGTATTAAGCTGAAGTCGACAAGATAAAAAAAATAATAATAAAAAACTTAAATTTGTGAAATAAGGTACGGTAATGTTTTTATTTGATTAACGTTTTCATTATTAAACCATTACTTTAATATTTTTTTGTTTTTACGATACGTCACAATTGCTCTACATTTTCTAATGTCTTTTGTCTTAATTTAGTACATTACACGACTATTATTTTATTATTATTATTATAAAAAATAATTTATATTAATCTTAAAGTGATTATTGCTTTAGAATATTGGAGACCTGCTTAGGATTCGTAGGTTTGTCATTACAATTTATATATGCAGTATATTTTACATTGGTCAACTTATTCGTGCTAAATATAATCAGGTGACTCACAGAATTCATACAATACATAGAAATTAAAGATTTGTTAATTTTTTTCCTTTATATATATAGTATTACTTTATTTTGTTTTTGATTCAAGAATAAATTGACAAATTAAAATAAAAAAAAAAAAATCAAAGCTCTCTTTTCTTCATGTAATCTGGAGACGACTACCTTTTTTTTATTGCAGTAACCGTACTGTTTTTATTAAAACTGCTCGCTTTATAATGCAGTTATTATATGAAATTGTTTGTCTTCATATGTTTTTCCGAAACTTTCATTAAGCTTATTATATTTGTTAGGTAAATTAAAATGAATGTAAACCTCTTCACGAAAAACAGTCAATTGACACGAAGACTAGATCAATAGAATACATCACTACATGAGAGTTTTTATCTTATTTTTTTAAAATATTATTTTAACCTAAAAATTTCAGAATTGAAATAAAAGAAAGTGGTCCTGTTTTATTTACTGTGTTTTTGAATTCCGTTGGCATTTCTACTCTTGCAGCATGAAACAGCAGAAATTTCAGAGAATAAAGGACGGACTTCCTTATGCACCAAGAACCGGTTGATTGTGACCGAATTGCTGTTTGGTGGTGCGACTACTTCAGCTGACGGCCAGGTATAATGACCAATGTTGAGGGCGTAAAGACGACCTCATTTTGGCTCTTATCAAGATTGCACCGAAAGTCCCGTTGCATTCCTTTTCCCCTTCGGAGAAGTAATAATAATAATAACAAATAAAAAGTGTGCCCACTTAGTTGAAGACTAGCGCAATTTTGTTTTCCGAAGAAATGGAATATAGATGGTATGTAGCTGAGACATCCATTAGCTTACGAAATATGTCAGTGAATATTGCAACTCATCCTACATTCAATTCCTATGTTAATTGTCGTCCATCTTAAAGTAAAAACGGAATTTGGATAATAAATTTAATAAGTTCCTGTAAATTAATTTCCAATTTCTTCTATGTATAACAAGATCAAATAAGCCTAATGACTATAAATGTCGAATCACAATTTACGATTAATCTTAGAATCAAATCACAATTTGAAAGTGTTGAAGCATTCGTCTTCCTTCAATAAAGCAATAGAAGAACGTAGACGTGATTCTTTAATCTTAACTTTTACAGTTCCCAATGTTAATTTTTCTTGACAGATATTTTCCTTATTCAGTTTTATACATATACGAATATATAGATAGCCTGTAAATGTACGTATTTTATCAAAATACATTCTATATCAGTTGCAGGATTTGCGAAATTTTCAATTATAAGAAATCTTCTCGTAGACCGTTTTAGATTAAGTATAGAAGAGAGAAATAAAATATTTTTACATGTTTTTCAATGAAGTTCCCGCTGGATAAATAATTACTTCATCAAAAACATACACACACAAAATCCAGTTTTTAGAAATGGAATGCTTTAACCAGGCCAACATGAATCAAGCTTTCTTTGTAGTCTATAGCATTGCATCAATTCGATTTTCAATTGCTTAACTTCACTCAACTATTCGAAATGAACCAAACATTACAAGAATCTGTTACTCAACAACAAGAGATCCTCGTACTGTTCATTTTAAATTTCCGTTCTCTTTTTTTGAGGGGGGGTGGGGGAGCAGGCGAGAGGAGAAGAAATCTTCTCACGGTAGATTAGATTGAAGCCTTGTTATAATGAAGTTCTGCCGATACTTTTGGATTGTAGACTTTACGAGGTTAATTATATCAACATTAATCGCTTTTATATTGAACTCGTCGATGATTGTACATCAGATGAGATGTTATTTAATGTTATGGTTATATTGTATTCGACGATAACAATAAAACACTCCGTTGTTTGATACAATTACAGCATCTTAAATAGAATGTAATTTAAATAAAGATTACTTTCCTGTTAAGTAATGGTTAAGTTTGAAGCTTATTTTCAACATTCGACTTAGGGAAGAAGCCCTAACCAAGTATGACTCATACGCGAGAACATTCTTCTATTTAATAACCCGCTAGACCTGTATTCCTTAAATCAGCTAAATTGAGCTGTTTTATAGTTCTGAATCCTACAGGTTCTCAAGCTGAAGGGATTTCGAATTATTTGCGTGAGAAATTGGCTTATTCTTTGTACAGATTGTGCTGCCTGAAACCAATTCCTTTTCTAAGCTTCATAATTATACTTCATTTTTTGTGGATTCCCTGCAGACTAAGAATAACTGCCTATTAGAAGCTATTTCTGTCTGTGAGGAGAACAACTGCAATAAAAAAAAATGTATATTAGTGTCAAGTCGTTCTTTCGAAATTTTCGTTCAGTTGTATCGTCAGACTTTCTCCAATTTAGAAAAAAAATAATCTCGTGTTATTCATCTTTGAGATTCTACTTTTATTTAGCATTTTACAGCGTTATAATGAATGGGGAGTTAAACAAGCTACTACTTTATAGAACTCGAAGGTATGATTTTAATCTCTGAAATTCTTTTATTTTTATTTTTTTTTTCCCTTCTCTGTTTTGAATTGAAGGGTAATTCCAATAGAAACGTGAATGAAATGTTAGAGATGAATTTCATTATTAACAAGTAAGTCTTTTTGCCACTGGCGTGGAACATCATTTTATTCATGATTGATTGAAGAAAAGCCCTTTTCAGAATATTACATTGCTTACAAAGAAGTGCTTTATTATACAGTCCCGGATCTGGTGTTTGGAAATGGAGAAGCAACCAGTCTTTTTCGTCAGTAGATTTTAATAAACTCCTTGTTCATTGTTTATAATAATTCCAAGAATACAAAAATATTCCAATGCTATAACTATATTCAAATGTAAATGTGTATATATTTCATATAGAACACTGGAAATGCTTGTAACTTCATCGCACACTGACTGCTGGCATCGTATAAAGAACTATTCATATCACAAGTTCATTACTTTCTGAAATGTTATGCTTTCAATTATTATGCCTCATTGTTACAGTTATGCATTTGGGTTTTCTTTTTGTACTATTCATTAACTGAATAAAAATTCGATCGCTCATTAACAGAATCATTTATAGCAATTCAAAACGGTTCAGGGAAAATAAAGAAATGCATTCTAGATAAAACAACAACAAATTAAATTTATTGTGAAAATGATATAAGTAATATATATGCCGCCTCTAGAACTAGTTCAAATCAATTATTTACCTGTTTCAAATATCTTCTTTTTTGCCGCGAATGCAAGCTAGGTGTATTAATATCTTTATTACCTCGCATTTACAAAAAAAAATCTTTCTTGTTACATCACTAGCATTTTCCATGCCTTTTTTGTATTGTCTTGTTTTGTTAACCTGGGATGAAATATTTAGTCGAAATTCAGCTCATAACTTTTGATTCGATAAAAGAATGGCACCGGATTTATGAGACCAAACTAGATACAGTATTAGTAGACAACACATAGAAATCAGTATTTTGGTAATGAAAAATGGTAAAGAATTTTCTTGAAATTGAGTTGAAGTCTTTCCGGTGATGATTGGACTAGAGTATGGAGATCTAGTCTATTACATGGTTTTTGTTTGCATCAAATAAAAGAGAAGAAACAAGAAATTTAATTTATTCTATGCTAAAAATAGAATAGACTGAAGATGGACGATAATGCATAACGCATAACTTTGGAAAATAACAAAGACAACTCAGGTTCAGTTGCAGAACATACCTAAAGCCTGAAATTTTGTAACAAACAATTTGCGTTAGTAACGTTGGACTATAAATTTCAATAGAAGTGGATTGTGAAGTGACTGGGATTTTAATTTTTCTGCTATTTGAAATTTAGGAAACGAAATTTATTCCTAAAAGACAATTTCAAAATTTCTCAATATATATTTAACCACACTAGCAAGAGATTTAAGTCAGATTATTTTACAAAAACATACCAAAAAAAAAAGTAAGTAAACTGCTGAAGATGTTTTATTTATTTCAGGATCTGTTTTTCGAAGTTAACTTTAAGACCTTCATTTCGTTTTGTGAAATGGAAAGAGAAGTCATGATCTTAATAGCTATTAAATAAGATTTTCAGTCTTTTCGGTCTTTTTTCTTTTCCATTTCAAAAGACAAGTATCAATTTTATTTAATTAAAAATTAAAAATGAAGAATTAAAAATTGTAAAGTTTCAAAGATTTGATCTCTTATTAATGTAGAGTTTCTTTTTTTTTTTCCTTTTCTTCTGTATGTTTGAGAGAATTTGAACATTAAATTTACTAATAAATGTAACCAGTGGCGAACACAGTTTCTTATTTTTACATTTTAACCTCCTCCGTCAACAGTCCCAAGGTCATTCCGATATTAAATTAATCAGCTTCCACTGATGAATCAACACCCAAATTAAGTTTCTTCATTTATGTTGGACACGTTTCTTTGGAACCGGTTAAGATCCTACATTTGACATGTTCACACTTCCCTTTTATCTTGGAACTTGGGACACAGTAATTTTCTTAAAATGAGGTTGTTACGAACTAGAATCTTAAGATAGAACATAAGACATCCTCTGAGAGAAATGTACTGTCTATAAGAACTGAAGCCAGTTACTCTGACAGTCAGTGAGACATTTCTGAAACTTAAATTGAACTGCGGAGTAAGACTGAAAAACGGGAACTTCCGAATCAAAAAGGTATTGCAGTAACGACTAAGTTTTGTCAACACCACCACATCATTCGTTTTATGAAAGTACAATTAAAAAAAAACAAAAAACAACAACATTTGTGAATTTAACAATGCACGAATTTGCAAATACGTGTATTGTCTAAAATATAGACGATAGAAAGTCTTAATAACATGTTAATTTTTAATATATCCTTACTTTGAAATAAGGTCTACATAAATTATTAGATTTTTGGTAATTATTCTAAGATGTAATTTCATGTATAGACAAACTGCCTTCGAAACTCCCTTGTAAAATCTAAAAGTAGTCATTTTAAATTTTGAGGAAAAAAAAAAAAGACCTTTCAAACAAAGCTTTATAATTATAAAAGATCTATCGGTAGACTATTCTGAAATTCAGCTTCCATTCTGTAATTTGAGGTATATACAAAAGCGAATACTGAGGCCTCAGCAAATCCTCTCACCGCCATTTTGAATTTCTTGAAAGGAAAGAATATTCAAATACAAAATATAGACTCGTGTACATAAGTATGCATGTTAAGTTTTAAGAAGATTCATTTGCTGGTTTAAAGTTATTACAGAAAGAATAAATAGCAGTGATCTTAAATATATAAATACTGATCACGTGACTGCATGATCTTACTTTTCTTTGGAAAACTGGGCTTTAAAAAAAAATAAAAAATAGAAAGGGTAAGAATAAGATAGAGAGAAAAAAAAATACTATATAACCTCTTTTAGAATCATATTACCGGTAAGCTTCCTACTTTTAGGAAGTGTTGGACTCAAATGTCTTGCGAATGTTGTTCCATTGTAATTTTTGAACAGATCTTTCAAAATTATTAAAGTTTTACTGAAACACTTTCTTCAATAATTAAAATAAAAAAAAATGACGGAAATTAAATTTGTAGAAAATGATTACAGTAAATTTATATTTATATGTTGGTTAATTTCGTTCACGTATCTTAAAATAGTTCTCAATTTGTCTAGTGGATGCTAATTAGAGATTATTCGGATTTCCAATTTGTTCGGATTGGATCTCTACTCTAGCCTTACAAACATAAATTGAATTTAAAAATTATCATTATAGATTCCTTATAATTAGTTACTATTACTAATAAGTATTACTATCCTGATTTAAATTTAATAACTTGGTAGTTTCTTTATGACTGAAATTAATCATGTCATTAACAAATAATAATAATAATAATAATAATAATAATATTAAGATAGATGCATTAGGATAATTGATGTTCGGTTATTGAAGTTCTACTATAATGATCTGTAATTATTTCTATTTATACCTTCAGCCACAAAAGAAAATATTGAAAATGGAGACGTGTCTGTGCAACTGAAACGACAATATAGTAGCCTACAGGTTGACAGTAACTTTAACTTATATTTACAATGTAAACACGATATATTAACTACTATTATGATATTGGTAGTACATAAAAAGACCGTTTTTAATCTTGAGAAGGCATTGGAATTTCAAAATATCAAGTGAAATATAAAATTTTTAACCTATTTGAAAAAAGTTAAAAATAAAATGGATTTAAAGCAAATGCTATTTTTTGGTGAAACGCAAAAAATAAAAAATAAAAAATTAATAAAGAAGATGGTTAACAGTAATGCAGTATAAAATAAAATAACACCTAAAATTCATGTCGCTTTTTCAAACTACTTTTATTCGTTACCAGCTGTACCCGGCATGCGTTGCAATGCCACTCAAAGTAAGAAAGTGTTTATGTTTTAATTCTATATACTGAAGTGCTTTTGGATACACAATATGTTTTGTTTTTCCGTCTGGTACATACACGAATAAATCAGAAGGTTTTTCGACGCGTGAGCAGGCCACATACAGCTGTCCATGCGTGAAGCATGGATTTTCCAAATTTTTTTCCACACACTTGAAGCGATTGTCCCTGTGCTTTCTTGATGGTCATTGCAAATGCGAGTCGTTGAAACCGGAAATACGCTCATTTGTTGATACGCCTCGCTCACCAGATATTGTAAAATGGTTCTACTAATTCAGAAACCTTCGCGGGCGTGCCCACAACAACTCACCAAAATTTCATCGCAATCGGATGAATGATACAGGAACGCATACGGGACAAACAAACAAAGAAACATTCATTTATATATATATATTTTATATATTATATATTATTTTTTCATTGAAATCATAAATTTGAAACAATTCTCAGAATTTCCAGTATTTTTAATTTACCTATAAAAAAAATCTACACTAGGATATCGTAGACGCATTAAATTTTGTGTACAAGAGCTTTTTTTTTTTTTTTTTTTTTTTTTTTCAATTTTTTATAATAATTCGGAAAACATTTTTTACGTGGAAGCAGTAAACCAATAATTTTTTTATTTTTTTTATAATCTGTTGTATTAAAGGATGGAATGATACTTAATGGATGGCATTAACAGTCATACTGTGTAATTTTTATTGCAAGGAATTCCTTCCTCTAAGTTTGTTGTTTTCGTCAAAATAATGAGATTCAGACACTCCAGGAAATCATGATGACGACCAATTAGCCTCTTCCAAGCGGTTTGGTGATGTCTTTAGGTCAATGTCATTTCGCCGTTGGGAATCACAGAAACTGTGTCTTCTTGGCAACTTCCCATCTCTTGGGACTAAAACTTTGTGATGATGACCTCCTATTGCACGCACAATAAATCGTCGCCTTTAGTCTTACAACAAGTCGAATTAAGTCTAATCCCTTTTGTCAGTTTGTTTGTTGAGGAATCTCTTATTATAGTTCAGATATTTTTTTCTTGTCAGTTAGAATGACAAGCAAAATTATATCTTCAGTATTTCGTTAACTCAAAGCCATGAGTAATTCATGAGAAGTTTCATGAGTAATTCGTGGGTGCGCGAGTAAAAGGTGATATGTCACCAACACTAAAAATGAGAAAGGGCAGCAATTTAAGAATGTTTAAAGAAACAGGGATTTCTACTCGTTATCTCAAAATGCAATCTTTTTTATGCTATTTAGAATTCGTTCTTTTTTCATAGCCTAAACTTGTGAATTCCAACACGTATTGTACATTTATCCCCATAAGTAGGATTTATCCCCAAAATCTTACTTGTTTCATTTTCTCAGAGCACCCACATTTAGTACATTTGATTCTATAAATATCTTTGAAAGTGTACAAACATTTTAATATTACTATATGTAATATTAAAATTAAAATGCATAAATCTAACGTTAAAAAATTTAGTTAGTGAAGTTTCATAAGAACATACATATAATCAGGCACGTAGCCAGGAGCCCCCACCCCCCCACCCTTAACAAAATCTTGGCTACGTACCTGATGCAATCATCACCATTAAGAATGTAACTTTGATATAAATTAAAAATTCTGTATTTTTAGCTTTAATTTTTTATATTTCTGTATTTTTATATTCGGGTATATTTTTTAATTTGAGTATTATTAATATTATAAGTGTACTGTAACTTTATGTTTTATAATGAATTTATTTACAGAATATTGTTAGATTCAGGAAAGATGAATAAAGTAAGATATGTAATAAAAGTTTGGAATAGTAGGATTGTGGATTATGAGACTAAAAATATTTAATTATGCTTCGACTGTGTATTCATAAAAGATATTCTAAAATATTAACTGCAATTTGAAGGAAATTTTGTCAGTAAAAGGTAAAGAAGTTTAGTGAAAATTAAAAATAAAAACCAAATACAAAGTTAATAAAAAGTTATAAAAGCTTCAAAAATAAATAAAGTGAACAGTCCCGAATCCTGAGCATCCTCGACAGTGGTATATAATTATACTGTAGATTCCCTCGTTCAGCTTGGGACCGGTTGGCAAAATGGCCGGTTTAACCGAATATATATTTAAATTAGTTTTTAACTGAATTAAAGTACTTCTACTGTTTAATTATATGAAAAAAGGTCAATAAAAAAGACAAAGATTGTATAGTTTTACAAAATAAAAAATTTATGTACTTAAGGTACGTACAAGTTACAGTATATAAAAATATACTTGTTGTCACAAGCACATATCACACAATAACCGAAAACAAAACTTTCTTTCGTCCCAGATATAAATTTACGAAACAAACATTTGCTAAAGTAATAAAAGAAAACTGTACAGTACTGTACATTTAAAAAAAAAACAATTACTTATAGAAATCTGTGATTGTTTTCTGCTTCTTATTTTTCATGGTTTTTTTTTAAACGCGAAGTCACAGTGCAGAAGATGAGTTAAACCGATGGCCGGTTGATCCGAGGCCGGTTAAGAGGGAGTCTACTGTATTGTACAGTATCAAATATTCGCTGAAGATGAAACGGTTCGATATTTTATTACTTTTCAATTTTTTAAAAAAATTTTTAAAAATGTAATCACTTTTAACTGTGTGTCTGTTCTTATTTTTAATTTTTAGCAATGATTTAATACCCATTAATGCTTTTTCTGGTATATTGGTGAGATGTATCTGAGACATATAGAATAATAATTGTTGAAAGTGATAAGAAAACAAGGTAATTTGATACCTTAAGACAGACATTGATCTATCCTTAAAATTGCCTCAAGAACAGAAGGCCATCTTATTTGGAGTCCAAACCGTGTGTGATTATTTCTTCCAATATTTTACATGTATTTATTCATAGTAGTAGCCATTCAATAAGTGATCCAGCATAAGATGTTATTATTGTAGATGGACCATTTTAGAGCTCATGTTAGGGGGCGTCCATTAATTACGTGAGGTGTTTTTTAGAAAATTTGGACCCCCCCCCTCAGATTTGGTAAGATATGGTGGGACCCCCCCCCCCTCATGTGAGATTTCAAAAAGTCAAAAAATCTATTATAATATGTAATCTACTGTATATTCTCTGAATTAAAAAGTTGACGTGAGATTTTCTTTGACCCTCCCCCCTCCCCTCCCTTTAAATGAGATTTGGTGAAATTTTCCCTGAACCCCCCCCCCCCCCTTTGAGCTCACGTAATTAATGGACGCTCCCTTAGATCAATGGGTGAAGGGATAACAAGGGATCTAATATTTCTCCAGCCTAAACATAAGAAGTTTCAGCTTCCTTGGAAAATAGTTCTTAAGTTATATTATTACGGTGCCTTAAATAGCTTTTTTTTTGGTTTTGGTCGAAGCTCCTTCACTATTGGTCTAATATGTATGAAAATCTATAGGGATCTTCCTTCTAATAACTCAAATCTTATCAGTTAAGATTCATAGGATAAGTATTTTTAAGTTATCTTGATTACAAATAGATGTAGAAGATGCTTACAAAAAAACAAACAAACTGCATTTTGAAACTATTTTTCCTCGAATGTTTATTAAAAGGAATATTACTAACATAATAATAATAAAAAAGATTAAATGTATATTCTTTGGTTTGCATATATTTTAGAAAACTAATGACTAATGCATTATTTTATAGGAATTATAGCAGTAGTTTTGATAATGACTTCATAGCTGTTTCATCATCAATTCAATATTATCCCAATAACAACCATCAAAAGAAGATGTAATCTGCCATTGGGAGATCGGGTATAAAGGATGAGTGGAAAATAAAAATATGTCCTAAAGAAGATATATAGAGAAAAAAGCGTTTCTTTAAATAACAGGAGTTTTATAAATAATAAATTTAGCATACTGATAAGAGTGTAAAATCGTTGTCTCAGTAATAGTTCACTGATTTTTTTTTACTGCAGCAGTGTTCGCCTGGAGCACTGAGCCTACGATGACATTTAATCAACGGCGGTCTTTTGAAATGTAAGGGCTAAACAGTTCCATTAAAAGTTAACTAATTTATTGCTTCTTGATGAAACTTTATCGCTTCTAAGAGTGACGTTCGTTACAAAAGAAACGATTCTGATCAGATCGTAATTTCACTTCACTGAAAGAATCAAATTCTATATTCTGCCAATGATTGCAGACATTTAAACGAGATTTGGAACAAATCAAAAGGTCATTCGCTTCATTAATAATTGAATGACCACAGGTTCTGTTTAAAAACTGTGTTTCATTTCCTAACATATTGGCAAGTTCTTTCCGATTTCCTTGCCTTAAAAAATTCACAGCTTTGAATAAATAATGAGTTTTACTATCTAATTCGTCATTGTTATGATTTTTATCATATAATTACTGTTCTTGCAAACGGATGGATCTTCCCACCTGTTCCTTTGTCTGAAGCGTGGCTAATCCTTTGAAAGGGTTATTATGATATATGACGCTACTTCTTCTATTCATCTCCATTCCTTGATGAGGTGTTCTACGATTGTATACAACAATTAAAAATAGCCCATGGTTGGAAAGAAGGAATGGTTGGACATTCTCAGTGCAGAGGAAACACGTATTATTAAATTGCAAAAAAAAAAAAAAAAAAAAAAATATCAAGAAAAACAACATCCAATAGGTTTACTACGTCCAATGAATTATCTCATTTAATTTTGACTACTATTTTGAAAAGCCGTTTTAATCTATTTTCTAAAATCGAAGAAAGGCTTTTAGGATCCTCGTATTAATCTGTAAAACGGAAAAACGATGAAAATGCACATTCGTTTGCTTTCACGCCTTCAGCCATCATCGACGGGAATCTGCAACAGCTGTTTCGTCCTTATTAGGACTCATCAGCCAGATTTACCCTCGATGATCAGAATGCGTGAATGTGCATTTTCATCGTTTTTCATATTACATTTAATGCACGTTAAACCTTCTTACGTATTAATTTGTCTGTCTATTTTTGTGCCCGATCGTAAAAACTTTAAAAGTGAAAGTTTATGGTAAAAGACTATTTGAAAAATTTCTATATAAATACATTTCGAAATGTAATAATAACAATAATAATAATAATGATGATGATGATGGTAGTAATAAATAATTGCTTTATTCTAAAAGTAATCTTAAGGAAAAGTAAGCTCCATTGTTTTTCTTTCCTATCCTGAACCAAATCTTTCCAATGCATTTGATATGACAATCAAGCTAATCGATTGTTGTGACAACTTTCTGAAGAATACAGGGAATAGAGTATTGTTTACACATTGTAATAAACTTTAAAGTTTAATCAGTCTGCAAGTAATAATCCCAATTAGTGCCTAATTCCAGTTGCCGGGTATTGTGTGAATTGGATTGGGAGATGCTTATCGGTCAGTTAGAATGGTTATCTGATGTTATCGCACTTTGCCCACACCAGGGGAAGGAAGCCAGTGAGAGTCCAATAACACTACAGGAGGAAGCCACTCATTGTGACAGCGTGTTTTGACCAAGGCCAGGGTTAAAATGAAGGAAGGCATTGTGATGATCATCAAATGACCTCATGAGAAGCCAAGTAGCGGATTCCTTTTTAAAGATTTACGTTAATTATAAGAAAATTGCTGGGAAATAGGACAAGTTCTAAATTTCTCTCTCGTTTCTGCTTGGAGAATTACATTTGCTGGATTTAGATTTGAGAAAAGATGAAGTAGCAGTTAAATCCCCAACGGCTTAGCAGCATTGCAAGACCAAAGAAAAGGAAGAGATGGATGTAACTTCTATTTATCTCTACAGATGAGCCGATAAAGATTTCTTTTCTTTTTTTTTTTTTTTAATATTGACTTTTCTTTGTTTCGAAACCACAATTGTGTTTCTTAGCTTCTTTAATTAAAGGAGGAAATAATTTGTTGTTTCTCATTTCACTTTAATGGTTCACTTTTAATGTCTTGACTTTAAGGAATATAATTATATATAGGATATAAAAGCTATAAAAGCAGTAGAATACTTACATATTCACTTGAACTCACGGAACGAATAGACCAGTGGTGGACAATCAGTTGCACCATACAACTCAATTTTAACAACCAAAAAAAAACGACAATCCTATTTTCACAACCAAAAAAAAAAAAAAAAAAAAACCAAAAGGATGCAATGCGCCACAGTTTGGCTACCCCTGGAATAGACTGTATTTACATTTTAATTTTTGTAGGTGAAATAAATTATATTTCTTTTCAAAACTAATGAGATCTTATCACCCAATTATTTTTTGTCTTTATATTTTCTGTAATAATGACAGTAGATCTTGTATTTCTGTGTATCAGTGTTAGGTGGATAATAATGGTACTGATGATCTTTCTTTCTGTCCGATCATAAGAATGAACAATGAGAATTAAAGTTCATTATTACAGAAACATAAAGGAAAGCACACATAGGTGTTCTTCTAAGTCCCTAACAATGGTCTGTATTAGAAATGTATTATACAAGCAGATTTGTGCTAAATTTTAATGTACCGTACATATTTAAAAAACAGTTACAAAAATAATCATCTGAATCACTGATTCCTAGTCTTTGTTATTGAATAGCCTTTTGTTTTTCAACCATGTTTTTGCACTAGAGATTCAGTTCGAGAGTTTTCGTTTCAAGAATTCTCAAGAAATTCACTTTCTTTCAAATTCTATTTCTCGAGAATTTTATTTTTGTTTTATCTCAAGATTCTCGAGAGTTTTCTAACTGACTTTAGATAACAATTCATCACGAGTTATTGTAATTTTGCATTATTTATACGAAAGAAATACAAGGAAAGTGTTTTCAGACGATCTCTTACTTCCAATTTCCATATTCTATTTTTGAAATAAAAGTTTCTATCAGACTTACTTTTGAGGATAATGAAATCAAAGTCAAAACTTAGGATTTTCATTCACCTACATAACACGAAATAGTTCATATATTCCTTAATAATCGACGTAATTCCCATATTTTACGAAATAATTCGGATTTTTAATAGCCTTAATGTTTCCAGGAACTCTGATTACTATTATGCCGAAGTTTCCAGAAATTTTGTCTCCAAAAAATAGGCATAATGATCAAATAAATAACACAAGTTAAACGACACAAAATAATCTAATTTCAGTCATCAGTTTACATTCCCTAGAAACCTTCCTCATGACATTTGCGTATTTTAGTTAGCTTAGGATTACGGTAACCAGGCGTCTAATATTTTACGGGATTGTCCTGCTTTTTAAGGTTGTGTCCCGTTGTCCCGATAAATTTAATACGGGATGCATAACTGACCCGTATTTTAATGCAATTTCAGCCGTTGAGATCGTGAGAAACTGAAGAGATAAAACGTATTTTCACTTGAACCATCTGCAGTGAACGACTGCTATATTGAATCATTCGTTTCTGCGTTATAAAGTATAAACAATGCATATTATGCTCGCGTTGAGACTTTACATTGATTAGTTACTATGCGCAAAAAAGTCTTAATTACGTACCTGCTGTAAAGTTCATATTAACGCTTCCCGTGTCCATTACACTCAATGAAGTGTTGGTTGATTTTGTCCGTTACATTAAAGTGTCCCGTATTTTTATTTCAAAATCTGGTCACCTTAAGTTAGCTAAATTGTATTATCTCTAATAATGACGATTTCGAAAACCTGTATTACATTTTTTTCTAAAATGATAGGTAGAATAAATCTATCATTGATAAATTATTTTCTTCTGATTTCTAATTTTTAAAAATTATAAATATAGAAAGAAAATAGAGTTCATTTGTGTATGAAAAGCTGTGTTTCATATTATCTTACAAATATAAGATCTTATCTCCCATTACCATTTTGTGTGTGTTTTTAATATTTATTTGAAAAAAACAAAAACAAATTATCGTAAAGCAACTAATTTCTTTCTTGAGGATTCTCGAGATGACCAAATAACTCCCGAATTCTCGAGCAAAAACGAAATTATAAAACTAGAAATCTCGAATCCCGGAAAACGAATAATTCTCGAGAAATCACAATCACTACCTCATACCTTTTCCTAAAATCAT
Organism: Thereuonema tuberculata; assembly: GCA_023159025.1. Lineage (NCBI taxonomy): Eukaryota > Metazoa > Arthropoda > Chilopoda > Scutigeromorpha > Scutigeridae > Thereuonema > Thereuonema tuberculata. The sequence continues at coordinate 360,948,609 of JAFIDM010009631.1, forward strand.
TCAAGTAAATCATTTCTTGAAAATATGTATAAACATAAAAAGAAATTTACATTAAATTTACTTTCATCATAAAATTAAGACTCCACGAAAAATTAGGCTTACATTCATTACAAAACAAAGTTATGTTATAATGCTGTTAAACATAATCGTTAAAAAAATGTTACAAATACGTACATTTGATGAAATAAAATAGTTATTCTATTTAAGTTATTAAGTCTACTTTTGATGATTTACCTTCCATTATTATTACTAAAAAAAAAAAAAAATCATGTCTCGCATAGTCCAAAGATCTTTCACATCCCAAGTTAAGAATGACTGACCTAAGTAAGTTTATAAATGTGCAGCAAAAGCTATTATTTATCTAATATGCTGTTGAAAGTCATGTTTTTAGTGTGTAACTTTATTCAATTTAGAGCCCGTTATTGTAAGGGTGGGACTTTTCCAACATGTAATAAATACTTTGTATTCTACTTTTCCGCTAGTTCTTCTTTTGCTTTCACTTCACGAATTCTCATCAGTCTAACATAGGCACTTAAAGTTAAGACTCGATTTAAATGTATTCTGCAGTCCTAGATGAATAAAAGAAATGCTGTTAAAAAAAAAGAAAGAAATATATAAAAGAAGAAAAGAAAACTAAACACGTTTTCCTGCCTGGTCAAGGAATTCTCGCTCAAATTGTCGTGTTGTGAAGTTACGAATTTTTATTATTATTGTTATTGAAAGCCTTTTTTCCCTTGTTCCGAACAGCAAATTTGAGATACAATAACTGTCCACCTTGGAAAATGACGTAATGAGGAAGAACTTTAATTCAGAGAATGTTGCTTTGCCTCAAGGACAAAAGTAGCCATACCTGTTCCACCCACATATAACAGTTGCAGTCGACAAATAACATTTCTGCTTGTTTAATGCAATAAGAAAAAAAGAAAGAAAGACAAATACCAGCTGACAAAAAGATCGGGCTTTAGGCTAACATACAAGTATTTTACATGAAAATCTTAGTCTTAATATTCTGTAATTGATGAGAAGATTCTGGAATGTATGAATTAAGCAATGTTGAATCTAATTCAAAAAGATTTGAGGAAGGATTTTCTAGTAATTGATATTTGGGATAAATTTGTGACAGATATCTATATCGTGTAGGCGTAATGGCAAACAGATAACTTTGGAATTCATTTTGATAGGAGATAATTTAAAAATTCGGTAAATGTAATACAGTGCAGACGCACTCGTAAGTAGCATCATTGCTAAATTTAGTTTTAGATTAATTTCTTATGTAATTTCCTTCTGGTTTCTTGTTCTTTATTAAGAAAACTTTAAAACAATCATACAAATGAATTTAATGATTTCAGTACAGATTTGAATCTCACAATTACATTCAACTATGTTTTACGACAAAGCTATGCTTTATACACGTATATGAATTTATCCAAACAAACATAATTGGACTGCTCAGAAGCCAATCAGATTAAGTCAATAAACCAAAAAATGAAATAGGTTTTGTAAAATTACGTACCAAAAAATAACAACGCTTGTAAATTTGAAGAATGAATTTTTTATTGAAAGATAACATAACTGTAAACTTGGAGGAGTGATTTGGGCACTTTGTCAACCGAAAGTGTAAACATTAGAGTATGACTTAAAGAAAAAAATTTCAATTTAAAACAAAATGACTTAATCTGATTGGCTTCTGAGCAGTCCATATATAAAGCTCAAAGTATTTCGACTGAAAAATAAAAGTTGATCAGTAGTATTTCCACTGTCCTTTTTAATTAATCATTTCTTTCATTTTCAGTTTTTGGAAATTGCTGTTTCTCGTTTAAATTTGCATTTTCTTTCATGTACAGTAAATATGCTGACCGAATATCCTAGTGACATTCATTATAAAATGTATAGTCTAATGAATATATAATATAAAACAGAATTCGCTATTGTAAAGAAAGATTTATAAGTACTATAAAAATTCATTTGTAAATTATAAAAGAAAGGATAACAATAAGGTCGTGATTAGGCGTTTTAATTGTTAATAATAATGAGTTGGTAGTTATAATATTGTGTGGACTTTTAGTGTCATGAGTTCTTTGGAAATGTATTCAAATAGGCACTAGGCTAGTAGGGAAACTTTTAAGAAATTGTTAAAAAAATTAAATGGATCGACAAGGAATTTATAACTTTGCCTGCAATATACTTATATCTAATCCCGGAATCTTCTACAAATTAGATAAATGAATAAGTTTTTCAAATCGAAGTTGGTGTTTTCTCTCCAGTTTACATTTTGTTATGTGTTTTATTACTTACTTTTCCATCTTAATTAAATCCCCGCTTTTTTATTCATATTTATTGAATTTCGCAATCCCATATCATCTTAAAGCACACACACACAAGAACTATAACCAAAATCTATTTTCAAAAACCCTCCAGGAGCGTCTCATAAATAATGGAATTCTGATGACCTCTGTCACGATCCGTACGTTAAAAATGTTGCTAGAGGGTTGGAAGAATTTAGGACCGTAAATAGGAGTGTTTTGAATTGCTTTTAAAAAAAAATAACATTTGTAATTACTCTTCAATCACATCAAAACCCCAGAGGCAGTTGAACTATAAAAGTATTAAATGACTCAAAGAATTCTTCATTCGGCCTGATTTTTTTATTTATTTATATTTTTATGATCTTTAAAGCATCTTAGTTTGGTTTATTCACTTTTTCCTTAATTATCTAAGCAAGGGCTTAGATGCGGGGTCAGGGAGGGAATTTTATATTAATTTTATAAAAATATATTGTGCCATGATGTATAATTAATTGCTAATATTTTCTTAGGCTATACAATATAAATATAAATATGTAGTGTTTTTTTTTTGCACTGGGAATCCCCTAAATCATTTTCAGGCTAAGCTACAGCACTCGAATTTTCTTTTAGCTTAACCCTTTTTTTTTTAGGATCGTCCGCAGATTCACTGCCTTTAAAGTATATATTTTTGATACAGAATCCCTAGTTTCTTAAGTTAAGTATTTAAATTAAGATAAAAGAAAGTCTCGTTGATTACATTTCCTTCCACATGGGCCTATACAGGATGTTACGGAAATGGTAGACAAAGCGAAGAGATACGGGTTCCAAAGGTCATTTTGAGTTGAAAATGTTCTATGACATTTTATTGTACGGGCCATAGTTTTAGAGTTAGGAAATGAATGCTTTGGAAATGGTCCCTAATCAAAGAAAGCTCAGCTCACATTAGGAAGTGTAAGTAAATAAAGTAAAGGTTTATACCTGTTTTCAGTCATGGCATTTGTTATTCGAATTGCTTTTCGTAATAAACCTTTACCTTCTTTACTACATTTCCTAATGTGAACTGAGCTTTCTTTGATTAGGGACCATTCGCAAATCATTCATTTCCTAACTCTAAAACTCCGGCCCGTACAACAAAATGTCGTAGAACATTTTCGACTCAAAATGACCTTTGGAACCCGAATCTCTTCGCTTTGTCTACCATTTCCGAAACACCCTGTATAACAGGGCCGAGGGAGCCTAATCCTCTAACTCCAAAATTTTGAAAATTCAAAATTTTAATTGTTCATGTTTTTCCCACAGAATTAGAAATATTTTATCCCCTTATGGTGCTATGTTGTTACAAGTTATTTATAGCTTGTATAGCTGAAATTTAATAGCTTGTATATAAAATAGCTTGTATAGCTGAATTTAATAAAAAAAAAATATATGTACTTAGTCTATACCATGAACATTAAAAAATTACTCTCTTAACGCCTTGTTTTGCTCGATGTATGGTAGTGTGCTCACATTTCCCTGCTCTACTTGTCTCCTGTGCCCTCCCTGATCGCTGTAATGCTATTCCAACTTTAAAAAAGTCAAGTTTTTCTTTCAAGGAGCATTTTATTTCAGTACGTGATATATTAATCGTCTGTAAAATGAAAATATAACCTACGACTTCTAAGAATATAATCTCTAAATAAAATATGGTTCATATTTTCTTACCAACTTCTGTGCGTCATCAGATCCTCGAATTCTGAAGAGTGACATTAGAAACTTTCAAAAATATACAGTATTTATGAACTATAGGTTTCATAATTCCAAGATTTTATTTTGTTTTCATGTTACATTTAACCTTGGCCAAACAGAAGTCAAGGCTAAAAAAATATTTCTCTAGAAATGTTTTCGATGGAATTAACCTAAGCAACACAATTCGTATGAAAAAAGTTAAAAATACTGTATATAGTTTCTGCCACTATTATTTTATAAAAAAAAGGTCATAAATAGTCTTCCCAATACTGACTTAATCTTCACTGAATTTTAGAACTTACTTGAAATGTTCGTTATAAAAATTATTAGTCAATATACAGTATACTCTTAGTATACTCTTAATATACAGTATCTCTATGATGTTAATCACGAAGTTGTGAAATCTACAAATTCAGTATAAGTTGTTATTCTCGAAACTATTTTTTCTTCTTCTTCGGAATAGCTTCAGTATCTCGCGACAAAGCATTTCTATGTAGTGAGAAGACTAGGATCTCCTAAAAAACGAAGTTAGAAGCTTTCAACTTTATATTGCAACTTAAAAATATTTATATCAAGGTTCAGGGAGAAACTACCATAAACCGAACTTCCATTTTGTTTAGTTGAACAAAGTCATAATTAGTTCCATGATTGAATATTCTTAGAAGAGATTGTATTCTAACATTTTTGTGGTGGAATAAGGAAACATTTTGTTAATGAGAATCAAAATAATTCTTCTTTGGAAGAATTTATGAGATAATTTGATTCTTGGTATTTTGTTATTTCAGTTTCTGGATTCTTCCTCGAATACAACATTAATGAATTTAGCTTGACAGAAAATGTTACATGTATCTTTTATTTAGTTTTTTAAGGTTGAAAATTAAATAATAATGTTATAATTATTAAAAAAATACGATACTTTTAAACTATTTATTTTCGTAAACCAAAGTAAGAAGTTATTTGTATGAATGTAAATTGGCCTTTGATAATTTATGTAATTTTAACTATGGAAATAGAATGATGAGCAAATTCAAATTAATAAGAACTTTACCTACAGTCTTCAATCAAATTTCTTTTTTGTATATTAGAAAGCATAATAATCGGGTAGACAAACAATTTCCCGCAACACTACGAGTATTAGAGGGTTCCTGACGTAATACAGAAATAAAATAATAATACAGTAGAAACCCTCTCGTCCGCCCTCGGCTGGTCCGCCACTCCGGTTGATCCGACCGTGCTCGAGCCGGCCGAACTTGTCCACGACTCGTCGGTGACTCACCACCCGTCACGCCATTGTATTGTTTACTTGCATATACATTGACGGTAGATGGTGAAAACGCTCTTAAGAATCGCAAAACATTGAAAAAGCCTAAACTTGAACTGCTTGACAACTCAGTAAATCTGTATATTTTACTGTAAATCCGTATTTTTTTGTATTTTCTGATAATCCGACCTTTTTTGCGTTCCGGCCATACCCCCAGTCCCAAAGGTGACGGATAAAAGGGGTTCTACTGTAATAAGTTTAAATTATTTCTTTTTCTTTAAAAAAAAAGCCAGATACATGTAAAAATGTTGTTATTAACTAATAAAGGCTATGTTATTCCCGAAAAGCAAGAAATGTAATTTCTTCAACAATGTCATGTTCTCAACCATCCTCTTTTTATATAACTGCAGGCCGGTGCGCCCTCTTGCAGACGATCTTGTGCGCCCTCGACACAGGTTTCACTTCCTCTTTGCAATAATAAAAAAGAAAGTTTAATTTAAAATAATAATCGTATGATAAAAACGAATAAAGGGAGAAATTAAATTTGAGGAGAAGTTTACGATTAAGATACGATACAAGGGATTTCCAGCTCCGGTGATTATGTGAGGGTCGATGGGCTAGCGCGCCAGTCCAAGCCTGGTTATATAATTGGTAATAGTAGCTCAATTGATAGCTTTGGTTTTCTAAATTTCAACAAATAAATTTTGTTGAAGTTAAAAAGTTTCATTAAATTCGTAATAAAACAATTTTCGGATGCACAATAAATTAATTAGAGAAAATAAGCATTGAAGTGATTTCTACTTGAAGTGTCACGGTGTCAACATTGTCTTTTCTTTTTCCTTTAAGCAGAGAACCTTGTATCACTTAATGTTGATGCATGACACAGTCGTTTTCAAAACGGATTTGCATTAGTTTCGGAGCCGCGAGACCTTTATTGAAGGTCACAAATATTTTTATTAATGAAATATCAAAATATTTCACTAATTTTATATAAAGATAGATTACCACATTCAAATTCACTGGTTAATGCAGGGAAATAAGCTTATTATTAAATAGATAATCCGCAACAATTTAATATTCATATTAAAGGATTTCAAATAATATTTTTCTTTGATAATTTTTTCCCCTTATATCCATCGATTCAATTTTTTTAGATAATTTCAACTAAAATTCAAGAAAACGGCAATAAAAAATATTAAATCTTTTTTTTTATTATTATTATTTATAGATATTCGAATCACCGAGACTTTACCGTGATGGATATGATTATCTTATTTTTTACATCCACATGGTAAATTTACTTATTTAAAGGTATTATAGTTTTGGTATAATGGTATACAATCCCTTAATCCCTATACAATCGCCCAAAATATCATGGCCTTCATCTTTTCTTGTTAATTTTTAGGTTTAAAAATATTTTTCCAGACTGACTGGACGAAATTAAATATGGTGGTTGTTTTGAAATTATTCAAAAATAAGAATTAATTATCTTGAAATATCTTCTTCTTTTTTTTTTTTCTTTTTTTTAAAAAAAAGCACTTTTTATATACTAGGAGAACGGCTTATGACTTCGGTTGGACCCTCATCTTCTAGACTGCAGGGCATTCTACACCTGGTCCATGCATTAACCAATATCATTTTTACTGGTATGGTTTCGGAGCTAGAAAAAGAAAAATGGGTTGGATCATTTTGCCCTGACAGAATCATTTTAGGCCTCTCTCCTCTATAAATATACATTTTGTGAGCAGGTCTGCATATGGGACATTTATCCAAACATTTCATTTTCCTGTAATTTTAAATTACAGCATTTTCGATCACTATAACAGTAAAAACTTGTTTTATTAATAGAGATTCCATTATTAGGTCAATGCCCTTTCTATCGTTTCGGATGCTTCAAATCTCATCCTCAATACATAGATTTAAAAAAAAAATCGTAAAGCTTGCTTAAGAACAACTTTTAAACAGTAAGGACTATTAAAAAAACAAAAATTAGTAGGGTTTATTGCAATTCTCTTTTCAAATCCCTTTGTTTTCTGTTAGATTATTTTCGTAAAAAACTTCAGTAATTACCTATAAATGGAGATAAATTAGGCATGGTCAGTTTTTGGTTCCGCTTTTCAGTAATGTAGGCAACTTTTAAAGTCGAAAGTATTCTTTTATTCTAAAAAGAAAATAGGGAAACAGATCGGATTGGGCGAAGCAATTGGGCTATGAAAAAAGAAACACCGCTGCGTAAAGTGAAATAGGCTTTAGCTCATGAATGCAAAGCACTGAAGTGTGAGAAAGTATTGCTGAATGCAGGACATATCCAATAATGCAGAAATCTTTGTATAGTGTTCAAAAGATAGACTTCAAAAGAAAGTCAGGAAGCGTTTCACTTCAAATCCATCATAATTCACGAATATAGGCTAATAAGTGCGAACAACTTCTAAAGGCATTTAACAAACAATAATACATTTAGGCCTAATACGATTTTTATGTTATAACCAAATTATTCACTGTCAGTATTGCTGTTAATGGTATTGTTAAAATTGGGATTTTTGCAATTCGCAAGTATCAAACTTTATAAAAATAAAAATTTATCAGAAACAATTCAAATGCCAAACATGTCAAATGAATGAAATGAAATGTATCTACTTTTTAATTAATTAAATCTAATATTTTATTAATTAGCAGAAGGAAACTTTTCATTAACCTTATTTTTAATCTCTAAATTTATTTATTACTTAGCATTTCCTTAAGTTTGTAAAGAAACTTTATCCATATGCCGATTGCAGAGTCATGTTGCAAGTTAACGTTAATCGCAGTTTGGCTTTTTATTATTGGCGTCCGAGGAACCCTCGCCTCCGCCGAAATCCTAAAATCTATAGAGGATGCCCTATTTTCTTTCTTTTTTTGGTTGGAAGACCGATTGAAGAAAAATTTAGACGACGACGACTTTGTTGTTGTTGAAAATTTGCACTCCTCCCTCCCCGCTTAAATAAAATCCTATATACGCCTCCACATATAAATTTACGAAAGTTTCTTAAGACGCTGAAAAAAATAAGAAAGTTATTTCTGTATCAAACTTTAAAATACTTTTAACATACTAAAGAAATAATAAGTAAATATTGAATAATTTGATTCTCGTTTTTCTGAAAGCATTTCGGGATAGTTTCTCTTTAAAAGTAATAAAATTCTCGCTAATTAATGTAGTCTTTGAAGCTTATGCTCAAATTTTCTGTGCTTTGCAAATTTCGAGTAGACCTAAAAGAAATCATCCACAACCAACGACAAATTTGTCGTGTTTCAGATTTTCGCGAATATGACTAGAAGTAGTGTTCTCAGAGCATTACTCTCCTGAAAACTGAATTTCCCATAATGCAGTGTTAATTAATGAATTGACATTGTTTTATTATTGTTTGTTTTGTTGCTCTATTTATCGAAGCAAATTTTAGCTCATCATGTGTGCTCGTGCCATTACTGTCCTGAATGATTCGTGAAACTTAACATGCATGTTAAAAGACAAGATGTACCCTCTCCTTGGCTTCTGAAACAATTTTCCTTCCAACAATAGTAATATGATAGCGAGACGAACTCTGTTTTTAATAACGACACTGTCATTGATCAATAAAGAAACAACATTATTGATTTATTAAGAAACACATGTCTGATTCTGCCAAAGCTCTCTGAATCCGTTGGTGCTTTGTAAAGAACGTCTTGTTAAGATATTTCTTACTGTTGAAACACAAGCACTAATTAAAGAAGAGAAGTTTTTTTTTTCCTCTCCTAAACTATGACGGTTACTAGTTCTCTTCTGAAATAATTTCACCAGGTTAAGGAATCATTGCTTTTACTCTTACCAATGGAAATTGTCTTCTCAATCAATTAAAAACAGCAGATGAAAAGTATTCTAGTACAAGATAGTTATTTATTTGTTAGAAAATAGTTAACATAATAAATTAAATTCATTATATTTCTGGTTAGTAGCTTTATTGAGATCATTTCAATGTATAAATGTTCAAAAAAGTTACAATAACCTATGTGCCCCTTGCGGTTTCGGGAGTTAAGGCCCCCGTCATTTCCTGACCAAAGGAACTAACTTGGGATCTTATGGTCAGCTCGACGCCTGCCTTTAATCCGCTTCAAAGAAACCTGCTACCCCATTCTTTAGATGGCTGGGTTCACCCTAGGATCCATTTGGAGGAAAAGTCAGGGTGAAAATCAAAGAGGTACTGTTTCTTTGGAAAAATTCCCGATCTCCGCCGGGATTGATCGCAGCTCCTCCACCTCATAGTTAAGTGCATTACCATTTGGCTACGGGGCCCACTTTTATAGGCCATCTGGCCTTTGGGGTCGCGGGAGGTAAAGCTCCTGGCGTCCCGTGACCAAGTTGAGGTCGGATGATCATCCCGACGCTTGCCCGCCTTTAAATCCTGGGACTAAAAAAAGCCGCCGTACCCATTCTTCAGAGGGTTAGGACGTGGGAAAATCCCCGACCTCCTCCACGGATTGGCTATTCGGGTCCACATATGTGAAAGTCGGAATTAATAATTTTACAGTCAAAAGCCCTCCTGAAGTTTTCTTCTAAGAATTTCTTCCGTCTTCATGGACTCTCTTTCAATTATAGAGCACTATTCAGTTCGCATATTTGATAAGACAGAATTAAATAAGTATCATTTTAAAGAAACAATTAAAATTAGTAAGAAGAAAAGGTCTGGGCTTTACTTTTAATAATTCTCGCAGCTCTTTTCATCCTAATTTCTTCTCTTAGTTCAATTATGTTCTTGGCTGACTTACAATAGCTGCAAGAATTCATGTCAGTTGTGAAATTTCAGAATAGCGAAACTTAATTTTCTAGCAAAAAGAAGAAAACAATGTAGCTTAAATAGATGTACCGTAACCTAGAAATTAAGATTAGGAAAAAAACAAAACAAAAAAAAACCCAACAGCTACACAATCGGTTCTCGATTTATTCGGTGGTGGTGGTGTCACTTTCCTAGTTCAGAAAAAGCATGTAAGAGAATTTTGAAGAATTGTGATTGAAAGGGGGAATTGGATTCAAGCCAATAACAATATCGTATAATTTCAACAGACAGACCGAGAAAAATGAACAGTGCTAAAAATGAATAAATAAATAAATAAATTAAAAACCTTGAAAGATTGAACCAAATAAAAAGCAAATGGAGGCCCGACTGGACTCAAGAATGTGATGCCTCCTTAATTAATGGCATTGCTGTTTTAAAAAGAAAAAATAAAATAAAATTTTTCCTAAATAACCAGCGGAGTATTTAGAAGGGGGGAGAATGTTATACGGTAATGATTTACAGCAAGGGCATATACTGGGAAGAAGCCCAAAGGTTGTTTCCGAAATTTTTAAGTGTAGAGGAACTGTATAGTAAGAGTTTTCTTTTTTTGCTTGTTTGGAATGATGGGAACCTTTCGATTTTCAATTGTTTGGTTTCTGGAATGTGTGCCTACCCTTCTATCGTTAATAAAATCCTAGAAGCCTGTTTAACAGAGGGGGAAAAAAATGCATCTTTATCGAACAAACTTAAATTTAGTACAGTTTAAAATTTCCAACTACAGTTTCGTTATTCCATTCCGCTAATTATCATTATATTAAATCATTACTTTTAAAAAGAAAATTTTCTACTGTTGATTCTACGACTTTTTTTTTTTTCTATTTCTAAAAAGTTGATTCATGATTTCAAAAATTCGGTATAACAGCTAGCAAATACCATATAGACTAAACTCTATATGGTATTTGCAGCTAGGCTATTTCGTTTGCGGCATTGAACACAACACTGTGTGGAGAAGAAGAATTTAACACTTCCGTGTTAAGCTTCAGTGCAGGAAAGAGCTTTACTTTCAAAACAAAAGAAAAAAAAAAGCTTTTTGTTGAATTAGAAAAGAAATAATATACCGGTACTGTTTTTTGGTTTTTATTGTCCAGCTTTAATTAAAAGAAGAAAAAAAATATATAGATAAGGCAAGAGAAATAATAAATAAACAAGGTAATTAATGCTTTTAGACAGTGTCAAAAGCAAAGCGGTCCCATAATATGCTCAATTTTATAAACAAAATTTTATACGAAGCGATCAGATTTTAGTGGGCGATATGCTTCAGAATTCTTTCTCGTTCTCTGTCTCTTGTCTCTGACTTTGAGTGAGACCGTTCTTTACGAAGCTTCTCGCTTTGCATCAGCATCTCGTTTTTCCGCATGTCGAGACAATTTTTCAATTTTAATCACAACAATCGCATCTTTTGCATGCGCAACAACCACCAATTTATAATAATAAGGAAATTAAAACAATATCAGGTTTCTTGGATTGTAGCAACCCATTATTAGCAAATCACTCCTTGGGGGTCAGGTCTGATTTTTTTGGACGTGATCACCTACTTTTTGATGCTGAACACAATGGGGAAGGTTTCATTCTAATATATTTAACCGTTTAGCCACTACAGAGTGTGCATCCAGCAAGCAAAAATGCAAGAGCTGTCACCTATGTTTCACAGCAAGCTGTAACATAGGGGCCGCTAAAAATTAAAAAAAAAAAAAAAAGATTTATTTATTTTCTATTTTTTTAAACACCTTTGCTTTCTCTGTAAATTAGTATATTGTTATTCAGTTTTGTCTCTTAGCAAATATAAATTAAACAGTAGGCTACTTTAAAAAAAAAATCATGTATTTTAATATTCCGGGGATTTATTTTAGTTTACAAATTTACTTTCTGTTGTAGTAGAAATCATCTTTTTGTTTTAATGCAATGTTCAAGTTTTGTTTTTTTTTTTGTTTTTTTTATTTCTTTTTAATACAGTGCAACTTGGATAATTCGAAGCTGAAGGGACCACTACAAAACTTCGAATTATCCAAGTTTTCGAATTAAACAAGTTACATCTTTTAACTTTAATTTCAGGTCCACTGAATGCTTGAAAAGATTATTCTGTCTATAAGTAAATATTTATTCAGAAAGATCATGGTATGGAAGACTTAAACACTATATGTATGTAAACAAAATAAGATTTATATTATGTAAGCTACAGTACATATTACATTCAATACAGAAAATTATAGTTTCAAAAAATTGTGCAATGTCTGATTGTTTTGTAGAATTCAGTCGCTTAAGATTAGCAAAATCATCAAGCATGTTTGGTGAACGGAAAACAGCTTCACTTATGTTGGTTTGTCCTTCAATGTACCGATGAAATACGGCGCTATCCCGTACTCGTTGGCGATTTGGCATTTCTTCTTCACACCCTTTTCCACCTCGCGAATGACGGCGACCTTTTCAGCGAACGTTAAATTCTTGTACACGCGTGGTTTACTGAAAGACATGGTGACACTGACAGCAGGAAGCTCGAATGGCGTCTGAAGCGTCCCGTGTCGAACGGTGGCGGGAGGGGATTTCAGTTGTCACGCGTCGAATTTCTTAACGATGAAACGCCGAAAAGCCGTTATGGTTTGAAATTTTTTATAAAAAACTTCGAATTAAGGAAGTTGAACTTCGAATTATCCACGATTTTTTAACATTGATTTAATAAGAAATTCAAGGGACTAAGAGAAATCTTCAAATTAACCACGATTTCGAATTAAAGACGTTCGAATTATCCAAGTTGCACTGTAGTAGCTATAAAATATTTAAAATATGTATAAACCAAACTCTTTAGTCACAGAATACAAGTATTTATAAAATTAAATGTTTGTGTGCGTTGTTTTTCACTTTCTTTTAATATGAAAAAGATTCTATGAAAATTTTATTAAGTTGTATCATAAAAAAATTAAAGAAAACATCCTGGAAATTTACTTGAACGGTGATGTCATTTTCTAACAACAAAGTTAATATAATTGACATTTCATAGCAACTCATAATATTTAATAAGCCAATAAGCATTGGTTCCATGTCTTCCAAATTACAATATTAAGTTCTCTTAATTAATTCAGTATTCAAAATTTAAGTGTCTAACAATATATTCTCAAATAACATTTTTAGAAAGAATTAAATTAGGTATATAATTCATTATTTATAAGACATTGTAGATTGATAGAATTCTTCTCATCATTATTTATCTCCAAACATTGTGGATATATTTCCGAACAATTTTTTTGATTACATAAAGATGTCGTTCTTAATTCCATGAAAAATATTGTTAAGCTTCATATCTTACCTATAAATCCAGTTATCAGTTCTAGCGTTTATGTCAATCTGATTTTATGAAAATTTATAACAGTGAGAGACACTTTGATATATTGAAGGCAGAGTTTTGGTAGGGTTGCAAATCCTCTCCCACTACATTCAAAAATGGAAAAATTGAGCATTTAACATTATTATCCAATCAAAACGATCGTTTGGTTGGGTTAGCTTTATTTAGCCAGAGAAAAAATTAATTCCTCTTAATTCATTTTTTTAAATTAACTTTAATATACAGGGTTATTCAAAAAGATTGTTGAGGTTTTAAAAAATCACCAAACATAGTACAAATGAGATATGAAGACGAAACTTTATTTATTATGTAAAAAAACTCAAGTTACAGACATTCAGTGGCAGGTACTCAGTAGTTCCGTGGTTGCCCGCTAGGAATCATTGATTGGAAATGGTGGCCAACTGTAGGGAGAAGGAGTTTTGCACTCTCGAATATCATCACAGTCGTTCTGTTATCATTGGCCAATGGCAATTTCATACGAAATTTAGGAAGGATCCTCCCCAATCCATTCGCAGGTGGTATGCACAATTTGTGGAGACAGGGTGCCTGTGTAACGGTAAAAGCAGTGGGCATTTCTCCGTGACTGAAGAGAAAGTGGACTAGATCAGAGCAGCCTTCCTATGTAGTCCTATCAAATCAACCGTGAGATACAGCAGGGAACTGAACATGCTGCAACCTATGGTGTGGCGTGTGTTATGGAAGCTCTATGAATGAAGCTATATTGCCTAATGCTGCTGCAAGCATTAACAACTGATGATCACCATCGCAGGGAACTTTCCTGCATGGAACTGCAACAATTAATGGAAGCAGATGGCTTTTGTGACAGGCTTATTTTTAGTGACGAAGCAATGTTTCATTTGTGTGGAAAAGTCAATCGACACAATGTTAGAATTTGGGGAATGGAAAATCCCCATCGTATTGTTCAACCTGAGCGTGCATCCCCCAAAGGTCAGTGTTCTGTGCTGTTTCCAAATTTAGGGTATCTACAGCCCTTTCTTTTATATAGAACAGGCAGTAACAGGTATAACTTACCTCAATGTGGTCACTGAATGGTTCCTACCCCAGCTGAGTATGACAGTGCTTATTTCATACTACAACAGGATGGTGCTCCACCCATTTCCATCGGAACATCAGGGCAGTTTTAAACCAGCACCTACCACATTGTTGGATTGGGTGCAGGACCGATGGTGATGAACATCTATCATGGCCACCCCATTCACCGGACTTAACACCATGTATTTTTTTCCTCTGGGGCTACGTAAAGGATCATGTCTTTGTCCCCCCTCTATCTGTGACCATCCTGGAATTGAAGATGTTTATCAAGACCACCATTGGAAAGAAAACTGCTGATAGTTGGAGCAAGTGTGGTTGGAACTGGACTATCGTGTCGATGTCTGCAGAGTGACACATGGTGCAACATTTAGCATTTATAATGCATGTCTGTAACTTGTTAAGTTTTCTTACTCAAGAAAACAAGATGTCATCTTCGAATCACATTTGTCTTTGTGTGGTATTTTTTTAAAACTCCGCAATCATTTTGAATAACCCTGTATTAAAATAACGTATCTTTGCATCAGCGAACTACAATATATTCTTATGGGTTTTGCTGGCATTTTATTTAACAATATCAGAATAATGGAAATAAGGAATATTTTTAAAGTGTTATGGAGAGCAGTAGCGCAATCTTTTTTGATGAGTTTAACTTTATTTATTTACTTTTTTTTTTGATTATTTTTTTTTGACAAAATTTGTACTACTTTTTGTAATTTAATAAAAAATTTGTAAAAACTATACATTGATTTTCTAAAATTGTTCCCTCGTTTTTTTTCCAGAAGGAATACAATTACCAGAATATGAAGGCAATGTTGACTTTAGAAGAGAAAATCCCCATTCCTTGTTAAGGCCAAGACAGTCTTCTGGATCCCTAGGTCCAGTTGCTCCTTACGACAGAGGATTGCTTCCAGCAGAACCTTTACAGTTTGCAGCATCTTCTCGAGTAGCTCATTCAGCTGATTCACCATCTGATTATGATTACGTTTACAGTGACTATGCTAATAGCAGAGCAGAAGATGATCCCAGAGAATTGGAAGGACATAGTCAAGGAGGCAGTCTTTCAAAAGAAGATTATCAGTCACAACCTGATATTCTATCATCTACAAATAATGATGAAAAATCTCCACATTCTTTCAATCAAGATTCTGCTGAAACCTTTCATTCTGACTACACTATGGACAGTCAAGAAACTGGGACATCATCTAGCTTTGAAAAAGATCAAAGTGCTGGATTTAGATTACAAACTCCTGCTTCAACACAATTTACTTCAAAACTAAAAATTTCTAAAGGAGGTGTTACGCCAACTACTTGGAGGCCAAGGTTTCCTTTTAGTAGTGAAGAAACATCTCCCTTTCCATTGTTTAGAAGTAAGCCATTGTTTAGAAGTCAAAGTAATGCCAATTCCAGAGAGGATCCTGATATTAGTACTTTTCGTCCTACCACATTTAGACATTCCTTTCATACACAAAAACCTTCCAGTACATCATTACGTACTCAACCTCCTTTCTTTCACAAATCCACTACTTTTCCTTCTGCCTCTCATGAAAGTCTCAGAGATGTTAAAAATCAACCCTCAAATCTTAAACAAGAATCTAATTCTCAAAGATCTCCAGCACCATCTTTGATCCCTGCGAATGCACGTCGGCTCCCTCCAGTCAGAGCTCCCTTTTTTCCTCGGCTTCCTCCTCCACCACCACCTCCTCCACCCTCTCCTCAGTTTCCCTCATCTTCGACATCTTTTTCCACAGAGTCTATTATTGAAACGTCTAAGCTTGATGACATGTTTTCAGAAGAAGCAACTGATGAACACAGTGAAACTGATGAAATTCCTGAAGTAACAGAATATCAGAAAGATGATGAAAATTCTAAAGATGAAATAACTGAATTGGCTCATGTAGCTGAACATGCCATTTTAGATACTGATAGCAATGGTGAAGCTCCAACAGTGGCAGAGCATAGTGGAGATAAAGAACACACAGAAAATGTCAGTGAAAAACCACTAATTGCATCCACACAGTCTCCATTTTATCTTACTACTGCTTCAAAAATTGTCGAGTCTCAAGACAACTCTCTTGAGCCATCTGGAGGATCTACGTCTATTGATATGGTAACAGAAATAGTAGCAAACTTCCCATCAGAACAAAAGGAAACAATTATAAGTTCAGTACAAACAAGCAAAAGTGCTGAAGAAGGATTACCAATACAAGAAGAATCTGTGGCATATAGTGAAGAAGAAGGTACTGCAGATTATGGAGCTGAGGAGGAGGAACATAAAAGCACTGATGCTCCATCTACTTCTACTACAACAACAAAACTGGAAGACCGTGTTTCAGTGACAACTGTGCCATCCACTACTCCAAAAATAGATAAATCTCCCAGTTCTGAAAGTTCTTTGGTTGTAAAATCTGTTAAAACAAGTATGAGTTTCAGCCATTCTACTTCAAATGCTGAAATTTCTACTGAAAAAAGTCCTGATATGATTTCTTCAGAAGAAAAAGTGCATGTTGCAACAGAGATCAATGCTGATACAGTAGCAGTGGTTAGCACAGCAACTTCAACTTTAAAGGATTCAGAAATGGAGTTAACAACATCTGCCACTGAAAATACCTCTGTGATGACTACAGTAAATTCAACAGTACAAGAATCAACAGAATATTCTACCACAGCATCTACATCTGCATCACCAGAAATTACTAAAATACAGGTTATTGTAAGAACAGAGTCATCCTCTGGAAATGGTGAAGTTAGTGTTGTAACATCTTCAACTATGACTTCAACTAATAGCGACGCAGTAAAAGAAACAAATACAAAACTAACTTCAGCTGAGGTAACATCTATGGACAAATCTTCTAGTGTTATGCTGCCATCAACATCAGTTAAAACTCCTGAATCAGAAACAATTACAACTATTTCAACTGCTACTGCTTCCAATTCCCCTACATCTCCTGTGACTAAAGCACCAACAGCAAGATTGCAGACTTCTTATTTTGATAAGAAAACAGGTAGAAATAAAACCATTGCAGTTATAGAAGATCCAAATGAATTAGCCAAATTTCTACCACCTAATTTCACACCGTCAACAAAAAGTGATAATGAAAGTGAAGAAAAGCAAACACAGTTATTTTTTGACAAAAACTCTAATAAAACTAGAATGATTAAGATAATGACTGAAGATCCTAGTATATTGGCTAAAATGACTCCTCCTCCAAGAAATTCTATAACTCCAGCTGAAAGTACCCAAGGTTAGTGCTCACATTTTAAAATAAACTTACTTTGTAAATTTTGTTAGTTATTTAATTTAGTTTTAAATTATTTATAAAAAATTAACATTTTAAATTGTTAATATTAATATTGTTAATATTTTTTTTGCATAATTCATATTGCAGAATTCCATATATAAAAGGTATTAAGAAATTGTTTTGAAATATAAAATAATAACTGAGAATAGAAATTATAATAAAAAATTAATTTTTGTAATCCAGGAATTAATGTAATATGGTATATCAAATTTCCTGCAGGAGGGAGGGGACGGTAAAAAAAGTTATATTGACTTTTAAACTCAAACACTTAAAAAAAAATGGGACCAGCAAATAAAAGCCTATGAAAGTAAGGATATTAATAAATCTATTGTTTTGTATCACATAATAAAGAAACCAATCATGAACCTAAATCGATAACATAAGAATTTTAGATAAAGCAAACAATATTTTAATTTTTTACATGCACTGAATATCATTGTAAAAGCAATAATGAAGCCGGTACACCTGAATAAAACTTTAAGAATTTAATTAAACAATTAAGCAAATGACTTTTCATGACCAAGGTTTCAGCTTAATAAATTGACAAGCTATTTCAAATGCATACAATGTGGTTGCTGCCAAACATAAATACAATAAAAGAACCAATGGGAAACCTGACATTGAGAAGCCCTATAGGTGGAACACCTTGGAGCTTCGTGTCTTGTAAACCCCATAGCACGAGGATGGAAGATCCTAGGCTGATCCTAGATTCCAGAACAGTTCTTGGATCAAATCCAGCAGATGTCACCTATCTCCTCCAAGGCACCCTAGGATCTTCCACACCCATGCTATGGGGTTTACAAGACACAAGGCTCCCCGGTGTTCCACCCAAGTGGTTTCTCATCCAGCTTTCCCATTGGTTCTTTTATTGTATTTATGTTTGGCAGCAACTCACTTTGTATGCATTTGAAAATAGCTTGTCAATTTATTAAGCTGAAACCTTGATCATATAACATAGTTTGCTTAATTGTTCAATTAAATTCTTAAAGTTCTATGCAGGTGTAACGGCTTACAGCCTTACCCTTCCTTTTTTAAAGCTTGTTTTATTACGTGAGACCACTTTAGAGATGCACACCTGGGATGGATATCAGTAATAATCACTAAGGGACAAAGTACAGAATTATCTAGGGTTCCAGTTGATATAATTAGTGACTGCCACCATCAGCTACTTGATGTAATTAAAACAACTACATGTCAGTATGTTGAAGTTTTGTTGTAGACTATGCCTGAAAATATGGCGGATGACTGAAGTTGATACCATAATAAAGGTAAACCACAGGGAGTCAGAAGGCTCATTGGGGATCAGTCATGGTGGCAAAAAACAATACGGCTGCATCAACTAAACTGACGATAAATACAATTCCAACCTCCACCTGTAGAGTTACACAAACTTACATTTTAAGACTGCGTTTCTGCACATAAGCCCAGAAACAAGCCCAAAATAATGATGAATAAGAATGCTGCATATGCAGGAATCAATGGAAGCCTGCCATATCGGCTGTGGTAGTAATGTTATAAACCTGTAATAGGTAAATTTTTCTATGTTCCTAATATTATGGAGTGAGGCCCTTTTTGTTATTTTCAGTGATTGATTTAAGTTTTCAATCTCTGAAAATAATAAATTAATAAACATAAGCCCCTGCAGCTTGTCCCTTTGGAAGAAAAAAATTGGGGAAAGACTACTTTCCCCCCCTTTTAACATTGAGATCTCAGATAACAATTTCAAATATACAGTTCCAACATATTTATTGTTAGCTTATACTCTAGCATTTGATCAAAGATCAATTGCATATTACTGTAAATATGGAATTTCTAAGGATCTTTATTATCTTTTGTTATGTTTTAATGAATATGTATTGTTGATTGCCACATCAAAATATTTAATTTTATTTGACTATATTAACAAAAAATTAAATTTTCCATTATAGGTCCTCCTGAATCACAAACACGCATTGTCTTTAATGCAGCTCTTGGAAAAAATCTCACTTTGCGTATAGCAACTGAGGATCCCAGTATTTTGGCTAAAATGTTGCCACCTCCAAGAGAAGGGCAACCAAGATCTCTGAATGGTGATTCTAAGTCAAATACTCTTCAAAATGTGGGAAAAGAAGGTGAAAAGAATTCCACAAGATCTAGTCTTCCATCTACCACAACAGCTGAACCTGTTTTACTAATTTCAATTCCAGGAGTTCCAAAGCAGGTGATGATAGTATGAGATTTAGCAATTGAAAACTTTTTTTGTGATTAGTATTGTTAGAATATTGCTGTTATAAGAAATATAGTACTTTTTCAGTCAGCAAAAAGAAACAACTGGGAGGTAAATTTAAGTTTTTCTGGATGATTTCCAAGCAGGAAGAGTTCAACAAAAAAAATCACTTAATCATCAATTGGAATTTTTTTTAACTCATTCCTTTATTTATTATAAAACTTCTAATTGTTTCTCAGAAAACCATAACAATATATATCATTCTTTAAATAGCCTATTTCGAATGTTAATAGCCTATAAAAATAAACATTTCAAAATGTTCTTTATGCTTTACAACATTTTTCAGTAAAAAAAGAGAAAAAAAAAAAAAGATTAACCAAACTGCAATGTTAGAATTATTTAAGATGATAGCTTTGTTTGGATTTTTTTTTTTTTTACATAAGTAAATACAATATCGGTATAAAAAGTGTTTTATAATGAACAATTTTTTGTTGTTTTAGGTTGGAAAACTCCCAATTATAACTCGCCACAACGTTACCAGAAAGCCCTTTTTGATGGCGCGAACAACTACTCGAAATCCTTTGCCACCTCCAACATTCCGGAAAATTTCAGATATTCTTGGGCGCAATAAGTCAATGACAACAAGAAGGCCTATTTATAACAAACACCAATATGAAGGCAATTATAATGAAGATCCTGATCGCCATTCAACTGAGTCTCCACATCCAACTACCACTACCACAGAACGGACAACCACAACCCTCTCCCCTTACCTCAAATGGGGACAATCCGTGTTAGTTTCAGGAAGATTAAAGCTCACTGATGGCATTGAGTGGAAAGAGAATTTTAGAGATCCTCATAGCTTGGATTTTAAAACATTGGCCAATGAGGTAGAGGGACAGGTAATTACAGATTTATTATTATACTTCTTCCTTTAAATTGAATTAAACACAAAATCATTGAAAATTAAAAATATTATAATTTCTGTAGCTTAATTTGAAATAATTCACATTGTTTATAAAAATTATATGTTATCTCAGTAGTGAATTAATTAATATTTTATTTTTATTTTAGTTGGATAAATTATACAAAAGTAATCAGATGCTTAATAACAAATACAAAGGAGTAGAAGTTGATCGCTTCAGGTATCTTTTAAATTTCACTTCTTACAAATTATTTTTTTATATAATCTCTAATATAAGAAATATGTTATTTAGTAATTTTGTAATTTAGAATAAAAGGGAAATGTTTATTTATTTATTTATTTATTTTTGCCAATTCTAGCAAAGGAAGTGTATTAGTAGATTACACTTTGTATCTTAGACCAAATATTATTGGCAATATAGAGCAACAACTTAGAGATGCCTATAGAAAAGGTCTGAGTAATGGAACACATCTTGGACGTTACAAGGTGGATCCAGTTTATGCAGATTTTAAAGGTATTTTATTTCATGAATATGTGCTAAGATGAAAAGATTTTTTGTCTTATAAAAACTGTCAATTTAGTATATTTTATTTACTCTACATTGCAATTTAAAGGGAATTTGTAAGAAGGATTAATTTCATTGGCCAATTTACAAGAAAATTGAATAAAGAAATTTCTGCAAAACTATGGAATGTTTAAATATTGTAGGTGTAACAACTTTTGGCAAAGATAAGAGCCTATCAAAGATAAATTTGATACCTAACCTGAGATTTATATTCAAGGACTATACTTTACCATTATCAATCTAATAGAGAATTCAACCAACTTTTGCTTCAGTAACTACTTACAATGGCATAATATTGATATCACTTGCTACAGAAATGGTACTTAGATATTTTGAATCAACTCCTGAAGTATACATTGGCAAAGACTGATGAATGCTGTTCTTTACTTCCTCTGACAAAGGTTCAGTGGGATTCAGGCTGAGAGAAGTTGAATTGCCAGAAGAGCACACAAAATGCTTTGATATAATTTGTAGACTATTCTTATTCTTTGCGCTGAAATGTTGCTATACAAGGTGGCCAATATAATGCTATATAGGATCATTTCCTTTTGAGCATATCTTAACCAGAAAGATGGGATATAGTCATATAATGTCTTTCATTATCATGATACTATGAACTGCTCTTGTTTCCTTGCAATCCTACAGTCTGTCTAAAGCCGTTTCTCTCTGCAGATTATCAAATGTAGTATGGTTTCAGGGTGTTATGCGGTGGAGCTGTAACCTGGACTCAGTTATACCAGGCAATTTTGTTTATTTGTTTCTCTAACATCCAATTGCTTCGTTTTTGTTCTCACTGCTTCTTAATCTAACAATGGCATGAACATGGCTGAGACTTGTTTGGCTGTTCATTTGAGCATCTCTGATGCATATGTGGACACATTTCTCTATGTGCAACAAATTTCCTCTTAGTAATCACTACCAATAGTAATAATAAAGATGTGGAAATCGCAATGTAATGATTGTGCAGATCATGATGTAGTCCTTCAGTATGTACTCTCCTTGCAATGTCTATTAGATAGTGACTAATTCTTGGTCTTTCCTGACAGTAAGCAATTCTTCTACGGTCATCTCTTATTTCATTAAACTGCACTCATTTGCTTTCTTTTATGGCACCGAATGAGGAGAATACGTTTTAATGGCCAGGAAGTGTAAATGACAATTTGAAAAGCGTCCCAGAACCTGAAGATTTTAACTAGTCACCCTTCAAAGGTAAAAGTATAATTGAGGCAATACTTCAATGTAATTAAGAGGCAGTAAAAATTTGCCCATTTCTTGTTACCTTGACAGGATCTAAGATGGAAACTTTCTCTCATTAAATTTAAGAGGAATGTAAAAACATTGATATTTGGTCATTTCATTAACCATTAACCACACTGGCGATTATTCTTCTTTATCATGTTCAGTTAATTTTTTTTTTCTGATTTTATCACAGAAAATAAGAATTATCTTGACTTAATCAAAGTATTCTTTAAATTACAAAGCATTTATGCTTAAACTTACGCTTAATGAAGATAGATATTGATCACATTCATTTAATGCAAAATTAACTTCTGATTCATCTAAATCAGAGCTTCTCAATCAGTGTACTGTGAGATGCACTTGATATACCACATGGAAATTCTGAGAGACATCTTTAATAAGTATTTAGCTTCGCATATAGCCAAAAACATTTATCTACGCTAAATTCTAGCCATCAAATAACCTGAACAAACAGAAAGTTAAACACATTCTGTGTAATTCTAACAATGAAGGCTAATACAGTATAAATTTGCGGTCAAGTTATCTTAAAAGCTTCCCATCCTTTTCTTTTCAGGGTATTTTTAAATGTTTGAAATAAAGTATTATTCATGTGCAAAATAATCTTTACTTTTAAAAGATTCTATCATGTGTAGAAAAGCAATAAAAAAAAAAATTGGTGTGTCAAGGGATATTAAAAACAATGTCTTGGTATGCTGAGAAATTTTACCAAATACATTAGTGTGTTGTGAAGCAAAAAAGGTTGAGAATTAAATCGTGTGTTTTTAGTAATTTGTTTAATTGTAAATATTAACTTCAAACCCCTATCTTAAGTCAGTCCTCTTCATGTTACATAGTCAATTCATTTCTTCATCTCCAATAAGTTATTATTTAAAAAATAATGGAAAAAATAAAGCAAATTTTTGCAATGATTCTTCATTCCTTTTTCAAGCTTAAAAGACTAATAACAATATGAATATTATCCTTTAAAATAATTAAGCAATTGTTCCAATAATATTATGATAAAATAATATATTTCACATTTTTGAATCACAAATTTCTAACAATAAATCTCTTACAAAGCTATAACTTAATAAATCAATTCTTTAAAGTCTGCAGACTGAAAATGACGTAAACAATCCATTTCCAAATTGTTGGCTATGAAAATAATTTGATTATTCATATCAACTCCTTCATATTTATTTAAGTTCTCCATCTTCGTGTTTCTAATTAACAGACTTTCCATGTTCTTTCTTTTTTTATTGTCATATTCATGAGCTAATATCTGAACTTTTGTGTTCAGCAAGTTCCCATTTATCTGTAAATTTATATTTTATTTAGTATGTACATTCATGTACATTGATTTTGTTATTAGTATTTAAGCTTGAAAAAGAAATGAAGATTCATTCCGAAAATTTGCTTTATTTATTTAATTATTTTTTTAAATAAATAACTTATTGGAGATGAAATAATAAATTCATTTAATTGTTCTTTTTAGATGAATAGCATTTTAACTATATTTCAGATATGGTTAAAAAACGAAATGAAGATGTATTAATATTTATAAATATTCAAAAGTACAATAAATCCCAATGCATTCAACTTCTTAAACTACTTAAAACAATGAGAATATTTCCTTATTATAAGTTTAAAAATAACTATTAATAAAATTAAAATAATTTATAAGTAGTGTGGAAGTTAGTCTGTTTAAATGTATTTATTTACATTTTTTTATACTATTTTATCAAAATAGTGAATATTATTAGTGAAATAATTTCAGAAAATTCAAGTATTCTTTATTACTGCAAAGTATTCGAAGCATTCTACTTCTTGTTTAGTAATTACTTAAACAAGAAGTAGAATGCTTCGAATACTTTGTAATAATAAAGAATACTTGAATTACTAAACTCTGGTCTCCTTTGTAGCATTTTAAAATGTTTAAGATATTAACATAATATTATAAAAACTTAAGAAAACTTTTCAATATCAGAACAGATTTATGTCATAAAGTAATTGGTAGTGTAATAATTTTGGGCAAGCTTACAGATCAAAACAAACACAGACGTACTGGATCACTTATTTTGTTTATAATACAATTAAATTAACTATATTTTTTTTCTCTTTGATTGTCTATTCTTTAAGAATTCTGAGAATACTATAATCAACTATTTTTTCCCATTTATTTTGACAGTTGAAAGATTAAAGTCTGCTTCCGTTGCACCAACGACAGATGATGGACCTCTTTTCCCACACTGGGCGATTGCAGTTGTTGTTATTGGTGCCGTTTCTATTTTGTTTCTTGTCATACTTGCAGTAGTTATGGTTAGTAGCATCTCTTTTGTGTGTGTGTTTTTCTTTTTACTTAACAGCTTCATATCAGTTAGCATATTATAAACAAATTACTTTCGTAATACAGACTATATATCTGTCAGTCTTGAACATGTGGATCAATGGATATTTAGATAGAAAAGATACATCAACAACTGTTCTCTAATTTTACCAGATAGCCTATGTTCAATAAGTAGTCATTTTAAGCATTTTTAAGTGGTGATGTACTCACTTTCATGTACTGTCTCTATTCTTAGCAGCAAAAGAAAGCAACTTTGTAAGTGTTTTATCAATAACAAATTGAGTCAAGTTTTCTACCAATTTCTGCTTAAGTTGAATGAGAAGTCTCTTATATTTGAGCTAAAAACTTTTCCAATCTAACTTGGAATATTAACAAGAGTGCTGAATTTCAGTGAGTTCAGAGTTGTTTCTTAACTTCAGCTTCACCCCTACTTAGAAAGGTGAAGGAAATTTATTTAAGAAACTCCATACTGTGTTTAATTTGCTGTATGCAGCATCCTGTTAATGTCCATTAGAGTACTTCTGTCTACTGGGACAACCAATACCCTTTGACCTTTTCAAATAAGCAAAATTAGACGGATGATAAAGTTACGAAATTATCAATGTGCAGCCCAATTTTGCTAAGCTCTTCAATCAACTGACATACAGAAATCCACATTATCACTTCCTCTTGTACATACATGAAATAAGTAACTAACAACAAACTAACATTTGTTAAAGGAACAGATTCATGTTACTCACAGTGCTTAACTTGATGTAATTAAGACATCCAACAGCTGCACATCTTCACGATATTGACTTAAGCTGCAATCAATAATTCTCAAATTGACTGCATAAATCAAAAATGTGGTCAAGTTCATTATGAAATTGTTTCATGATCAAACATTGATTTAACTTTTAATAACAATGATTACATTGACGTAAACTTTCAATAATAATTTGTTCTAGTACCCTGTTTGCTTGCAGTTTATGGTTTAAATTTGATCTTTTATTTTTTTCCGGGATTGTATATATAGTAAGCAACCTATGTATTAAATAATAATGTGTAAGCTTATATTAAACAATATCAACATGAGGCTTTCATTTTTTTACTGAATTCAATAATTTTTATTGAGTAGTTTCAAATTTTTAATTAATTTATAGTTTGCCAAAAATATTTAAAAAAAATTAAGCTGATGATAAATTATAAATGTGTAAACACAAATTATAATTAAAAGAATATGCGCTGTTGTTCTCAATCAGACTTTTTTATTCTTTTGCTGGGATTATTCCTGTAGTAAATGACCAGTTATGAATAAGATTGTCCTCAGTCTGACTCTCCATTTGACCACCCTTTAAAGCTGCCAAGAACCCTTAAACCAGTTCATTATAGCCAAATTAAGTGTTGTTGAACAGATACAGGAATCAGTTTTCTATGACAATTTCTCAAAGACATAAAACTGATTTTTAATTTTGGTTAGTCTGCAAGCTAGTTCTCATTGAGCACTGTGTAGCTTTCAAAGCTCCGTTCATGGGCTTAGAAGAAGCATTTCATTCAAAAATTTACAGTTGCCATATGAATATGAAAATGAGTTTTACAGCCTATAACCTCCTTTGCATTTATATTGGAATGAGTTCTACAATCACTTCATTTGCTTTTCCCCAGTTATTAGTCTAGTTTGAAAAAAGCATTCTAACAGGATTGGCAAAGCAGTAGAATCTCAAATTTCTGTATTTTTATGGCTGTGAAAATGTTGATAAATTCTATCAGGATAGTTTTAAACTTACAGGAGTTTCCATCAAGTTTGTCTATCAAATGTTTCAAATCTCAGAACAAATATTACTCTGGAAAACCGCTTTACGTGATTCAAAATGGAGCTCTTTGACTAAGATGACAAGAATTATTATTATGAAGTAATTTTGTCATTTTTATTTTATTTTTTTACCTTCTGTTCTGTCATTATTTTGTAATGAGGTAATAATTAGTTTAGATTAAAATGTGAAAAGTCATTAGATCTTTCTGTATATTTTATAATATTTACTGTGAAATTTCTGTATATTTTCTTTAGACAAAATGCAAACAAGCAGCAAGACGGAAATATGGTACCCCTCTGACAGAACATATCTTGACTGAACGAAGCCGAACCTGGGACAAAGATACATCCAATGAAAATAGTCGTACTTGGGATAAAAAGCAAGGATATGACAGCATCAGAAATGAAGGTCTTTATGGTGTGACAGATGTCTGGAATGAACAGAAGCTTAAACCAGTAAGAATTTAACATCTCTTTTATTGTAAATAATTCTAAAATATTAGAACTCTATACATGCATTTTTATTGGATGAAGAAATACTTTGTAAGTGGGAAAACAGTCATAAAATAATTTAAATCTTTGAAATAAGATTTTTTTTTTTTTTTTTTTTTTTTAAGATTTATGAAGATTTTGTAACTTTGTTCCCAGCTTCCCAAATTTAAAGATTACAAATAATAGAATCCAAAACTATAAAAAGTAGTTTATTAAGTAGAACAGCTAAAGACATTGAATCTAAAAAAAAACTAAACTTGCTATATTCAAGACAATCTTATAATAAATTATCATATGGTGGATCGAGTCCAACGGATCTCTATAAAAAGTAAACTTGCCAATCTACTTCTACAGTTCCAACTAACTAGATCCAAAGTAAAAAGTGTTTATTTATTTATTTAATTATTTATTTTTTTTTGCTTTAACAAATCTGAGTTTTTAACAAGTTACTTCTATTAGGTTTTTCATGCACGTTTTCTTTTTCATTGGCATATTAATAGAGCATTGAAATAGTTGCCCTGAAGCCAGAAATCTTAGAGCATCATAACAGTGGTAACGACATATTAGTGTAGGAAACTTTTTTTGTCCTAGACTGCACTTTGAAAAGTTTTCAGCACTCCTCCAACTTACCTCCAAGATGCCTGTAACATTTTGGAATTCTGTAATCTTTCTTCCCCAAGATGCTTCAGTCTGGCTTTGCTTTAATACTCTGAGTCGCAGCATTGATGTACTTCTCTCAAGATGAGTAAGTCCATCTTGTCCACATATCTGCATTTTTCTCTGACCTATTGATTAATCTATCTAAATATATAGATCCTTTCAATGCTAAGAAGCAAACTGCATCTGTTGCAATGATTTCAGAAGCATTGAAAGTAGTGTGTTCAAGAAGCATTCCATGGAAGTACTCTAAGTTATTATATTTTCATTTACGCTGTCTGCACCTCATCTTTCCAATGTCTGGACTAGGATTAATTCCAATTCATCTTCTTTATAATATTGTAGGATTGAGTATTTTCTTCTTCTTTTACTGAATTTGGGGAAAAGATGACAGATGGACATATATTTGTAAAGACAAAATATAATGTGTTTGAAGAAAGCTCGACTGAAACAAAAAAAAACCAAAAAAAAAAACCAGTATTATTTCTCTTCCAACATTTTATTTGCAATTCAGAACATGCTTATAATAAATTATTTAGTGTCTATTTTCTGTTTGCTGCAATCTCAGTTGAAAAATCAGTTCATTGTACTGCACCAAAAATAATCCTCACAGAATTTTATAATAATGGAACGACAGGAATAAAAATCTGTTAATTATTAATAATGTAGACCAGAATGCACTGTATAAATTCAATTTAATAAGATTAAGTTACAAAATAACAGTTTGGAGATAACTTAATCTTATTAAATATTCTACAGTGCATTATGGTCTACATTAATAATCCTTATTATAGATGCATGTTAAAAACGACTGGATGTGTTAATTATTCTTGACAAATTTTAAATAAGGAATTTGCTTGATTGTATAGCTAATGAAAAGAATTCATTACAGTAAGAAAACTTACTCTACTTATCTCTTTCTTCTAAATATCTGTTTTTGTTTTCCTTCATACATTTGATAGGAAAAACTGTATTCATATTATAGGAAAGATAATATATTTTGTAAAGCTAATATGTTAGTTTTCAGATAACTTAATAATATTTTAGAAATACTGTAGAAGTGATCACATCACTTCCCGTTAATCCTGCTGGAACATAGACATCAATAAAGCACTTCCATAGGTCTTTTATTGTTAATTCCAGATCTTTTCTCTGCTTCATCCTCTATTTCAGATCTTCCTTGCCTATTCCAAGAACTGTCGATTTCTTAATGGATTGAGTGGCGTTTCTTCAAAGAGTCCAATATTTAATATCGTTCCTTTCCTTAATTTGGGTTATAATAAGTTAATTTATTAGCTTCCATAGATCTTTATTTGGAATTATATCTGAGCCATCTTAATGTAATACTACTTAGATAATAATTTATGAAGGCTTGTAATTCTTTACTAACTTGAGTAACTTTCCATGTTTTGCAGTCATGAAGAATAACTGTTTGTATTAAATAGCCTAAGTTTAGTCTGTAAAGATATTCCTTTTTTTTTATACAGACATAATTGAAAGAAAGCACCATTTGCTTACTTAATATGACTCTTTGGTATCGTTATCTTATCTTCAAAAAGTGATAATACTCCTTACATACAAGAAAGAGTAACCATTAGTAGATTCTGTTAATTGAATCTCTCAAATAAATTAAGTTCATATCTAATTCTATTTTATTTATAGTGGAAAATTAATTTTTGTTTTAGGCTTAGATACATTTTTATTCTATTAATAAGAAACTTTTTTTTTTTTTTTTAATTTTACAGAAGCCAGCTTCAAATTCTAACTTGTATGGCCAACAAGGAAGCCTATCTTACTCAAAAAGACCTTCATCACATTCTCCTTATCACCACAACAATGCTTTTGAGAAGGAAGATCACTACGGACATTTTGCATCCTACAGTAATAATGGATTTCAGGCTACCCATATGCCACCGAAATACGACGATTCATGGGACGATGGACCAGAACCAAATCGTTATCAAGCAACACATCTCCCACCTAAGTACGATAACTCTTGGGATGATGAGCTAAACATTTACACAAAAGGTGGATCAAGAAGGAGAGATTATGATACAACTTTTTAAAATATTTTACATCTGATGACAAATTTGGCAATCTGCAGGTGAAACTGTAGATTTCTATCAAAGGTATCTTTGTCTTGGATTAATGAAAAAAGTAAGTTTGCAACATTGTTCAACATTGCCATTTAGTATTGTGACTATGACTCAGCTGTTCAAGCTACTACAAAATAAGATTCCAATTTTCCAAGACAGAGTTGCCTCAAAGGAAGGAAACTGATCATTCTTACTGCCATATGACTGAGCCAGTTCTAATGTGTCGCTCAGTTCAATAAGATTTCTTCATAACTAACAGTGATAGTGAAAATATAATACTCACTCAAGCTTTTCATACTTAACACTTTATTAGTTATATTTAATTCAAGATGTCTCCAAAACGAAAGAAACCCAATTAAACTCTTCATTTCAACAACTGTGAAATAAATTTATTTCGAGTTTGGAGCTAATTATGAAAATAAGTATATACAGACAATAAATTATTAATGGACAGTCAAAACATTTACATTCTAATCTGATGGAGTAATTTGCCATTTTCCAGAAAATCAAAGTTGACGGAAAGGAAAATGTATAATAAAAACTGATTTCTGAGTCAACTAAGAATATTGTCAGTGTACAGAAAGTTTATAGAAGTAAATCAAATTTTGTAATTGAAGAACTAAGGACAGTTTTTCAAACTGAGAACAATTCCGATAAATAATTTAAATGCTGCAAGTGGATCTTGGCAGATGCAGAATCTAATCTACCATCTAAATATCTCATTAATTTACCATTATAAAAATTTCTTCTTGTTCTTTAATATTTTTTTTCTTTTATAAAACTAAATATAAATTCCTGTAATAAAATACTATTTTAATTGTTGTACAGGCTTTCATCTTTTTTTTTTTTCCTCCCAACAATTAAGTTTAATTTAAACTGAATTTTTTACATTAATTTATCTTAATTCACAAGTTTGCTTCTTATGTAAAAGAAATTCGTTTTTCTGAGGGGCAAATACAAACAAAATCTTAAGTGTTAATAAACAATTATAAATGCATCCATAGTGAAAATAAAAATACTAAAAAGCACTAAAATTGCTAGATGCTCATATTTAGAATGAATTTCCTTAATTCCACATTACTGTCTTTACATCATTATCTGGAAGTTATTGAGATCTAGTAGCTTAGGAAAAATAAATTCATTTCTGTAGAATCAACTGAGAACCATTCATTCTCTTAATAATTCCGGAAGAAAATTATGAGTGGTAATTATGATATTGATATAAAAATTTCTAAAGATCTTTCTTCTTTTCTAAATGAACATAAACCTTACAAAGATTGTAAACAAGTTTATTTATTTATTTATTTATTTATTTTAAACATATCAGATCTCAAGAATTCGGAACTCTCCTTTTTAAATTCTGGCTTTTAAATATTTGTAGGATATTTATTGCTTTTATACATTCTGTCCTTATTTGTTTAATATTATTTATTTTATATATTTTATATTATTTATTTTCATCTCCATCTCCACAACTTATGAAGAAAAAGCCTTATATTTAAACAGATATTTAAAAATAAGTTTTAACAAATGAAAAATAAATAGCTTTTCCAAATATTTCAAATCAATGTAACATTTTTCCATTTAAATGTCCAACTATATTTCTAACAAATAATTCAAAGCTGGATACTTTTACACTAAATTTTACTTAATTTAAACTGATCAACATTCTCATCTATTTTAGATGACAAAAGTATTTTGATTAATTAGATGTTTAAGAAATAAATTAGAGCTTAAATTTATTCTGGATGAATGTTTTACAGTAACTGAGGGACTTCTTTAGGAAATATAAAGCAAGCAAAGGGTTTGCAAATCACAAAGACAATTTCACTGAGAATCAAGTTATTATTAACCACTTCTTGAAAGATTCCCGAATTGCTTTATTATTTGAAAACAGTTACATTCATAATGATTTGTAGAGATAAAATTAACAGAATTTAATGAAAACCTGGAAAAACCAAACTTCAAGCAAATTGCTGTAACAATAACAAATTAGAACGATAAACTAGTGAAAATTCAAACATTTGCACAAAAATAAACTTTTAGTATTTCTGGTTGAATAATTACAGAATGTTCTTTATCAGATAGGATTTTTTGATATTATAACTATAAAAATCAATTTCGTGGTTTAGAGATATCAGCATTAAAGTCATTTGAATACTGATTAGTAAGGGGTGAAACAAGAATTTTTATTAATGACACGTTAACTGTATGTTCAGTTTCATCTTCCATCAAATGAACTAAGGAAAAGTTCAACTATAATGGTTTAATAAAAGTTGAAATTGGTATCAGGATTAACTGTCTTTTATTATAGATATATGTAGCTTCTGTTAAATAGTTTTACTAACTGATATTCTTTTATGATTAAAAAAACAAAAAACATTTATAGTAGGTATATGAAAGGAAGAAATAAATACCAATTCCAATTAAAAAATATCTTCTATGATGTAGCCTACATATTATTATTCTTTAAACTGAAGTTTTCTAATTATCATTACATCTGGATGAAATTTTAGATGAAATGTTAAATGCTTAGTGTTACTTACTACTATTTTGATAAACAGTTACTGCTGTTTACTGTTCATACAAGCTCTTTTACTTTTAATTACGGTGGAATAATGTAAACTCCATGTGGTGGCCGGAGTAAGAATAGCCCCAACGTAGTTCATGCGTGTCGTAAAAGGCGACTTAAATGATCACCCAGTGCCTGGGGGTATAGCCGGGCCACCCTGACTCCGGGGTTTTAAATAGGAGTCCTGGTCCTCCAGGTTGGGGGTTGGATGTAGGGTTAACAACCCACTCTATAAAAAAACACAAATGTTGCGAAACTTCTATAAAGGAAAGATGGACAGATTATTGTAGATGAAAAACCATAGCAATAGATAGAGATAAATGGAGGAAAATTGTAGAAGAGGTCAAGACTTGCAAAGCACCAATAAAGAAGAAAAAGGAATAATGTAAAATCTGATTGAAAAGTTTCCAGATATGGGAAACAGGGAGTTGAATTTACTAATATTTGTTTTCTCTACTTTTTGTTCAAAGTGAAATTCTTTGCTAAACAGTAGCAACTTTACTAAGTAACAACATCAATACTTGTGAATATCAGTAGTGAATAATGCGACTTCAAATTTCATAACAATACACTACACCTTATGAATTCATTATATTGATTCATTTATTTATATTTTATTGAATTTGCATAATGACAAATTTTACATTTCCTTATATATACTAAGCACTCATTTTCAATGTAATTAACCACTACTTGCAGAAGATACATATGCAAAAGTAGCATTCCTGTTTTGCCCCTTCATATTTTTAATTGTTTTTTTACCTGCCTTTACAGATAACATACAAATTTAACTATAATAGAAGTTAAATATGTGCTTTTGTTTTTATCCATTGCATATCAACTTTGGATGATGCATCAACGACTGATAAACCATTCATGAAAGGCTGCAGAGGTTTAGGTATTAAGAAGTTATTTTTTTGCTGGTGCATTTCAATGAGAGCTGTTAACATCCTAGGAACAGCACAGGCAGTTCCATTAATCGTGTGAACATGTTTGCAGTGTCCCTGAGAGTTCAAATATTCGATTCCTAGCCTGCGGCTCTGATAGTCAGTACAATTAGAAGCACTAGATATTTCACCAAACATTTTGCGTCCTGGCATCCAAGCTTCCCAGTCAAATTTACGATAGGCAGAATTACCTAGTTCTGATGGAGCCATTTCAATTAGCTGAAGATGAAGTCCTAAGCTGGAAAATAATTCTTCCTGAATTTCCAAAAATTCATCTAATAAAGTTTGGCTTTCATCGCCAGTTTCATTAGCACTTATAGCAAACATTTCAACTTTTGTAAATTGATGAACTCTAAAAAGATAAAAGAAAAACAATTCTTCAATTTTATGAACTGTAATTCAATAAATAAGTTTATAAATACAGAGAAAAGTACATGTGATTATATACAGTAATTTATAAACATCAATATTAATGTATAAAACAGTTTAATAAAGAGTATTTTTGACCAATTCTTAGGTTTTGAGTTGTCATATTATTAAAAGACCTTGTCTTGCTAAATTGCTTTTATTATCATTACAATTACAAATAGCAATCTATATCAACAAACTGTAGATTTAGCATATTGTAAAGTCAGAAGTATAGGAAACAACAATATTAATGCCTCCTAAAATAATAATTTGGACAGTTGATACATATTTATGAAATTTAAAAGAAGAAAAAGAAAACTTATTTCAAAATCATTACCAACTTGAAATAATTCTAGTTTGTTTGAGGTTTTTGAAAGACAGATTGATAAAAGTCAATTATATCCATATCAACAAGCTGATTTTTTACAAACTCCAGTAAGGCCATTGGTTAGAACATTCCATAGAACCTTTTCAACATGGACAACAACAATGTTAGAAATGGGTAGTTTTCAGTTTCGTTCAAGTAGGATTAAAGTTGCTGATGATGCTATTTTCCTTTTTTTTTTTTTTTTTTTTTAAATGTAGCAAAAGTTACTTGTCTCTATGTACATTTATTTGTTACTTCCATTTACAAACAAAATCTTTAAATATTACTTAATTTGTTTCTATATTGATCTATTTTCTATAGCTGCCATGTTTGAAACAAATTCACTGTCAAAGAATGTGAACAGAAAGTTCAAAAACAAGAAACATGAAATACCAGAATTTCATAAGATTGCAAAATGAAATACTGACAGGGTTTGGCCTTGATGCCACAAAAATCGTATTGCTCTTGTCAATTTACTAGCACACCTCAATAATCTATTATTATTATTATTATAATAATAACAGATTATACTACATAACATCAGTTATTAAAGGCAATTCAAATTTAAAAAAAAAGACAGGCACGAAAAGTGATATCGATTCTACTAATGATCATTGTAGAGAAATCTAATTATAATAATAATAAATTTAAATTCACAAAGAAAAAAAATTAATGCTTTATCTAGGTTCTAAAGATTTTAGTTTTGGTGAATTCTGAAATAGAATGATAATTATGTTCTGAAGAATTTAGCCCTCTATCAGAACTTTACAAGGGTACAGAACAATTCATGGGAGACATTCAGCATGACAGTCTTAGTAAACAGATAGTATAGAACCATCAAGACTATGCTGCCATTAAAAAGAGGAATTATTTAAATTATTACGCAATAATTATTAAAAACTCCTGATGCAGATGCCTAAGCTGCTAGAGGAATAACAACCCCCTTAGGCAGCTGCATCAGGAGTTTTTAATATAAATAATAACTTAGGTTCATTAAAAAAACAGCCAGCATATGACCACTGTGTGGTTTTTATTATCAGTGTAGGTTTCTGAGATTTGAACAACAAACAAGAATTAAGAGACTATATCATAGGAATGTGGGAGGCAGGCTGATTGTTCTGTCAAATTGATCGCAACCTGGACCGTTCTGACTGTACAACTGTTGGCAGCAGTGGAGAGATGAGGAGATACACACACTTGCAATGCCTACTGGGAGACCTAGGTAGACTACAGGAGAGAGGATCGTGTCATCATCTGACTAGGTAATCTACCAGAAGGTGTACCTATCCACCATCTGTGACAGGTAGAAACCACCAGAAATCCCTGTGTCTATCTGCACGATTGTAGAATGAGACTTGCATTCTTGGTTTCCCTTAAGGTATCTACTATTTACACCCACCATTGGTGGCTTCATTTGCAGTGGTATAGTGAGAGGGTGGAATGGATGTATGTTGACTGCCAATAAATCGTGTTTAGTGATGAATCCAGATTTTGTCTGAATATGGGTAGCTACCATCCTCAAGTATGGAAAAGCATTGGACAGCACAAAAATCTGGACTTCATTGTTGAGCAACATACCACCAGGACTGATGACGGATAGGTGCGAGCATTTCCTATGATTCTCTGCTGGTTGTGATTCTCAGAAACATTGACAATGCAGTGTTAAGTTTAGAAGATTCTGCAGTCTTATGTGCTTCCCTTCATGGAGCAGCTACAGCAGTCCATTTTCCAACAAGATAATGCCCGCCCACATACAGTAAGGGTTTCTCTGGACTGCCTCCATGCTATCTACATCCTTCTTTGGCCCACCAGCTCTCCAGATTTGTCTGCCATTGATGTGTGGGATCAGCTGGGATGGCAGCTTCAGCCATTAAGGGATATAAGCTATCTGAAGCAACAGTTGTTACAGCTATGGAAGGATCTTCTGAGGGATAGCATTAGACATTTGTATGACTCCATACCAAGCTGTATCACAGCATGTATCTACAGTATGGGCGGCATGGTGCAGTACTAAAGGGACTATTGATCTTGTAGTGATTTGCCCAAATAAACGGCCCATTTGCTCTGATAGTGTAATCACTTATTTGCGTTATAGTTCTCGTTGCTTATGCCAAGTGTCATTCCATTTCAACTATTGCTTCTGGCTGCTATAATTTTTTGGCTATGAATGTATATTTAATAAAAAAAGAAACTACTAAACTGGAGAATTATATAAAAGTCCATTACAATGTCTCAAAATTTGAAAAAAGATTTGGTAAAAAAAGTCTTACCTGTATATACCTCTTTCTTCTCGATTATGGCTAACTTCAGCACGATGACAACGACTTACAGCCATAATCTTCCGTGGTAACAATTCAACAGGAATAATATTATTTAGATGTAATGCTGCTAAAGCCATTTCAGACGTTCCTGACAGACACAAAGGACTGTAAAACAGTGGATCTAATGTAAATACCTATTTTGTTTTCAAAAGAGGAAAAAAACAAAACAAAAACCAAACATTAATTTTAAAGTTCATATTCTTTCTTCTTTTTGAAAATATGAAGGCATGAGTGAGCAGAATCAATTTTTTTTTTTTAGTACTTTCATTTAAAGAGGTTTAAAGATGTAATTCACAAAAGATAAATTTTACTGGAGAGGAAATACGCATTCAAAATTAGATCAACTTATTTATCTGTGACCCAGTGGTTTAGGTGTTAAACTGGGCTAAATTCCTGGCAGGGGTTGGTGATTCAATTCCTGTTTTTTTTTCGCAGGGATATTTCTTCTCCAGAATGCTCTGGAATTCACCCAACCTTCTTTCTTTGCTAAGGTTGGAGAGTGTCAGACTGATCCATTAACTCCCACTTCATCCTTTGTTCAGAATTCTTGGGAGTACATATACAGTGAAACTTGGATAATTCAAAGCTGAAGGGACCAGAGAAAAAGTTCGAATTATCCAAAAATTCGAATTACATATATTCTCTCAAACAGAAGAGATAAATAAAAAAGATTAACTCCACGATCAAAGATTTAACACATAAAACTTATCTAAGAATACTGCTGCATTTTTTTTCATTAAATCAAACATTTTTTTACTAGCTTAATTATTCATCACTTTAAAAAAAAAAGGCAGATATTTTTAATTGCTTCATTGAAAGCAATCTTTGTGTCCTAGCATATGATTCCAACCTCTGGGTTGCCAGGTCCTCTTGTTCTTTTTCTATTTTTTCCATTGCCATTTTTGCTGCTCAAGATTTTATCTTTGTTCTTCAAATATGTCGATAATGTATTGGATGGAATTCCAAATTCCTTGGCGATTTCTGATTTCTTTTTAAGGCCTTTTTTCCACTTCCTTAATCACCGCTACCTTTTCAGCTAATGTTAATGACTTAGAAGGAGCTTTAGCTTTTGACAATGGCATAGTAAGAGCATATAAACAATATTTAAAGCACAAGCACAAAAACTAAAAATCTATATAACCGCATTAAATCATTTACAGGAAGCGCATGTGACTCTAAGACTGAAGGGGTGTGGGAGGGGGAGGGTAACAACAGAGGGTGGACAGAAAATTCATCGGAAATCCCCAAAGTGACATTCCAACCCTCGCTTTTGTTTTTCTTAGAAAGACCGTTAAAATAAATTACGTATCTTAGCTGAGAAAAGACTCAGGAACAATTTTTACCGTAATATTAAGGACAATTGTACGAAAAATTCGAATTCTCCACGATTTTTTAACATTATTTTAATACAGAATTCTAGGGACCAAGCAAAAAATTCGAATTATCCAGAATTTCGAATTAAACAAGTTCGAGTTATCCAAGTTTCACTATTTCCCCGAGTCCTGACAGGGCCTGCCTAATCTGTTAAAAAGGGTCCTTTAACCTATATTTAGGGTCTACATTTTTGTGTTGGAAATAATTTTCTACAGAATAAAAATTTGAAACTTGACAGTCTGAAATTTTTCAGAAATCATTTCTTCACTGCTGAGATGACTTTCGAAAATGTGATTTACATTTTTATACCTTTAATGAATTATAACAGTTATTTTCTAAATTCACAATAAAAATTTGGTGTTTTAAGCAAGGATATTGTAAGATTCATTATAACAATATAATGCAATGTCACAGATGGTGAAATTTTTTAATCTTCATATTCGGAACAAAAAGAAAAATACTCTTTCTTTTAATAGGAAAAAAAGAATCTCATTAAATACATTTAAATCAAGTCATTTGATTAACAGATGGTGTGGACAACCCACAAGGCAATCTAGTTTTGTAAACCTGTAAAAGATTTCGACTCTAGGTGCAAATTTTCTCTCTTCAAATCTATTTTTCTGTCAATACACCAGATGATATACAGATTTAAAAATAACAATAAAAAGCAATATTTTCATTGTGAACATTGAATTAACAGCAGTATAATCAAGAATTTTTGACCAAAGACTATTTTTGACAAAATTACAATAATGATATACAATTGAAACATTTTTTTCAACTAGGTTTTAAGAGACGGAGAAAACTGAAGTTTGAAAAATGAAATAAAAATCTTTTCAGAACTATGTAGCACTTCATTGAGATGAAAAAAGACGGTATTCTTCCTTAATAAAGGATTAATTACATATTTCATCTTTGTCATCATTTTTACAATTAAAATGAAAATATTTGCAAAAACTAAATCATTAAGTTAACGGATTAAATTCATTAATTTTTAGCTTAATGTTTTAATGAACTATTCCGTGATATGGGATTAAAATATAATTCTGAAAAATAATTATATAGTCAATAGAACTTTGATTAAAAACACAAAAACAATACAAAAACTTGTTTGTTAAGAGCTCTATTAAATATTTTATTGAGTATTTAACAATCTGTCCCTATCCTAGACCCTTTCAATTAATGCATGTATTATTAGCCAAAGCAAAACTTTCAGTCAAGAGCTTCATATATAATCTTTACTTTATATTCAATTTGCATTATTTAAGTAAGCTGCAGACAATGTTCTGATTTCAAAGCTTATGAAAGAATTACTAAACGTTGACACTAAATCTAATGGCAGCCAATAGAAAATATAATGCCATAAATTTTCCTCAACTCAGTCAGGGTTGAATTTATTAAATCATTGTATTAAATGATCCTTAGGGAAATTATAGATATGGAGATATTATTATTATAGATACTTTTCTGCAAAAGAGAGCCAAGGAATATCTAGTAGAAATGTAGCAATGAGAAACCTGGTCCTTCTGTCTGGGTAAATTTAATATATGGTTAGACAAATTTATAACAAATTTGAAAAGTTAAAATACAAAAGGAAGACACTTAGAAATATACAGTAACAACAGTAATGAATGATTAACAATCATTAGAAAGATATGTATTAAACTCCAACTGAAATAAATGATTCATAATGAACACCGTCATCATTTTTAAAAAATCACGCCATGTATGCTGATTAAACAGAAGTATTGAAACTTAACATAAAACGATCACTCGGGCACAGCAAAGAAAATTCTTTTTTAATGAAATTATGATTCTGATGGTTAATAGAAACTAAGTGGAATCTTGATTTAGTTAGTAAGTCTACTCAAAATCACTATCAGCTACTAATCAATCTTGAGATGGGTTGTCAAGCAGCATGACTGTAGTTAAAGGTAAGGAAAGGAAGGAAACCTTGATATCACTGTGCTGAACTGAATGCTGCCTTGTAGGCTGAGCTTTAAAAAGATAGGGAATCAGAATGATGAGTCATGACAACTCAGGCATATCCAATGAGTGGATCAAAATAGCATGAGAGGGTGTCTCAGAAGGTGTGGTTAAACACCCAGATTATCCATTCATAAATGAGCCGACAGATATCGAGTGCAGAAGCTGATGATAAGCAGAGAACAATAATTAATGCCAGAACAGATTTAGATACGGAATTATTGGGTTAATAGTGCAAGATAACTTTCAAATCTATCTCAGGGCTTCATTTTTATTGAAAATGAGCCATCATCATTTGACATGTTGACTCTGTACGAGTAGGATGTATTGCTTCACTAACGCTAAGAGGACGCATATGTATCTAGCCTATGCGGTAGCGAACGGAAATGGATGAGCAGCTACATGACTGTATCATGAAAGATTCCCCAACAGATGTGTGTCCAATCATCAAACGTTTGCGTGCTTGCCCCAGAGATTGTGTGAAACTGGATCATTCAATGGATCAAGTCTACACCTTAGTGTCATATTGTAAACATAGGGTTAATAAACAAATGTCTTTTTTTCTGAACCTTAATATACCTTCTAGCATATTCAGGTGGCGTTTGCTGACATACATTCCACTATGAATACGGTTTGTTTTTGTATTCCTGACCTACCTTTAAGTTTGTACAGGGAATTTTCAATCACCCTGTATATAAAATAAATACAATTATTGGTTTATTTTGCAAAGAACAGGATATAATGGCAATTTTTTATTCTGAAATCAGTTATTCTTACTATTCATATCTCTGTATGAATAACATCCATTAAAAATTGCAAATATCTGATAATGAAGCAATTACCATATATAGAGTTGCCCGAAATAGATCAACAATTAAATTTGAATGGGCAAGGATGACAGAAACTTAAATTTTTCAAAACAAAATGAAAAGCTTAAAATAATTGCTATCACTAAGAGCTTTCATTCACAGATGTGTCTAAAATGAAATTGGGAAAGAAAATGTTAATAAGAAGCATTCTTTGATCCTTAAGCAGATATTATACATACAATCTTTCAGTTAATAACATACTAGGAAACTGTAATTTGCTAGTAAAATGGCAATAAACTTGGTAAACTTAATGTACAATTCAATATGCAAATCACAAAAAATCTTGTAAAAGAAAAAGCCAAGATAAATTTACTGCTACATTAATGAAAATTATCGTTTAAAAACTAGTACTAAAAGTTATTTATTCAATGCTAGAATGAATCTTTAACTAAAATAGGACATTCAACATCAATAATTTATTCCTCAACTTAGCATTTGACCAATTTTGAATTTTTAACTGGGTAATTATATTTTCTAGTAGTCTTCAGAGAAAATATATTTAT
This sequence comes from Thereuonema tuberculata, assembly GCA_023159025.1. Classification (NCBI taxonomy): domain Eukaryota; kingdom Metazoa; phylum Arthropoda; class Chilopoda; order Scutigeromorpha; family Scutigeridae; genus Thereuonema; species Thereuonema tuberculata. The sequence continues at coordinate 360,990,082 of JAFIDM010009631.1, forward strand.
TATAGTCTGAATATGTTATAAGAAATGCATTTTTTTTAAAGCTGGCAGTAAATCAGTTAATGTGCAAATAAGATGTACCGGGTGATCAAGAAATAACAGGAGGTGTTCGGAGCCCTGTAGCGTGTTATGTACTGGACGAAATAGAAGAAAATTTGGCCACTATACACATTAAAGTATGCGGTTTCGATTTGTCAAGAAAATAAAAATTAGTACCAAACAACGCCAATAGGGGAAATTCTGGCGCTGCAAGTGCATAATGTGTGAAAAAAGAATACATAACTGCTAATGGAAACAGTAAATAACAACACACCAAATACCAATGAGAAACGTTTATTATAGCAACCTACAAATTTGGCTCAAGGTGACCACCAGCCTGATGTTCCACTAATTACATGCGGTACGCAAGGTTTTCGACGGTGGCTCGCAGCATATCAGCATTTATTCGTCTGACATGTAACGTTATTTGATCTTTTAAGGTAGGAATGTCAGGAACATGTCCTTGATACACAATGCTTTTCAGGTAGCCCCACAACCAGAAATTGCAAGGATTCAGATCAGGGGACCTCGGAGGCCAATTCATGGGAAATGCGCGACTAATTACTCTTGTGTCTGTAAAATCTTCACCCGACGTCCGATGTGCAGTGGCGCACCATCTTGCATGAAAAGGGTAGAATCGATACAATTCCTTTGCTGCAGTTGTGGTATCACAAAGTTCTCGAGCATAGCGGCATACCTGTCGGAATTGACAGAACAAGTCAATAGTCCATTTCTACCAACTTCTTCATAAAATTACGAGCCGATGATAAAAGAAGCAGTGAACCCACACCAAACTGTGACTTTCGGCGAATGTAAGGGGATCTCTTGACCAACGTGTGAATTTGTATTAGCCCAAATACGGCAGTTGTATGTGTTGATATCACCATGCACATGAAAGTGAGCTTCATCGCTCCATAATATCCGCCATGGCCACTCGTCATCCACTTCCAATCGAGCCAAAAATCTCAAAGCAAACTCTAATCTGCTATTTCTGTCCCCTGGGAGCAATTCTTGAATGGGTGTTATCTTATATGGATAAAATTTCAGGATCTTATGCAACATCTTCTGCGCCGTCGACAACGGGATATCTGTTTGTCGTGATATTAAACATGCACTGCTGGTACCCTGCTTATTAGCTATCGCCTGATCCTGAATGGCAGTTGCAACTTCTTCAACTTGTTCCTGCTTGATACGTTTATGTCCTCGGCCTGGTTGCACACCAAGCGTTCCTGTTCTTTCAAATTTTTCAACCATTCTTCGTAAGTTAGTTATGGTCATTGGTCCTCTACGTAACTGTTTTAATCGCTGTATTCACAAAGAGCAGCATTGGCATTTTCATCCTGCTGATAAAACAGCTTGACTAATAAGGCACAATCACGTAGTGACAACGCCATCGACGGGCGACTTCTTGCAGAATGCCTAGAATTCCCGCAACCCCTCCTTTTATCCTCGATATCGTGTCACAAAGTACCCGTATATGCAAATTTCGTGCTGCATTTTTCGACCGCAGCGCCAGAATTTCCCCTATCAGCGTTGTTTGGTACTAATTTTTTTTTCTTGACAAATCGAAACCGCATACTTTAATGTGTATGGGTGGCCAAATTTTGTTCTATTTTGTCCAGTACATAACACGCTACAGGGCTCCGAACACCTCCTGTTATTTCTTGATCACCCGGTAGATGTGTATTTTAATTTTATGCAATGGGTGCTAAGGACTACCCAGACCTCTGTTGAATGGGTAACGGGTTTCTTTCTAAGGGATTAAAGATGGGCAGGCGTCGGCTGACCACCGGATCTCAACTTAGTCCTGGTTTGCCACGAACTCTGCAAACCATACCTCCCACGACCCCAAGGGCCAAATAGGCCTGTGCTGGGACACTTTAACTAGCAAATAATGATTTATCTTCAGTATGAAAACAAATTTTGAGAAGTGTAGTTCAAATAGATAGCGCATGCGTCAACTGAGGTTGACGTGCAGTCGTCTCGCTCCGCATCAACTGTACAAATACTTAAGTATTATCCTATATTTATACTTTATTTTGTGTCTCAATCTATACAATTAATAATGAGTAATTACACTAAACATATGATAAAATGTAATGAATGTGATATTATAATGAAAAAGGCAGAATTGCGCTGCAAGTCATGTGGAGTTGAACAACATGAAAAATGTGTAAATGCAGAAGAAGATATAGATATATCCACTCCGCAAAGAAAAAGTTTGTGGAAATGCGTTAAATGTAGAAACATAACTGTTAGAAATAAAAAAGATATTCCTGGCCTAAACAGAAATGTAATGGAAAAAAACAGAAGTGATTCGTCGTTTGACTTAACATCCCTTACGAAAGATATGGAACAGCCCATCACTCCAATAGATTCTGGACTGGCGCAAACCATTCTAAAAGAATTAACAGAAATCAAAGAATCTATGCAATTCCTCAATAAAAAATATGAGGATATCGTAGAAAAGTTAAACATATTCAACAAAAACCAAAAATTAATCGAAGAAAGACAACAGAGATTAGAAAATGAAAATAAAATTCTCAAGGAATCCATTTTGAATATAGAAGAAAATGTTAACAAATTGGAATTACAGATGCGAAAAAACAATATTGAAATATCTGGAATTCAAGAGAGTGAGAATGAGAATCTCTCAGATATTATAGTTAAACTAGCTGAAGTTCTACAAGTTGAAAATCCAACACATATGGTGGAAGCTGCCCATAGATTTGGACGATTCCAAAAACAGAAATACAGACCAATTATAATAAAATTTGAAAGTAGAAAAGACAGGGATAAATGGTTAAAATCTTTCAAAACGAATAAAAACATAACAAATGATGATTTATTTGAAAATAAGAATAATTCAAAGATATACATAAATGAGAACTTAACAAAAAAAATTAAAAATCTATTTTGGAAAACAAAACAAGAAGCAAAATTGAAGGGTTTTAAATTCGTATGGATAAAAAATCATGACATTCTAATAAGGAAAAATGAATCCTCAAAAGTAATAAAAATTACGAATGACGAAGATTTAAAAACAATCTAAGGAAATGAGAAATATCAATCAAATTAATAAACCGACAAAGATACAAATGTTCAATAATCTGGAATTAGGAGATTTAAATATTATTGATAATATACAATCTTGGAACTTAAAGAAGTTAGGAAAACATTTCCATTTCAATGTATTATTTCTAAATATTTGCAGTATAAGATCAAATTTTAACTATTTATTAGCAAATATTGATAATAAAATTCAAGAAATTGATTTTATAATTTTAGTTGAAGTAAACATCAAAAATGAAGAGATTAATTATTTCAATATACCAGGTTTCAAAAAAATTTATAAACTAAGAAATCATGCTAGAGGAGGAGGAATTGTAATGTTTCATAAATTAGAATATTTAGTAAATAATATTACCAAAGATTCGATAACATATGAAAACATTCAATGCAAAATTAGACACACTTCAACAAATGAAACTTTCATTTTCTATATAATATATAAACCTCCTTTAAATAACAAAAGATTATTTGTTAAGGAATTAAAAGAAAACCTAATTGAAATACAACAAGAAAATAATAATCACTATAATTGTATGTGTATAGGTGATTTCAACATAGACATTAAAAATAATTATAATAATAACGGCACTAATAATATAACCAATTCGTATAAAAGTTTTTACAATCTTGGATACAAAAATCAAATATACAGAACAACAAGAAATTTTGCAACAAGTAATCAAACTTCAAAAACTTGCATTGATCACTGTTTTACTCACACAAACAGTTATAATATCAAATCTAATATAATCCAATGGGACATTTCTGATCATTTTGGAATCTTAATAGAATTTGATAAAGTAAATAATCAGAATGATAAAAATAAAGAAAACGATGTTAGAAAAAAATTCTGGATTAATGAGAAATTATCAAAACTAACTATTGAAATTCAAAGAGAGTACAATAAGGATCCTAATACATACATAAAAAAATTCAATAAAATCATTAAAGATTCTAGACAAGAAATTAAACAAGGAAATGAAAAAGATACTACAATTAAAGAAAATAAAAAGGAAAAAAAATACTATACATTCAAGCAGCCATGGATGAATAATGATATTATTAAACACATTAAAGAAAAAGATATTTTATTTTTTAAATATAAAAATAACAGAACAAACAAAATTTATGAAGAAAATTATAAAAAGAAAAGAAACTGGCTAAAAAATTATATATATAAAATAAAAAATAATTATATTAACAATGTTATAAAAAATAGCAACGATAATAATAAGAAAATGTGGAATTTGATAAAAAATGATATTAACTACAAAAAAGAAAATAATAATTTAGAAATACAAAACTTAATATTAAAATACAATAGTAACTGTGTTTTCAAAAACTTACGTAATACATTTGTACAGAAAAGCAAAACTAGAGATGTTAATAATAATCAATTTATCACAAATGAAAATAAAAATTTAAACTCAATTGCTTTTTTCTTACCAAACCAAAATGATATTTTAAATATCATCAAGAATCTAAAAAATACCAAGTCAACTGGCGTAGATAACATCACAATAAAGGATATAAAAAACATCAAAGAAATAATTTCGCTTTTCATAGTCGAGCTTTTCAGAAATATGTATGAAACCAATATTTATCCCAATCTGTGGAAAATCGCTTATATCATACCTATTTACAAAGGTGGTAACTTAGAAGATTATTCGAATTATAGACCAATCTCTATCTTATCAAATTTATCCAAAATAATTGAGAGCTATCTTTCAAAATCTATCAATGATTTTATTATTAAATTTGATATTCTAAAAAAAAGCCAATATGCATATAAAAAAAATATAGGTACAAAAGATCTGTTAAATAAATTAAATAATAATATAAACAATAATTTAAACAATAGCCAAATAATATACGTTGCATTTATTGATTTTAGTAAAGCCTTCGACTGCATAAACCATAGTATTTTATTGAAAAAATTACAAAATTACGGTATTCGTGGTGACTTGTATAATTTAATTAAAAATTATTTGAAAAATAGGAAATTTAAAATTAAAATAAATAAATTAATTAGTAAAACTTATAATATTAAGTGTGGTGTCCCACAAGGATCAAACTTGGGTCCTCTATTTTTTATTCTATATATAAACTCTATTTGTGATACAATAAAAAATTGTAAGATTTTTATATATGCAGATGATGTTTTACTGATTAGCAATAATCATGATCAGAACCTGGCTTTCATGTATCTACAACAAGACATAAATAATATCTCAAAATGGGCTTCAGAAAATAAAATGACAATCAATCAGAAGAAAACGAAAATAATGATAATTAAAACAAAAAACAAAAAAATTAATTTAAACTTACATTTTAAATTTCATGTTAACTCTTGTAGTAATAGTCTATGTAATAATAACATTATAAATAATAATTGCAACTGTCCTCATATAGATTTTGTCAATAATTACAAATATTTAGGTATATATATAGATGATAACTATAATTGGAACAATCATTACAACTATGTGATCAAACGATTACACACTTTCACTTTTATGTTCTATCATCTAAGAAATAAGTATCAATTCAAACAAAAACTTATTGTATATAAATCACTTGTTGATTCGGTATTAAATTACGGTTTAGATTGTTGGCATTGCTTAACAAAACAACAGAAAAATAACATAAATAAACTAATATATAGAATTTTTAATAATATCTACATAAATTACAAAGATCAAACGGAAGAAAATAAAATAAAAATAAGAGCAAAGTATAGAATTTTGAATATTGAAGAAAAATATATAAATAACATCACTTTAAAGAATTTCTATATATATATAAAAAGGTCAAAGACAATGATAACTCCAACACAGATACTAGACTATGTTGGATGAGAAACTTTAAAATTCCAAAGATGAAAAATAATTTTGGCTTAAGAATAGATGAATATATTAATTTCAAAGTTTTTAGTCAGATAAATTGGGAAAGCTACAATAGCAATAGTTTTAAAATTATCAAAACCCAATTAATATATGATATATTACACAAAAATATAGTAAATAACTAAATTGCTCAGTACTTTTTGAAAAAAAATTTTTTTATCTATTATTATTTAACTAACCAAATTGACACATATTAAATATTCCAGCACCTATAATACAGGAGTAATTTTATAATTACACCTAATAGGACTGGCAAACATTAAAAAAAAGAAAAAAAAAAAAAAAATATTCTTCTTCTGTTTGGATTTAAACAGGAAGTGGCCAAAGAGTACATTCACTACATTTAGCTTTAGAAGCTCAATCTAGGAAACAAAAGTGATGGCAGCAGCTAAAAAAGTAAGCTAATTTACTGGAAAGAAGCTTTAAGTGTAACCCTCTGTCAATGGTGGTTTCAAAGAAATCTAATCAGGGAAATATAAAGTCCAGGAAGAGCCTCAATCTGGAAGAATAGTGAAGACCTATTGTGAATAATAATAAGCGGGATTTCACTATGATGGTAAAAAAACTACCTAAAAAACTTCAATAAACCACTTCCACTTAATCAGCACCAAAATATTGGAATGGTATTCTAATTATAACAGAAGGAGTCAACAAATTAAGTAACAACATCTCCAGCACAGAAGACATCTGTGTAATTCTTCTTACAGATTGAAGAATGACTTGTTGAAAACCAGAATTTAAACATCACAGGCAATGGACTACCTTCCGAGAAAAACCTACAAAATGGGATGCAAGGAGTTAAGTCACAAAAGGTTTTTGTTGGGCGTTGATAGAATATGGATGGGATTATTTCCTTCAACTTCCATCCAAACTATAAGAAAGATGCAGTACTATGAATAACTAACCTGTTTGAAAGTCTGCCTAGAAGCAAAAACCATTCACATTTACTCAACAAGCTCTTTTTCATTATAGAGAATGTGCAGCCACATATTTAAGAATGACAACGGAGATACTGGAAGGTTTCAATTGAGAAATTATGAATCATCAATTTTCTATTCTCCAGATTGTGTTCCATCAGATTACATCTGTTTCAGATTTAACAAACCCATTTGGGCAGAAGATAATAATCATAACTGATAATAAATTAGAAATGTATTTGAGAATTTTTTTTAAATCCTGGTCAAAGAAAGAAAATAAGTATTTTCAGCACATGATATCACTTTCCTCACCATCAGACACTGGTTTCAAACAGTGAAAAAGCAAAACAAAAAAACAACAACACATTTCAAAAGCGAACTTACACCTTTCTTATAATACTTACTGGCATGAAAAATTGCATATGTACTAAATAAAATGGAAATGCCAACGATACTCCTATTGACAAATTTCAATAAGAATTAACACTGAATTAGGTGGCAGGAATGAAGGACAGGCTTAATTGCTACCAGAAGAATTAATTTTTTAAGAGACAATGTACATATTTCTGAACTACAATCAAATTAACTTTTAGCTTGAAAATTGATATTTTTTTCTCCCTTTAGTACCTGATTATCATCTGTCTTCATACCGCAACGTTCTAAAATATCGGGATGCAAGATATCCGGAACACTGACAAGCTCAAATCCTTTTCTGAACAATTTCTGTAAAGTGAATGTAATTAATGCTTGCTCCAATTGGGCAAGTGCACCTTTTAAGTAATAGGTCCTGGTACCAGTTAAGTTTCCTAAGTTTTCAGTTCGCAGGAGTCCAAGTTTTTTACCTATATCACAAAATTCCAGTGGCTTAAAAGAAAATACTGGTTTTTCACCTATGAGTTTAATAATCTGAAAATCCTCTGCAATTAAATTTGAAGATGGATGAGTTTTGTTCGGGATTTTTAAAGCTTCAGTTAATAAATCTGCTCTTAAGCTATTGATTTGGTCCCAGTTCTTACTTCCTGATAAGTTTTTATCAATTTGTTCAGCAATTTCCGACAATCTTTCCGGATTTGCTTCAACATTTCTCCTTCTGACATTTTCTGAAATTTCAGGAAGATTATTAGGATCACAAAGATATTTAATGTCTAATTCTGGAGGATCCAGCTTCAACGATGTGGGAAGTAAAGGGAGTTGATCGAAGACATGGAAATTATCCAGAAACTGTGACTTATGCTTTAAAATAGCACTTTTTTCACTTGAATAACATCTGAGATTCCGGATAAATAAACCTCGTTTCGCTGAAAACATCAGTGATCGTCTAATAAGTACCATTTTGTTTTGTTTTATTTTAAATTAAGAGTTAAATTCATAACTTAACCCTTAATAAGAAAAAAGAAATTGATGAATGTGGAGGTACAGCTCGTTTCTCTTAAAATTTAGTAAGATTCCCAGTTCAGAAATGAAGGTGTAGTCTTTGAAAAACTGTATGTAAAACAAATTCAAACAGTTCAGAAGTGACAGCGGATTATTCTGCCAATTGGTGTCTTCCTCTGCTTATCACTTCTTTAAGAGCACGCTTTCTCCGAATCTGTTTTCTGATATCGCGCTTGCGTGATTTCTGATGTCGTTTGTTGTACATCAAAAGCGGAAATAAAGTAGAATTCTCATCTTCTTTAATTTAACAATGTTTAGGCTGCGTCACATTTCCTAGAACTTTATTTTTAAAATATCAGTATAGAACAAAATCTTTCTTGCCGGAATAGATCTAAAGAAAGAAGTAACTTTTCTAACGTTCCACCAATAACTACGAGAGGGCGTAATGTCACGGAACGGTAATGTTGAGAACGACACCGAAACTGACGGGGATCAGCATGTAAGCCTTTGATTGCATTACTGTATACGGTTAACAGTGAGGAGTGCACAAAATATATAGGATTAGAATGAATGTTGAAGAGTTAAAGGCTTCTTGGCTTTAATTTTTAACAGTATAATGCTGTTGAAGTAAACATTTCCAAAGTTCGACTGAGGACATCAGTGGACATTTTCCCATTTATCTCTCAAATTGAATCCTTTATAATTTATTTGGTTCTTGAGCAGTCGAAGTTGAAGCCCAAATAATGTGTTATGTTTTATGTTAACTTATAAAAATCATTCTCAAGATATTCTTTTAAATCCAAGATAAAGTTGGGTTAGTATTGATATGCTTAACTTATTCGAATTTACTTGATTTTAAAATGCCCCAGATTATATTGCATAAGTTGTTTTAGATTAAAATTTCAAAATTAAGGCAATTTGTACGAATAATAATCGTTAAAAACTAAACATTTTAATGTCACGATCGTAAATGATTTATCGATAGTAATCTTTTTTTTTTTTTTTTTCTATTTCCTTTCTTTAATATTTATTTTAAGGGTTATAATAGGTATTTTATTTTGAATTTATATTGAATATTACATATGTAACCTTTCCTTTTTCAACATCAGGTTTTAATTTTATTTTATTTTCGTTCAAAAAGAAAGACATGAGGGAAAATTTGATTTCAAATAATAAATAATTTGAAAGCATGTCAAACAAATCATTGCAAAAACTTGATATTAAATTCGGACCAAAGACTTTTACAAAGTTTTGAAATTTAAGTCAAATTGTTTTACATAAAAGGAAAAATAATATTTGTCTTTCGTTAATAACTGCGTTTATTTCCTTTTTATCTATCTGAAGCTTGTAGTTTGTTTAATCTTGTAATGCTTCAAGACGAGTTGTTTTTGAGGAATGATTCCGTTGTTTATATACAATCAAAATTTTGATTAATTACATTCACATGAACATTATACGATGTGATTCTTATCCAAATATCACTTGTAAATGCTTTTTTATTAATAATAATAATGAATATTTTCTAATACTAAAAATAAAATTTATCCCTTTGATTATTACTTTATTTCTACTTAAGTTGTTTCACTGGAATTCAACACTTTAAAGTATTGCTAAGAAAAATTCAAGCATTAGAAAAGAAAATTCATTTTCATATTTAAAGCAAAATATTTCGTTTTTCAAAATATGTTGGAAAAAATATTGTTTGAAATCGAAAATTTAAAATAAATAATTCTGATCAAGTCTAAGACATTACAGTGAATGACATTCTTTTTTTAAAAAAAAAAGTATATATCCGTTATTTACTGCGAGATATTAACAATTGATATTGATTTTAAGTATTTCTTTAATATTTCTTTCTATAGAAATAGGTAACTTTATGAATGGACATTATAATAAGATTCTCTGTATAGATTTCATTGTAATGAATAATAGCACACTAAATGTGTAAAAAATAAGTTATAAAATAAACAAAACAACAATAATACAATCAGTATGTCATATAACTTGATGTTCCTTTGATCAGTTGAACTGCAACTTTTTGTAACTGTTTATGGAACATATTTATATTAGTTAAAATTCATCCGTTGTTCAAGTTTAATTAAGGGTGTCTGCTGCAACTTTTACAAGGGGATTGTAAAGGGATATATTCTTTTATAACTTTTGTGGCCATGTCATGAAATGGGTACTTAGACACATCTTTCTTCCGAAGGTCAGTATTTAGTATTAAAATAACTGATGATAATGTAATAAAATAAAACACTAACATAACTATAAATATTCAACACTAACATAACTATAAATATTCAACACTAACATAACTATAAATATTCATACACATTACACTGGTTATTGACCACAATATTATGTAAATCCATGTATAAAAAAACAGGGTTGAAATTCATGAGCAGAGTGCTTCACGGGTTTTTATAGGTTAAGACTGTTGAGGTTTGGAGGTCTCGCAAGTTCTTGTGAGCAAAAATCATAAAAAAATTAGAATATAAAATAGGGAGAATAGAAATTTCCGACACTCCTTAGTGAATTAATGATAGGGTTCAAACTTCCAAACCCTCAGAAGACCTGATCCTTGGGAAAGAAGACAAATGACCTGTTTGTCCCCTCCCCCTCTCCCTCAGAGAAAGCCCATGAGTTTAATGAAAAATTCAACTAAATTTTTTTGATGAAAAACCATCAATGCACAAATATAAATAAAAAGCATTAAAATTAGATGTTTCGAACCTCATTTTAAATTGATCGAGACTTCATTTTCAATGACAAAGGAGCATCCCACATATAAACGACAAAGAAACTGAATAACATCTATTTGTTGTAGGTTGAGTTGAATCGTCATTGTTACAATGTTTGTTAAACAATTAAAGCTTTTTAAATAGCATCAATAATAATGAAAAATAGTCACAAGTATTAGAAAATACTACACTGCACTGAATTGGTAATGAAGATATTTGTACATTGATGGTTTTTAATCATTTAGATTTTTTGCACGTTAAAACATACATAATAATTTTTTTTTATATGGAATCTTGGTAGTTACAGGCATTAACAACTAAAAAGAGTTTAAAGTGAGGACAAAAAATAAAAACTTTGAATTAATCCCAACAAAGGTTTGAATTAATTAGCTGCCCAAACATTCCTTTTTAGATTTCATTGAGGAATTTTTCAGACTAAAAGAGTTTATGCAAAGATTTAAGTGATTGGTTCTCTAGAAATGCAGGCCATTCGAATTAATATTGAATTGTGAGCAAAATGAAGGAAATTTTTTTGAAAAGCATGGATTTTTTTCCCCCCTAAGGAACAGACATATGGTACTTATGCAGCTATGCTTATCCAAAAGTTTTTATTATAATTCATATTAATATTTTCATGATAACACAAGTGAAATACTTGTTCTGTTAACAGTTACCATCTATTTCCTAAATACAGTTTTTGTTATCAAATTAATTGTGTGTCTGGTTTTAATTCCTCTACCATGCTGATTTTAAATTTGAAGATAAAAAAAAAAAAGAACAATTTCATGAAAATTCAAGTTTAACGTGTGCAGATTATAACTTGAAATGAGGACAATGATGCACTGAACTAAAAATTAAAACGATATATATTTACACATTAAAAAGGACCGGTTTCACTACATTATACAATAGCTTTCTCAACTCTTTGAGTTGAGAAAGCTATTGTATAATGTAGCAAAAACCGGTCCTTTTTAATGTATAAATATATATCATTTTAATTTTTAGTTCAGTGTGTAATTGTCTTCATTTAAAAAAAAAAAAAGAACAATTGTTTTTATTTTTAGCTAAATAAAATACAAAGGAAAAGTAAAGTTCTTTTTATTTTTAATCAAATATATGCTAATATTTACTAGTAATAGGAGTTAGTGTAATTTTGTATGTTTCTGAATATCAGTGAGCATTTAGAAAGTTTCTAAATGAATTAATTAGTTCCAATTCCCAGAGGGGATAAAAAAAACAACATTATTATGAAAATTTTCAGAATAATATTAAGCGTATAACAGAAATAACCTATAATCTTGAAAAGACTTAATTCCTTCTTTCTTTTTATTGACAAACCTTTATAAACAAATTCAAACATAAGCATTTTCAAGAGAATACTGTTGCTAGTAATCCAGGCAAGATAGTTATTCAAATGACTGAAAAAATTAAAGAATCAAATACGGGAATGTAATTCTGTCTGTAATGTTGGTAGTATGAGCAAGTCATCTGGCATTTTATTTATGGTCACATAATATATATATATATATTGTGACCATAAATAGGGAATTTATTATGTGACCATATAATAAATTTATGGTCACCATATTATGTGATCATAAATAGGAATTTTCGTATCACAGGGTGATACGAAATTCCCTGTACAAACTTTTAAAGGAAGGTCAGGAATACAGAAACAAACATTCCTTATTCATATTGGAACGTAGGTCTGCACAAGCCACCTGAATATGCTAGAAGGTACTCTCAAGGTTCAGAAATAAGACAAGCAAGTTAGACAACATGTTTATTAGCCCTATGTTTACAATATTATAGTAACATATACACTTACAGGTTCATAGTAGGTGCTCAAAGTTCCTTCCACCAACAGTAATAAAGCCTCACAATGTCGATGCATGGATTGCCCAAATGTGCAAAATTGCGAGGCCTTTCGCAGAAACATCCAACTGCCACAGCAACTTTAATGACAAGGTCAGCATCAGAGACAATGGGGATCTCGTAGATGATGCCTCAGAGGAAAAAATCAATGCAGGACAAATCGGGTGATGTCTCGCACTGCCCAACTAATGTGCTGCCAAACAGTGCCCCCTCTACCATATTTGGATGTCATTTGCAACATGTGTTCCACTATGAATATGGTTTATTTTTGTATTCCTGACTTACCTTTAAGTTTGTAGATGGAATTTTGAATCAACCTGTACATATATATTCCAACTGTAATAAATATAAGTCTTCATTCAGATTTGAACATTGTACTAAATATTCAAAAGTGATATTTTCTTATGGAGCTAGAACCCATTTTAAATAAAAATACAACTTTAGCAGATACATTACATGCAAAATATATTACATTATATGGCATTTGCAATGTTTTGAGTAACACTATGAAAATAATTACTCCTGCAACCATAGAAAATTTCACCTGGAAGTAAGCAGGCTTCTAATTTTGCTAGTCAGAATGATATACAATCAGTCGTGAGAGCACAAAATAGTGAATGTTATATATACTGATGTAAAACAAAGGATGGTTATTAAATTCCTTACTGTGAAAGCAATAAGTCCAAAAAGAAATCCATGTATATCTAAACATAGTGTATTGATGTAACTATATAATACATTTGATATAAAGCATTGTTAAACATTGATCAGTCACTTATTGACACTGGCTTGATTTTGTTTAAAATAAGTTCAAGCAAAGAATTGTGGCACCAAAGCAAGGAATGTTACAGGGTCTGAATACATAACCTGCTCAAAAGGCAAAAATGCATAGAAAATACTGTTATTTTTCTAGGAAAAAAAAAAAAAAAAATGAAGATTGTTTCATGTACAAGCTTTAGTTCTAGGGCTTTCATTTTTTGACGGAAAACAAATAGGAGACCTTGCTTCTATTCTACTCCTTATATATATATGGTGTCCCAAATTGAAGTATACACTCTTTGAAACGTTATAACTCAGCAACAAAATGAGATAGAAATATAAGGTGTGTTGTGTATGATCCAGACGATGCTGGAAAAGCATAGCAACACGCTCATTGTTGTTCATTTGTTTAGAAACCAAAATGGCGGCGAAACTTTCATTTGATGAACGTAAGTGATACTGAAGTGTTATTGGAAAGTGGAGAATGTTGTTGAGGTGCAACGACATTGGAGGGTTGAATTTGGTACACCACCGCCAACAAGGGTAACAATAACAAAACTCTGAGACAAGTTTGAAGCCGAAGGAATGGTGAAAGATGTGTTGAAAGGTCGGTGCGGGAGAAAGAGAAGTTCCACTGATAACGAGTGTTGATGCCGTCATGGAGGTTTTTGCACGATCCCCAAAGAAGTCAGTGAGGCAATGCTCTCGTGAAATTGATATCGCCAAATCCAGTGTTCATTGAATTTTGCGAGGTCAAAAATGGAAGCCTTACATTCTGCGACTTGTCCACGCACTTAATGAGGATAACCCAGATAGGCGACTGCGATTTTGTGAGTGGTTCCTGCACAAGTGGGACGAAAGGGAGGATTTTCAAGACTTAATTGTTTAGTCAGATGAAGCAACATTCAAACTTAATGGCACAATTAATCGTCATAATTGTGTGTACTGGGCTAACGAAAGCCCAAACATCATTGAAGAAAAGGCTGTCAATCGGTATGGTGTGGTCTATCCTCTAGAGGGTTACTTGGGCTGTACCTTTTCACGGGTCAGACTTACCTGCAGATGTTGGAACTCATGATTCCACGTCTTAATGATCTCTTCGAGAATGGAAATGTAGTTTACTTTCAACAAGACGAGGCTCCACCTCACTTTCATATCGACGTGAGAACTTTCCTCGATCACACATTCAATCACAGATGGATAAGAGGAAGTGTGACGGAGTTCCTGCCTCGATCTCCCGATTTAGCCCCCTCTCGACTTCTATCTTTGAGGAACTTTAAAGAACATGGTGTACGCCACAAACCCACAAACACTGACAGAATTAAGAGATGAGATTGAACATTCCATCAATGACATTTCATTGGCTACAATGCAGTCGGTATGTCGCTCTGTTCGACATCGGTGTTGGGAGTGTACTCTGGCAGAAGGTGGACATTTTGAACATATACGGGCTTAAGGAAGTTTACGGAATAAAATACAACACACCTTATATTTCTATCTCATTAAGTTTGCGAGTTATAACATTTCAAAGAGTGTATACTTCAATTTGGGACCGTATGTGTGTGTGTATATATTTTGCCACCTCTCACAGTAAAGGTACAATTAATGGCAAGGTTGTGAAATATAAAATTAATTTGAAATGAAAAGTGCTATGACCATGGGATTGGTCAGACTCCTTTGGATTTTATGTAAGTGTTTGACAAGAATTTGTACATTGATCGATTGAAGATATAAAAAGTCAGATGCTGTATCTATTAGCCTTTTGGAAGATATTGTTGCTGTCTTAGTCTCAAAAAATTCACTACACCAACATAATTTCTTCAGGAATTTAAAAAAAAGTAAGATGTTCTATGAAACATCCTAAAAGAGGTCCTTGACATTTCTTTAATCCAAAGGAGATTCTTTAGATTAGCAATTTGCTACCAGACCCATGCAACAGCGGGGGATTGAGTATATGGATGATGTTGATCTGCAAGAGAACAGATGAAACTTCAATATATTGGACAAGCATTATTAAAAAATAACAATGGTATTTCATGAAATTTGGTTTTTAAAGAAAACTAACCCAGACAAGAAAATGAAGATATAGATACTGAATAAAGAACTTCATTAATAAGAATCATTAATGTTTCCTCTTTGATGCTGATTATAAGCATCCCTAATCAATAAAAAATTAAAATAATAAAATTTTTAAAGCTAATCCCTTAAAAAATTTTTTATCCTTACAGGACACATAATTAAATTATATTCTTAAGTAACCAGATATCCTGTTTTTCAACTAACATTTCATTTCTATAATAAAATTTTTGTTAACTTTAAAGCGTTAATACATTATTATTATAGCTCAAAACAATTTGGTAATAATTAAAACAATTCGATAATTGATTTAACCATTAACTACTAAATGACAGAATTAAAAAAAAAAAAAAATGATTTTTTAAATAATAATTGCATTCTTTAAATTCGACTAAAGATTAAATAATGTAGTTGTAGGATGTTTAAAAATAAAGATTTGTTTAAAATTTTCCTTTTAGTTTTAAATTGAATTTTAAAAGTTATCATTTTTAAGATTTATAATATTACAATAGGAGGAAAAATATTTTGGTTTGCCAAATTATTCAAAACATGTAAAGATGATGTGAATCTTTTATCTAAAAAATATTCAATATATTATTTTTACGCCACTAATTTTGCAAAACATTTTGAAGTTCAGAAACTTCAAGTAACACAGAAACTTGTTGAAATAAACTTTTCCCAATAGATTTCACAGAAAGGTTGAATAGTTGAGCAGTCTTCATAGCAGATATCCTACTTGTAATTCATTTAGCACTTTTTAAGGATTTATTTATTACAACATTTATTTTTTCATAATGAGAAATAAACATTAGTTAATTATCAGTTTCTCAAGGATTTATGTATTTGAAGCATGTCAATTTATTGCTAAATTCAACATATTAGAGCATTTTCTAGGATCATTCTATTTACATCTTTAATTCTGTTCCTTTGGGTTTCTGCCCAATTCTTATATAATGAAAAATTTATTTGAGTCTTGTCTAGAAGGTATTTGAATGGATCTAAAACTGAATGAGTCAGTTAACTGCTGTTTCATTATGTAGGTATTTTTTTTTTTAATGAGTTCAGATTTTACCATAGGTGTGTAAATTTCGATTAAGTTGCTAGATATAAATAGCTTTGGAAAAAGCTTCTATAAAGACAAGTATGCAAGGAAAAAAAATTGGGAAAGTGCAAGAATGTTTTTTTTATCTATCTATTTTTAATGTTTTCAAAGAAAACATTAGTTTTATTCTGTTCGCTACTCCTCCGAAAGCATAAGACACAGAAATACAAATAAGGTGTCAAATGTTAGATATACTATTGAGGATGCCTACATTTCATTTTTCATTGATACGGGTCAACCATAAGTCACGCGAGGTAAGGTCAAAGGCTATACCGTTCAATTTAGATGACCAAAATGTAAAGACAAGTTGTTCCTCTCATCGAGATGAACTTTTTACAGGTAGTCCTGTCACGGTCAAAGGTCACGTGACTGAGAAAATGATCTCAGAATCTGAGGTCATGCGATCACTAAAAATTTTGCGGGTTTGCTAGTTGTTATTAATTTAATTCATTAGCTTTCAGTAGAATTTTGATAGTAGCTCAGTAGCTTGTTAGAGCAAATTAGATTAAGATATACACTACACTGCATGAACTAAAATGAAGCAGCATTTATTGTAGGTAAAGCAAATAGTTTTATGTAGGCTTTTGATTTAGTTTGTTACTAATCCCTAATAATTATTTTGAAATCATTTTTTTTTTTTTTTTTTTATTCGCCTGTTGATTCACTCACTAGACTAACAACTGTTAATTTCTTATTCATTTCAGAATGCAAATTTGGACTAGTGCTGCATATTAGACATTGTCATAAATGTCCTTCTTGGTATGATTTATTTCTCTGATAAACTTGCATGAAAATTCTCTCACATTTTACAACTTTTTAATTTTATTTACATGATTGTCTTTTTTTTTTATTATTATTATTATTATTTAGAATTTTTTTTTTTTTTTCCTTTTAACTACTTCTTTCTATTTTAAAATTGATCTAGGATCAGCAAAATGACAATTAGCATCAGGTATTTACTTAATAGTTGAGTGGCTTTCAAAACAAACTTTGCGGTAAGGTTTAGAGAATTAAGTTAATGTTCACATTGTTAACATTGCTTGTTTGTTCGTTCGAAATCAATTTTGGATGTTTTGAATTATTTTTTTGAAAATATATTAGTATTATTGGGAGATTGTAGTATAAAGAGAAGTATAGGCTTAATGTTATCTTTCAGATATCTTAATTTAACTAAATACATCTTAATTAAAAATAAGTGAACACTATGCTGGTAAGAATTTAATTGTTGAGAAACGTCAAAATTGGGAAAATCCGATGAAATTAAATATTAATTTATCCAAGGTGTTATTGAAAGCATTCAGTCTTTATTTATTTAATTTTTTGTATATGATTCATTTTGGATTTACAGTTTGTGCTAATTGTAGTTAACTATTTAATTTGTGCTTAGATAATTAAAAAGGTTAACCTATTAGAACGCAATGGGCTAGATATTTTTATTGAAAAGATCTAGCTTTCCTTCATTTAACTGTATTTTACTTACTTGCTTCAAGTGAATCTAAGTATAATTAGTCACCAAAGTAATGAAGGTATTTAAAATAATCCACAAGTTTCTGCATTACATAAATTGCAGTATGGATGTAAATGGGTTAAAAATAACTCATTTCAATTTTTATATTTGCTGGGTATTTTCATTTGTATTTGTTATATATTATGTTGAATGGAAAAATCATCAGATATTACATAACTGTTTTAATTAATCAAAAAAGTCCACAAAAATATTTAAAACATTAAAACAATGGTTCAACTGGGTTTCGATTGCCCTTACGACAATCTTCTTCAAGCACTCAAAGACCAGGGAGAGACATGAAATATAAAGCCCCTTTAAACTAATGATCTGACGTGACCAATTTTCTGGGTCACGTTAATAATAGTGTGAAAGGGTGTGGGAATAACAATAAAACCAATAATACTTGGTCATGTCAACTTATTGGAAGGTGATGCAATAACTAGACTAAAGGTCATGTCTGTAAACCAAAAAGGGATTAAGAGAAATAAAACAAAACACAGGGAATGGATAAAAAAAAAAAATGAGAAGAACCTCTTAGAACATGGGACATGTCAATGAATCCAAAAGGTGATTAAAAAAAAAAAACCCTATTATTTGTAAGCCATAGATTTTGGTTTGTTGGCATGGCCTTTAATCTGGTTATTGCACCACGTTCCAGTAAGGTGACTTGATCAATTATTACTGTTTCCGTTGTTATTCTTTATCCTTGTGCACTATTATTGACTTGATCAATTTTTTGGAAGATCATTGGTTTAACGGGACTTCTGTTTTGTATCTCTCCCTGCTCTTCAAGCACTTGAAGAAGATTGCCATAAGGGCAATCGAAGCCCAGTCATGTCATTGTTTTAATGTTTTAAATATTTTTTGTGTATTCTTGGACTTGTGTGCTAAAAATATAATCGAAAGTTGAACTTTTTTATCTACAAATGTATTAATTAACATTAAAAAAAATATTTTAATTCAATATTCAGATTTCTTTGCTTAAAAGTACTTTTATTGCTTTTTGTTTTAAGAGAGATGGGCATAGCTGGAATTAAAACTTTTCTAGTATTTCTGGATTGGAGACCATTGTTTAATTAAGGGGCAGATAGGCTTTGTTTAAGAATTAACTGTCAACTTTTTCTCAGTTTTATTACAGAGTATAGTTCAAATTGAAGCT
>JAFIDM010009631.1:361014608-361073124 GCA_023159025.1 Thereuonema tuberculata
TTTATAACAATCTTCTATCATTTAGATATTAATTCTGCTAATAAGTCTTTAAAATGAGCAACAAGTGAAAAGGTTCACTATCTCTCTTTTAGTCTCTTGACGTCCTACACTTTTCGTTCTCTCTTGTTGCTTAGTTGCAAGATATTTTTGTAATGCCCTCTCCCTCCTATTATTTTTTTGTGAACCAAAAAAACATATTGATTGGAAGGTGCCACTTATAACCAATCTGTATTGCATCTATTACACATTGGTCGTAACCCTCTGTTCTGTCCATCCTCCTGTGAATCAGACCTTACTGAGTAACCTTACAAAGGCCAATTAGGAAATTTTATTTTAATGCATACACGGGTTTTCTAACACTTGTGATATGAAGGTTATTCATTGTCATTTCTACTCTTCAGCCTAAAATGACTGGATATCATTTAACAGCATTTTATTAAAGAAAAAAATATCATTTACAATCTCATATTTTTGTCTGTAGATCACTTTTCAACCATCATTTTTTGCATTCTTTCAACAGAAACTCGGACATCCTTAAAATGCTAGCATTCTGATGGTTTGTTGGAACTTAGGGAGGATCGTTCATTCTCTTCAGATGCTGTATATACTATGTTATATACTGTCTGCAGACCTCTTCTTAATTATTCTTATTTATTTTATTCAGATAGTCTGTAAAGTCTAATATCTTCTAACTTTGGGCATCTAAATTTCTTGGCTTCCATTTGAAGACCATTTTTCTCCCCTGTCTCTTAAATGGAGTTAACTTAACTCAATTTTTGGGGGACGGAATATGAACTTCAAGTTACCACAAGTACTTTTAAAACTAGCTTTCAAATAGCATTAGCATGTGATCATCAGAGGCTTTGCAATCTATCATGGTACAATAAAACTGTTACTGATTTATTTTAGTTGAGTTGGTTGCTTGTTGTTTTTCTTCTGCAGCTCTTTCCAAAACAACATCAGGATTTACGGCTGTAAAACATGAATTTCAGTCATTAATTAAGACAGAGCAAAGATGTTTGAATGATGAAATTTTAATTTCATTGTAACAAATATAATGTATTTTAAATTTTTGAAAAACAAATCTTGCTCAGTTTTCACTAAAATCTATTATTGTTTTCTTTCCCTTTTGCAGTCAGAGTGTCCTTGTTCATTTTCCCGTCATCAGCTAGCTGATTCTCCCGAGGGATTGCCATCATTTCAAGAAAATTCTGACTACCAACCTTTGGTAGGTTAAATTTATTTTATCTTTTATGCTTATATAGTTGGTAACATTCCTAATTGATTTGTGATGTTTATTGGAATTACTGAAATATTGTGGTTTGTCTTTGTCTTTCTAAGTAAACATTTTTTTTTTTTAAAGTTTTGTCTTGTTCTTTGTAATGACCACATAACACGCTGATTTTTGCATATCAATTGAAGAAAACCAATAAAACAATTACATTCTAGATTAAATTTTCTGACTCACTACTGTTTAAGTTTCATACAGCATTAATTAATGAATTTTACTAGTATTATTAGTTGATTTTATAAGAAATTGCATAAATTATATAGAAGTTTAATATAAGAAGTAAATTTAATGTGCAGGAAAATTATTAAGAAATGAAAACAAAAGACTGTACATAAATAACAAAACATACAGTTGTTATTACAGTGCCTTTATGTTTTTTTTTGTTTTTTTTTAATAATTAAATGCCTTTTGAAACTAAACGATTATTAAGTCAAAGGTTTTTTCATGTGCACTTCAGCACTTTTTTTTTTTAATTGTTGTTTATTTTGTTCGGGAGTCACTTTTGGGACTTCCATTTCTTTTCAAATCTTTCTGGGTTTGTCATCATAGGAGGGTGAATCGGGCCGAGTACCTAAGAAGGACGAAATGGCTGTTCCTGATTCCCTCTGTTAACATGATTTGTTTATTTATGTGGAATCTTTGGTTTTCAAATTTAGTATATATATTTATAAAAAAATGTTTAATAACGGGCAAAAAGGATATGGATGAAAATTTATAATAAAGAATCTGTATAAATAATTATATATGCAAATTGAAAAAAAAGTATAAAGCAGGAATATGGAAATTAAAGAGGACAAACGAGTTCTAGAGATAAGTGGATGTTTTCATATTAGTTGTTGCATCAGTCGGACAGCCAGATTAATATCTTTAATTTTCATCTTCTTGAGCTTAATTTTATTCCACTTCAGTTTTCCATTTCTTCACCTTATTATACATCTATCTATGAAAGATGTATGAAAGATACATCTATCTGAATTTTCTGAAAAATTACTTTAAAAAGAGTTTTTTTTAGCATTCTGCTTGTGATTTCATAAATCTCTCTATTTGGTCTTAATGGACTGCTAAATAATCTTGATGCTATTTAGGAAACATTAATTCATACAAAATAATTGAAAAAAAATTGGATAAACACCATTGCTTGAGCAGATTGGATATAAAATGTTTCATTACATAAACTGCCTGCTCAATTGAAAGTGGACACCTGTGGTATGGAACAGACGCTTTATTTACAGCGTATCTAATAGCGCGTACTGTGGCGTTTTGCCCTATGCACAGCATCCACACGCCATGACATGCTCTCCACCAGTTTCTGATAGCAAGCAACCAATATTTTTGCCCACTCCTCCTTCAAAGCCTGTACAAGTTAGATGTGTGTTTGCGGTCGCATTGGATGCGCACAAATCCGGCGCTCCAATTCATCCCACAGATGTTCAATAGAGTTGAGGTCCGGACTCGGGGTGGGCTATTGAAATTCCTGAACATTATTCTCCAGAAACCAGGTGCTGACACACTGGCCCTTACGGCATGGCGCATTGTCATACTGGAACACAAATTTCCCTTCACCAGACTGCGACCACAATGTAGGAAGCACAGAATTGTCTAGAACGTCCAGATACTGTGTGGATGCCATGTTTCCCTCGATCACAACCAACGGACCATATTTAAACCAGGAGAAACACGACCCCACCATCACACCACCATCGCCAAACTTCACTGCAGCCACACCCAGGTACGTAAGCATGATTCGTCGCTCCACATAATGCTCTTCCAGCGATCCATCAACCAAGACTGTTGCTCTTTACACCAGGCCATACGATGTTGGGCGTTTACAGGGGTGATGTTAGGCTTGTGGGCAGCAGCCCGACTGGTGTACCCTAAGGCATGGAGCTCCCGACGAATCACCATGGTACTGACAGTTGTTCCCATTGCCTGCTGGAAGTCCTGCCATCGTTGTTCCGTGGGAACAGCCCTGTTCTGCCGTACCAACCACTTCAGGGCCCTCTGGTCTCTATCTGTCGGCATGCGGGCACGGCCACCTCCATGACGTCGTGTTTCCACTTCGTGATAGTAGCACCCACGGTCGACTTTGGCAGATTCAATGTCGCTTCTGTAGCTTGCACACACTGGCCAGTAATGTGGTAGCCTATGACTACTATACATTGAAAATAGCTCAGCTGCTGTGATGGTGGCATTTTACCTCAGCACATGGTTAGACACCAAATGACTCCAACTACACATGATCGTGTTGTTTTATAACGAATATATTCAAATTATTGAATTTGCATGGGTTGTTCCACTAAGGCAGATGTCGGTGTACATTTACCATCAGTTGTTCTATCAGATGGATTAACAGTTTCTAATAATTCTTTGAAACTTGTGCTTAGGAAGTTCTTTGAATGTGATTAGCAAGCTAAATGTTGGAATTAAATCAACCTTTTACTGCTTCTATATTCTGTTGGTATTTTATTTCATCTATCTGAATAATTATTTTTTCTATTGAAGCATAAAAATTTCTTTGAAGCACTAATTGCTCATAATCTGTTTGCCATCAAAAGATATAAATGTTCTCCCATTTAAAAGGTATCCTTAAAAGTAGGTTTCTTGCTTTCTTTGCTTATAGTCATGCTTGCTTAAATCGTATGGAAATTGCTGTGTCTTAAAGTAGATTCAGTTTTAATATCTAGTCTAAAATATTATTTCAAAACTTAGTTATATTATCTAAATTTAGGCCTGCTATTTCCCTTAGATTTTCTTCAGGGGTGGATAATTCCTAAGCAGAAGTTAATGGATAAATTGTATAGCATGAATGTGATTTATTTGCCACTGATTTCTGTATTTGATCTGTTTGAACCTTTTGAATGAACTAGATTTAGTTGTGTAGAACTTTAGTTCGCTTCCGATTGGACTATGTTGTATAATTTCTGAAGTTTCAATAATTGGTTGCTATGTTAGCAAATGAGCTCTTTTTCTGTCTCTTTTAGGAATTGAACTATTTTAAGTGACTTAGTAAGTAGTAATAAAAAAGCCATTTTGTACATTATACCAAAGTTGTTTTCCTAACTTGACTTGGTCAACACTCTTCTTCCTCTCATTCATTTAGAGAAAGTAAAATCTATTTTTATTCATACACTGCTACAAATATGGAGATTGTCCTAAGTTTATAAAAAGGAATTTGAAAACACTAAGATTTTCTCTAATAAGGAGAACTCGTGGTGCCATTATCCATGATATTCCTTTTCCAGTGCATTCTAATTGAAGGGGCAAGTGGATGAAGGTGTTATGTTACAAAAATGTACTTTTGAGAAAAATCTGTCTAAAGTTTTTGTTCTAGCAATTTTTCTATATTAGAAATACTGTATTAAAAATTAAACCAAATAAAAATTCTAGCTAAGGAACGCAGCATCATAGCATATAGCACCTTCTTATTCCTCCCAGAAGAGCTTCATCTTTGTTTTGAGTACAAGGATGACAGTATTATGTGCCCTTACCATATTTATCCGGCAGACTGCAATGAGAAGCACTTAACACCTTTCTCCACGGGATATCTATGGATCCAAGCATCCAACACTCTCCAAATGAAAATGTGTGTTAAAGCTGCACATAACTTTTTCATCCATAAAAAAAAAACTTAATTTTTTACAAATTGTAACATAACACCTTCATCCACTTACCACTTCATTTATCACATGACATCAAAGTTTCTACAAAAGAATGCTTGATTGTAGAATTATTATGAAATTTTATTCCATTTCTCTTGGCAGGCTTTCAGTAATACAGGCAGGGTTTTGAGTTATTACTTCCTAGTGTATCCTTAGAACTCCATTAGGTGTCTGTTGCTTTTACCAGTATAGAATTGCCTGAATTTCAGTTTCTCTAGCCAACACATTGCATTTACTGCATTGTGGATTTTGAGGTGTAACAAAGCCTTATCTTGATGTATTCAAGTGTTTTCAGTCAAATCTCTGTACAGTGCTGGTATCTGTATGCAATGTGAGGGTTTGAAAAGTTTCTCTTCATTATCATTTAAGGAGTTTACTGTCTTTCTGTTAACTTCTACATGTTAACTGTCCTTACTGACAGTAACTTGACACAAATTTTGAGCTGTCCGAAAAAAAACTTTTCTCTGATAAAAATTCCCTAGACAGTGAAAATGTAAGAAAAAAAACCTGTCCTGTCTTTTGCATCCATTGACTTGTTACAGTTTTTTAAGATAGGCTCATGCTTCATCAAAAATCCTAATATCTTGCCATAACTAATCTACAAATACCTTTTAGAGCCTCTGTATGGTGCTGCAAAGTTGTCAGCTTGTGCATTTTTGGCTTTTGCTTTTTTTTTTTTTCTTTTTTTGTAGAACCAGATTTTTGTTTAAATACCTGCCTAATAGTTAATTTTGATACTCCTGAGACTTGATTTTCTTCATTACCATTTCCTTTATTTTTCATACAGCAGTCCTGAATGCATAAATCTGAGTTGAGGTTTCTTAGCTTCTTTTCATACTTACTGATTCTTCTTAATCCTTTCCAATTTCCTCTTCTTAATCATTCAATTGCTGGCTGATTTTGTAATGCTAAAGGTATGTTTATGTATTGCAATACTTGTAGAATAGGAATATTTTCATATCGGGAAAGTCCGTGTACTTTTCCAACCAAATTGGCACCCTTGATGGTGTTTTAACTCAAATAAAACATATGTATATATAGTCTTTAAAAACGCTATTCCCTTGGCATTTGTTTACATCATACTATCATGAAACATATGCAAAATTATTATTAAAAACTGGCACAACCCTTCATCATGATTCTAGTTAATCAAAACTAGCGATAAAAGATAGGAACTGGAATTCTTTTCTTTATTGTAGCCTAATTTATGAAGAATGATCAAACAAACAAGGCTTTTTTTTTATCTTAAAATGAATACTAATAAAAGCATGTTTTATTTTTTTTTTCAAAATGAAATTTTTTTTCCTTCCTTTCATTGTTATATGACAAATAAAAGCTTAATGGGTTTTACTTTTTTTTCCCCTCTTTCAATGAGATATTATTTTTCTATTTTTACTTAAATTTTTATCTAATTATTCTTCATTTTCTTTATTTTTCCTTTAGACTGAGGTGTCTCAGCTACCAGAATCAATTCCACTTCTGGCAAGAGAAGAAACAATGTTTAATTATGAAACAGATTCAATAAAATATGAACTTTTAGCTGTGATAGGTAAGAAACTAATGACATGACTGATAAGTAAGGGTATTTTGAGAAGGAAGGCTTGAAAACAGAAGGAGATAGGAGGGGAATGGAAATAAAAATATAATAAAATGAAATAGAGAATAACCAGACAAAAAAAAAAACAAAAAAAAACCAAACAAAACAAGAACATAAATTACTAGGTCAGGCATTACTTCATTTACTACAAAATTGTACATATGCCACTACATCTGGTTTCTTTGGTTTTTCCTTAACATTTATGATAATAGTTTTTTGGGTGTTTTTTGTTTGTTGACATCTACCTTAATAAATAGTAAGTAACAGCTCATTTTTTTTTTTTTTTTAATTAAGAAGTTTCCTGTTGATAGAACAGGATGTTACTCCGAGCTGCTGTGTGTTTTTTTTTTGTACTGCTTCTATTTTAATCAAAAACTGAAGAGTGATTTAATTTACAAATTACATTTCAACTAAAATGGAAATTTGTCATTCGAAAAAAAAAAAATAGCATTTGTGATGTAGATTTACTTGTTGGGGTAAGAGATTTAGCCTTCATTTTCCTCTGAACAGAAAAAAAAAAAACCAGATATATATTTTTTAATCTCTTAAAAATGATCATTCATTTAGCCTAAGCCTCTGAAGTAATAATATTTGCAAAACTCTGTCTTTTGGAATATATATATTGTTTTTTTACATTGTTTGTGTAATCTTAAAAATAAGAGGTGTAATTAAATTAAATCTTAACCTTCTGTCCTCCCTCTTTAATTTCTCTTTATGAATATGACTTCTCTATGTAACTTCTTTTTCTTTCTTTTTTTTTTGTCAAAATCAACACATTTCACCTGAATGAATTTAATATATAAAATCTTTATAATAAACATTTATTTACATTTTGTATTAACACTATCTTATTTTTATAGTCATGGTAATTAGTTTGAGTTTTTACCAAAATTTCTTTAAGGCCGTGGATGTAATGAAAGTGCAACAATATCTGTGGCAAAACATGTACCAAGTGGCCAAACAATTGCAATAAGACGGACACATTTAGAAAAATGCGGAAAGGATATTACACATGTCCAGGTAATCATTATATAATGCAGTGTTTATTTTGATTTATTTAAGCTCAACATTTTTGGTTAATTAATTGTAAAATCAGAAAAGGAAAATTAGTAAATGAATGCTGGTACTATCTTGAAAATTGTTTTGAACAATGCTGCCAGGGATGGCTACACCACTGTCTAGGCAGCGTAGGATTACCCAGTTAAACTACTGCACTGGGTAGCATCTGGTTGATGAAAAGCTAACAAGCTGGAATCAGTCGTCCTATGATCTAAAAGTTATCAAATTTGTGAACTGTCTTAAAACTGGAACAAAATTAACGGTCAGACTGTTAGATTAACAAAGGTCAAGGCAGCAGCAATAAGCAAACAAAGTTCAGACCATTTGTTTGCATTTCTCGAAAATTTATGTATTTTCTTTTCAGTGAAAGGTATTACTATAAGTTTTTGAACTCAAGAAAAATTTCATTTAATTTAATAATATTTTATCGATGATGATTTGATGTTCGAAAGTGATTAGCCTCATTATTGAATTATATTCAAGAATGAAAGTAAAATTCATCTAGCAATAAGAAGAAATATGGTACCTCCACAAATCTAAACTAAAACAAGAAATAAGAAAAAGCATGTGCTGGACTTCACTGTTTACTGTTGACTACATTCAACTGCTGATTGACAGTTAAGCATGAAACAGCTGTTTCGAGATCATCTAGTAGACATCTCGTTTCAACCTTCAGTAAAATTCATCTAGTTAATGTAATTGTGATTTTCTATGTTGAAAATAATGCATTTATTGCAGCTTGGTTGATTTATTTTCCTACTAGATTATGTACGACTGCACTTCACCCAAGTTACATATATTCTTGAAGAACACATATACTGTACAGATTTGGTTAAATTAATAATATTTCCTAATAGGACACTAAATAATAATGTTTACTAATTATGTTGTCAGTTGAAATGGTAACGCATTGATTAGGTTTAATAAAATAATAATAATAAAAAAAAAACTCTATAAAAGAATATTTATTTCTTCCATTTTCATCATCCTCACCACAATTGTAGTGTTTTGCAGAGTGGATTACTCTGCTTCTTCAGGCCTTTTTTACAGTTTGAAAATCTCCAAACGGTTATAACACTTATCATTACAATTAAGCTGTTACAAAGTAATCATTACACCATTAACAATTAAGCAGGGTTGGAAGTAACTGTGTTACTGTTACAGTTACTTCTCCAAAAAAAGTAACTGAGTTAAGTCACTTTTTAACAACCAAAAAAAAAAAATTCTGTTAAAAACATACTAAGAATTTGTTTTAAAAACTCTAATGTAATTGCCATATTATGTTACAAAATTGATTGATTGTATTACTAAATTAATGTATAGATTTATTTTATTTTTTTTTTCTGAAATTTTATTTAGAATTTTTCTTTAATTTAAATGCACTATAGAGCAAGTTTCTCAATCTTTTTTTTTTTTTTTTGCTTCACTGCGCACTTTTACGTTTTGTGAAATCCCAAAGCACACAAAATCCTATGAAAAACCTCAACATAATTTTCACATGAATAACAGTCAATTTTAAGCATTTAAAAATACCTTAATATGATGAAAAAAATACAGTTTTTAAGCTAATTGGAATGCAAATTAAATACTTTATTAAACTTTATTATTAGAAAGAAACTGAATGGGAGTTTAAATTCATATGTGCACAGATAATTTGATGCCAAGAATTTCATCTAGATAATTTGCTTCAGTAAATGTGAGTGTTTAATCTATTTTAAAAATGGAAAACCTAGAAGAGAAAACTGCATTTTCCAAACAATTCTTAATTCAGTAGCTATATTAATGTATTGATGTAAGATTTTCCATTGTAATATCAAGTCAATTTTTACATTTGCCATCAAGATTTTTTTTTTTTTTTTTTCAGAAATCTAAAAGATCTTTTATCTTACTTTATTGTTTTGTATTTTAATTAGTCTTGAAAATAACCACAAGGGAGAAGGATTCTCCATTTTAAAAATGTATATACCGAACAAACCTATCTTTTCAGAATGTCTCATTGGATATTGGTTACCTCTGCAAATTCTTAAGTTAAATGGAATAAATCAATTTTTTTTTTAATACATTGATAATCTGAAATTTTGTTTATTCAGTAGCACTCGTATTTAATTAAATAATCCACACTCATTATTTAGCATTCCTATATTCTAAATAATAATGTCAAAAGTTTTTTTTTTTTTTTTTAATACACTTCTATATTACAAGTTTCTTTCATTTCTTAACAGGAATTTTTATTGTACCAATTTTTTTATTTAAGCTGTCATTTTTCAACAAGTAATGCAACATTTTTTACAACTGTAGATTTGTTTTATTACAGTTTTAAATACATCATCTTTGTCTTCAATACAAAAAACTATTTTTCAACAAAATGTCCATTCAAGTCTATGGTCATATGCCACCGAGATGTCAGAGCTGGTATGCCTTGATGGTACCACTCGTCTGTGCATCAGCCAACATTTTACTGCGTCAAGAACTTCCTGATCGTTGCCATATCGCTTCCCATAGATTGCATCCTTTAGAGGTCCGAATAGGTAGAAATCCAAAGGTGCGACATCAGGGCTGTAGGGTGGATGAGGGAGAACAGTTCAATGAAGTTTTGTGGTCTCCTTGCGGGTATACAGACTTGAGTGTGGTCTGGCGTTGTCGTGGACCAGTAGAAGTTTGTTCACGTCTTTGTGGCCACAAACACGCTGGAATCATTTCCTCACTTTCTTAAGAGTCTTCCTATAGGCTTCTAAGTTGATCATTGCAACATTGCAGGAGTCAACAGCTGTGTGCGGCCGGACAGAGCGTGGGAGACCAGACATTTTCTC
Organism: Thereuonema tuberculata; assembly: GCA_023159025.1. Classification (NCBI taxonomy): domain Eukaryota; kingdom Metazoa; phylum Arthropoda; class Chilopoda; order Scutigeromorpha; family Scutigeridae; genus Thereuonema; species Thereuonema tuberculata. The sequence goes on from JAFIDM010009631.1 coordinate 361,025,025, forward strand.
TTTTCCTTCTTCCGACGGCGACAAATGATTCGCCCAATGACTCACAGTGCTTTTATCAACTGCCTGGTCTCCGTAGACATTCTGTAAGCGCTTGTCAATATTTGTCACGGTCTCCTGTTCCGCCGAAAAAATTCAATAACTACTCTTCGTTTGGAATGAATCTCATTCACAGATGCCATCTTCAGTGCTGCCACACAATTTGAGAAAGTGGGAATGTTTGAAGATACTGTACAGAAAAATTCACATTTTTTCATCAAATATTAGCCGAGAAAGAAAATGTGTTGCATTACTTACTGTACGACCCTCGTAATAACGTGTTACTTCCCAACCCTGCAAGTAAGTTATTACAAACTAATAAAAAGTAAATCCATGAAATGAAACAGTATTGAAATATTATTGAAATACCTTAATAATTACTGTTGAAATTTACTTTTCTTACCACAAATTTTCCTAAAATTGTCTATCATGAATTTGCTTATTTGCATTCCTTTTTGTTTATTAATACAGTCAAAGCTGTTTATAATACTTGCTTCTGCTATAAACCTTGGCATTCTTTTGGTAATGTAGTATAATATTTCTACTAGAGGATCTATCCATCAGAGGATCTACAATTTCTTAAGAGACAACTGAAAGTTTTATAGTGGCTACAAGCATTTTGCCACTTCCGAAAGTGAGCTTTCACAAATACAAATCTGGAAATCTTTGACCAGTAATGTCTAAGGAAATATTGCCAATATCTATACAGAACTTCAGGAACAAATCTCTTCAAACTATCGACCAGCTTCAATAAGAAAATGAAATTTTCCCTCTTTAAAAAAACAAAAACAAAAAAGAACCCGTAAGTATTTCCATTTTAAACAAGAGAAACCGAATATTAGCACATTGATAAAACTGTCAGCTGTTGTATGATAAGGTCTTCCTATAGAAATAATGGTATCGACGTAGGGTGATACCATTTATAGTAACAATTATGAAACAATGAATGTTGATTGAATATTCCTGCCTTATGAAATGTTGTAAATTTATATTTACATAAAACCTTTATATAATTTAAATACTTTAATCTTATAATCCATATTACTGAAAAAAATAATCCTTTTTTCTTTCATTTTTGTTTTTCAGAATGAAATCCTTGTTATAAAGCAGCTTAAACACGAAAACTTATTACCTTATTATTGCACTTTTGTGTTTAGTAATGAAGTTTGGGCAGTGATGCCCTTAATGCCTTTTGGTAAGTTATAAAGCAAATGAATTAAAAAAAAAAATAATTATAAGGTTTTCATTAGAATAAGATTTTGCTGGTTGTATTTACTGTTTTTTTTTTTTTTTAAAGCTTTTGATCGTTCAAAGGACAATATTTTTAGTGAATGTGGGACTAAAATTGATTAAAAATTATTTGCAAATTATTTGAAAATTTTCTTTTGTATAAAATTAGCTTGTTTCCAGTTATTTCTAAAGTAAAAAAAAAATAATGCTTTCAATAATTAACATTCCGTTGGGCGCAACCGATCTGCTAGGCAAACCTCGAACTCTTTTGTTTGCCCCTCCCCTGCTAAATTTTTTTGCGAGGTCTCCATCCTAGTAGCTTCCGCTTTTCCAGTGCTAATAACAATGGCAAGGTCAGTTAGTGATTTTCATTTTTCATTTCCGGTTGCCAGACGAAATGATGTCATAGGCTCATTGCGCCCGATTACGTTACAGTTTGACAAATAAGTTTTCCCAGTTATTTTTAATACTATATCACATTGTTTCATTAGTAATGTCATATTATAAAATATTTCGTAATTATCTATAAACTTGAGTAAGTTTTTGGAATGTGCTTTGCAAGCACATTGCGCCCGATCATGGGACAAAGACATTTTGTTGAACATACAACATGGAAATTTATGCTGGAAAATAAGAGAACGGACCTTTTTCTGTAAGCAACAAGGCACCAGATGTGGTGAAATGATTGCCGGAGCCATTGTTTGGGTCAGGAAGAAACATCACGGTCGACAACTGGTTCACACAGGTGAGTCTTGTCAACAAACTAAAACAGAAAAAACTGTCGTATGTTGGCACGATAAGAAAAAATAGAAGAGAGCTGCCACGAGATTTCAACAAAGTTAGGAGTCGATATGCTAGATAAAATGTATGGTGCATATAACATGTCACGGAATATAAAACGGTGGCCGATGGTAATCTTTTTTACAATGTTACACATTCGTGCAATCAATTCGCAGATCATATACAGGGTGGGAAAAATAAAAGCAGCCCGGGTAAAAAAAATGTATAGATATATTTCAAATATTGACAATAGGACTGATCCTTGTTAATGAACAGGCCATTTCCAGCATCTTGGTTGGTTGGTTGGTGTTTAATGGCGCAAAAGCAGCTGCGGCTAAGCTGCGCCAATTCCAGCATCTTCTGTGATGTTCATTAACAAAGGTCAGTCCTATTGTCAATATCTGAATTGCTATATATCTACACATTTTTTTTTGGGCTGCTTTTATTTTGCCCACCCTGTATGTGGGTAATGGGAACGCAGATCTGAGAAGACTGTTCATATCTCTCACGAACTTGTGCTTGGTCAACTTGCTCAATGCAGTTTGAAGTCCATTGGGATGCCAGCACAACTCCAATACAAATTGAAGAGATACGCTCGCCATGAACAACCAAATCAAACTGATGATCAGCCCCAGATACCTCCAAAACGACGCAAATGTGAAACATGCCATGTACAGACACGTCACAGACGATTGAGTCAATATGAATGTAAAAACTGCCATACTGCTATCTGCATCTCACATGCTGTCTTCATGTGTCCTTCATGCTATCACAGAGTGCTAGAAGGACATATATGTGCTGATGAATCAAATGAATGAGCAATTGTTGAAATATATTATGTTCTTGTTTTACTTCAATATCATTTTTCATAGTCAAATACCACTTTGAATAATTATTTGTACACACTTCGCTAATTTTTGTTAATTTTTGTTAAATAAATATACATTTTCTTTAAAGACTAATTAAACCTGTTTTACTGCTGCTTTGGTATTTTTATACAGTGTGGGCGTTTACAACGAAGTGTTAACAATTGTTTTTTTGTAAGAAAAAACGTTTTATCTGTAGAAAAGATTATTAAATCAAGGGGTGTACACATTTCGGTAATTTTTGGTAACTAAATTTCCGTTTCCTTTAAAGACTATATAAAACTATTTTATTGCTCCTTCAGTATTTTTATAATGTTTAGAGGTTTCCAAAGAATAGTTAACAATTGTTTTTAGTAAGAAAAAACGTTTTTATCTGTCGAAAAAAAAATTATTAAAGTAGTGCCTCTCAGGCTCAATGCGCCCGACCTTGTGCCACACCATATTGCGCCCGACAGAGTGTTAAGTAGCCTTCAGGAAAGTTGTTGGATCTACATAAGGCTTCTATTACAGCCTGTTTATGATCCACAACTTTCTACATTCTAACACAATACATCTGCAGTGAAATACAAATACTAACAATACAATATACAAAGACAACACATTGAGAATAGATTGGCCATGGAATGTGAAAGGATTGATATGGCAGCTGAACTTATATAATAAATAAATTAATGGTTGAAATTTCATACAAATGTTTTGTTTAAGTTTTTCTCAGTTTTTGTGAAAATATGACAAATGTATTAAAACTTAAACTATTAATAGTATAATCTATATAAAAATATAAAATATAATTAAGAGTACGGCAGGTAAGATCTTCACCAATGTGAATGTCACATCCAGCCACATTCCCTGACATAGGCCGTGTGGTCATAAGAGGGTGGGAAAACATAGAACTGTCCCTGTATGAACATAAAAGATTATGCACAAATAACATTAAAGCATAATTTTACTCTTCTAAATGAAGACTCCTTAATTAAGATGAAACTTGTAATAATCTATAAAATAGTAGTAAACAGCCTTGATGCATTTATAGTTTAAGATTTAAAAATAGAACAAATATTAATATTTTACTGAGTTTAATGAGAATTTTAACTCTAGAACTAGACACCTCTAAAATTGTCACTGAAGTTGTACACCAGGGTCACAGTGACCCATAATTCTTTTTTATGCAAATAAGCCAAATTTAGGAACATTTTATAAAGAACTTGAGTTCTAAAATACTAAACATATTTCTAATTACTATGCATGATATTTTTTGTTGATATTAGAATTAAGGCCATCAAGTGTTAAGAAAAAAAAAAAAAACTTTACCACAAGAGAGATACTGCAAACAGTGAACAGTATATAAGAAACTTATTTTTATTTTATCAAAGATAAAGATATTTATAGTTGATAATATTACATATTTACAGTTAATAATAAATAGATATTACAAAGTGTTTGTATGTGCGAAGTATTTCACTCAGTTTCCACATTCTTGGCACCACTTAGCACTGCGTTTAAGGCAATACGATTTGCTGCATTTCTAGCATGCTAAGGATGTTTTCCTGTCCCTTGAATAGGGACAGGAAATATGAAGCATCCTTTCACTTAAAAGTGGTGACAGATTCAGAAGTTGTCCTGGAAGTGTCCTCAACTAATGACGAATGAAGAATTTTTGAAATTCTTCGCTTCATGCTTATTTGCATATTTGGGAACAAGACTCTCCATGAATGGTTTACAGAGAAACAGTGAGAGATCCTTCAGGAATTACCATATTGGATTCTTACAATTGGGATTGGCCATCCTGTGAAACACCATGACATTGATCCCTGCCTGATCCATCATGGCAAACCACAGATGCAGAGGCCAAAGTCTTGTTTGTCTTGTTGCCGAGTAGGTACTGCATTAATACTGATCAAAGGTATCAGTTCCTCTCTTGGTCATAAGGAATGTAACTACCATTTGTTCCAACGATGGCCATTTCTTTCTTGGACAACATATGGAACTGTGCTTTCTGCATCCCTGCGCAAAGAGTCCGTGTGCACACTGGTCACTTTTGGCATTGTCAATAGCTTCTACAGGGCTACCATCCTCAGAGCCTGTTTCATCAGGAAAATCACTTAACTCACTGTCATGATTGAGTTCATCTAACAATGCTGCCTGTATTTCATTTTCTGTCTAAGTTCTCATATGCTGTTATTACAGCAGTGTAGTTCAAACCTAGCTACTGAAAAGTTACACAAACTGTACTCAAAAGAGTCACACTGACCCTTTAGCTGAGATTCCTATCAATTTGATTATTAAACAAAGTATCAGAACTTCGAACTTTCGTCCTGTGTTAAATATCACTCATTACTGAATTTACATTGGTGGGAGGTGCCTGTGCGCATCAGCCAGCGCATGTGCAATAAGAAAAAAAAAAAGTTAGATGGTCAGAGTGACCCTGGTATGCACTTCTAGGGTTAAATACTTAAATAGTTCAAATGATTAATTATATCGTTGACAGTAAGATTTTAAATGACTTAAATAATTAGCAAGTTCTTCAATTATTCCCTCCTGATTTAATATTCTATGAAAGATATTCTTATCCTATTTAAGAAAATAATTTTAAGCTACTTTAGCTTAAATTTAAATCTCTAAAATTTTTGTAATACTTACTAAATTTAACTGTGTTTATTTTAGTGTATTTTTTAATCTGTAGTCTTTCCATCTTCATTTTATTTATTTATCTGTTTAAGGGTCGGCACGAGACTTAATTGTTGCTCATTTTAATGAAGGTCTTCCTGAACTAGCTGTTGGCCTTATTTTAAGAGATGTACTTCTTGCTTTAGAATATATTCATCAGCATGGTTATATTCACAGGTAAATAAAGAAAATTTGAAAATGCCTAAAAAATTATAAAAAAAAAAATTTGAGACATTTAACTTCTTTGTACTGTGTATGTGATCTCATGGAAGTCATTAAAAACTAAATGGTACTGCACTGGAGTGCAAAAATTAGGGACTAGTCAGGTTTTTACCTATAGTTTCTCACAGGAGCTGCCTGAATATGGAAAAGCATACCAAACCTCATGAGGTATCAAAATGATGAAAGAAACAACACTGTCACAACAACAGATACAAAATGAGACAGAGACTTATGCAGAAATGGCTGCCATGATCCAGATGCATTGCTGCCAAAGATGGAACAGAGAGAAGTGGTTCTCATTAGGGGATATGGCCACCCCTAACGATGATGCATGTTTTGCACTGCCTGTCCATTTTTTAGAATGAGGTGGTTGATAAGTTCTTAGGGTAACATCGCCCATTCCTCTGCCAGCACTGCCTTCATCTGGTGAAGAGTTTCCGGTGAGTGTGAATCTGCCTCAATGTGCCTCCCCAGAGCGTCCCATATGTGTTCAATGGGGTTTAGATTAGTCAAAGATGTGGGCCAGTCAATTCGAACAATGTCCTCACTTTCCAACAGCATATCAACAGCTCAGTACGATAAGGTTTGGTGTTATTTCCATAAACAGGAACTTGGGGCCAATGGTACCTCGGAACAGTTGCACATGGGGAAAGAATACCCAGTACAGTAGCACACCCAAGTTACAGTACCCTTTCCAGTATCTGGCGCTCTTTACGTCCACTCAGCATAATGTCTCCCCAGATGAGAACACCTGGACTGCCATATTGATCCATGTCTGTGATGTTTGCGGGGTGATACTGTGTTTCAACCTCTCACCAGATTAGCTGACGTCCAGAATTGCTGCTGATATTGAATCTACTCTCATCAGTAAAAAGTACCTTACCTCTTTGCTCTGCAGTCCTTTCCTTGTGTTCATTGCACCACCATAAATGGTGTCTCCGATGGTCAGGCATTAATGGGACACAGTGTACTGGCCATCAGGCAAACTGTCCACCTTTGTGTAGTCATCTGGCCACAGTAAACTGCAACATCCTGTGTCCTATGTTGCTGTGCAGCTGGCTTACAATGGTTTCTGCCATCTGGCATGAGTTTCTCTTGGTCTGTTGGAGTACATAATGATTGTCACTGGGCATTGTTTTATGTGGACGATCGCCACTGGTCCTTTAAACAGCCGTATCTGTTGATCTGAAGGCTGTTGATGCACACGATATGATGCTGTGGGCAATTCTTTGGCCACACTTGGCCCTTCCTCGAGCTTTCCAATTATGCAACTCCGGCTGAAGTCATCCAGTTGTTGTGAACTGACCATGTTGTTATCTGTAGCACCGTATAAAACTAATCGAACATTGTAATACTTTAACTTACTATTCTTAAACATGCACATACCTGATGAACTCCTGCTTTTTATCCATTTCTGTGGTACCATGTGACCTCTTGTTTTAACGATTTGAAAATTTGCATTTACAACAGCTTTCTTCTGAATGCCACAGTTATGCAACTCACCACAGGCTGTTTCATTTGATTTTGGGGGATGTAACCTTCAGATATAAAAACTGTTGGTCCAATTTTGCACTCCAGTATATGTATGACATTGGGGCGGTTCAGGCATAGCCTTGTGGTGAAGGCGATGGTCTTCCATGAGGCAGATCTTTCGAAGCCTGGGTTTGAATCCTGGTGTCAGCATAGATTTTACTTCCTTTTTCTGTGTTTTGTCTGTTTTTACAGGTACAATGTTAGCTGCCTCCTATGGTGAACCTTCAGCAATGATTCTTCACCTAATTGGTTCATAATTATTGACCCTTACTGTGGTAAAGGAAAGTGTCAAGAACCTAGGTGTTGGAGGAAAAAAAAAATGTATGACATCAGATACATATTTTTGAAAAATATCAAATGTATTTTTCAAGTTAGCTGCTAAATCAAACTGAAAATATTTATTGATTATGAGAATTTTTATTATGTTTAATAAAAACATAATTGTGAGGCAGATATTCACAATTCCATCTTATATTGAGGAGATAAAAGGGATAATGTTTAAATTTAACTTATCAGATGGCCGGAGTAAGAATAGCCCCAACGTAGTTCATGCATGTTGTAAAAGGCGACTTAAATGATCACCCAGTGCCTGGGGGTATAGCCAGGCCACCCTGACTCCTGGGTTTGAAATAGGAGTCCTGGTCCTCCAGGTTGGGGGTTGGACGTAGGACTAGCTATTCTTCACTGTAAAACCTTTTTGCTACGAGACCTGACAATAGTAATAGGCGGATTGATTTTTGTGGAACTAGACCTAGGAACGATAAACGAAGAAATGATTTTTGGATCGCTTCATGGAATGTACTAAGCCTTTTTAGAGCCGGGGCTTTGAAACAACTGATCGATGAATTGAAAAAGTATAAGATTGGAGTGACAGCTATGCAAGAAGTGAGGTGGAAAGCTAATGGGTGTAATATGTTAGACAAGATCACGACTTAGATGGCTTGATGATGTGGAACATGATTTGAAAAAGCTCCAGATACAAGGATGGAGGAGAAAGGTTCAAGATAGAAAAGAGTGGGCTCATATTATTAAGGAGGCCAAGGCCCTACATGGGCTGTAGTACCATGGAGTTACTTTAGTTAGTGATTACTATTGAAATACCCTGAAAGATTGGTTAATTTGCTTTAAGGAAATAATTTCTAAAAGAAGTTGTATGGGTAATGATAAAAAAAAAGTAAAAAGTAAATAAACATAAAATTTATTTACGGAATAACTGGAAGGATCATACACAATCATTTGGGTGCAAATAGATGATTAACTTCAGGAGTAATTCCCCTTATGATACATTTCAAATGACCCCTACTCTTCAAATTGTAATATTTCACTCTCCAATCGACAACTAGCAGAAAGTTTGTTCATGATATTTTGTTGTCATTATGACATTTTAGAACAGATTATGTTGTCGTTACTGTATGGAATAGAAATTTATTGTATGTAAAAAAAATTTTTGAGGAAACAAAACAGCTTGCATTTAAAAAAAAAATTAAACATGAGAATTCATAATGATCTTAATATTTATTTTTATTTTAGGAGCATTAAAGCCAGCCATATTTTGGTTTCAGGCAGTGGCAAAGTCTGTGTATCAGGTCTTCGTTATTCTTATAATTTAGTTCATAATGGAAAATGGCATAAAACTGTACATACTTTCCCAGAAGATAGTGTAAAAAACTTGAATTGGCTTAGTCCAGAAGTACTTGAGCAGGTAAGATTTTGTTTTAATTTCTGTTTCTTTGTGTTTAGAAAAAAATGAATTCCACAGATGGGAAGCTTCACAAACAAGACTGGAAACTTCCTACATACGAATAATATACAATGGAAGTTTTTGCTTTGGTTAGAAATCAATCCATACAAATCTTCTTTAATAAGCATAGTTCATTTATTCAAAAAAAGGCTTTCATTTAGATGCTTCGAAGTCTGCCATGAAGTAATACCTTGCACTTTCTTCTAGTTAGGGATCAGAAAATGGATGAAAGTCAAAAATGGACTAGTGTCAAAGCATAGCCTTTATTTAGCTTGTAAGTTTATTTTGGCTTGCGAAAAAATATAAATAACTTACTATATAATAACACATGTGAATGCATGCAAAACAAAAATAAAAAGAAGAAACAATAAATAAATAAAATGATACCTTGAAATGTTTTTATTCTTATGTAAGTTGATGATGAATATACAACTTCAAAAACGATGAGCACCGCATAACTTATTTTCAAAGACTGAAACTAGATAGCATGTAGCACATAGAACTTCGACAAACATCGTAAAAGTTTAGTTGAAGCTGGACGAAATTTAAAATGTGGTTATAAGCTGCCAAAAGAGCAAAGCTGCAAAATGTCAAGTGGATGAAAAGTCACAGTATCTGAATTTGTGCAAGGTTACTATCAGATACTTAAAACCATTCCTTAATATACTTAAAATTCTTCAATTGTATGAAAAGATCATCTCAGCTAATCCATCTATTGAGAGAAATCAGATTAATAATCTTAATATAACTATCATCATCTTCCACCACTAATAAAGTCACTTTAATTGTTGGAATTTAGCCAAATATTTTATTTTATCGAAGGAAACTTTAACGTGTATCTTATAATACACCACACACAAAATATAAAATAAGGTATATTTACAATATTTACTTGTCAAAGAAACATTGAGCGTTTCGAAAGTGATCGTATTTCTATTGTAATTATCCCTTATATTTCGTGTGTGGTGGCCTAATTATGTTTTATATTTTATTTTATCTTTTGCATAGTCTATAGATCCTGGTTTGTTTTTGCTTAAAGAAAAATTACTCATTACTTTTAAAATATTCTACTATTAGTCTTATTATTAGTCTAGTATTTTAATTGTAATAGCCTATTAAATTACTTCTTCAATTTGTCTTCATTCTATGATAAATTGTTCTGCCGCTTGATATTACTTGTAGAATTTTTGCTTTTGCTAAACTCTTTATTAAAAAAATGCCCTTTTAATCAAAAGTTTAAAGGGCAAATAAATTAACACTTTAAAGGAGTAACCCTGGGCTGTTGAAGAACTGATTTACAAAAAGAAAGAATAGATAATGAATTCTTGATTTAAATTATGGAGCTAGTACAAAGAAGAATCTTTTAAAAATGAGTTTTCAAAGAGAGCCTACCTCCTGGCTGATAAGCACTTCCTTCAAGAACATTGCCTTGGAAATGTCTTCTGAATCTTTTATAAAAATTGTTGGTGGTCTTTAATGGCCTGGACATTCTTTTCAGACCCTAGCATTTTCAGACATCACTAAAACTAGCATATTTCTTTGTCTACTCTTGACTAATTTTGATAACTGCTGGTCATTTCATTGTTTGCACTTGTGATTCTTGCATTTCCATTTCAACTATCACCATCCATCAGATATTTTTCTAAGATTCATGTCCATGATTCTTTCTTTTATTGAATCAACATCAACATGTCCCTATCTTTCAGTTTGTTATAATTTCAAGCACGACGTAGAAATCAAGGCAAGACTAGAGCCAGGGCTATATTAACCTTAGGCTTTTCAGGTCTTTTGCCCATTACAGCTGACAGCCTGACCCTGATATGCTAGATACTAGACTTCAGTACATAGTCCCATATCCATTTTGAGCATCTCTTTTTGAGGGCGCTCAGCAAAAAAAATAAAAAAATGACAGGGTCCCTGCCTAGTCAGCCTTATGAATAATACGACCCTGACTGGAGTATGTGATTCTTTGATAGGTTTGATGAGTAAGATTGCATTGCCTGTAGAATGTAGTCATAGAGCTAGAAGAATATTAAGACTTTCAAATAAGATCAGTTTTTATGCAGAAATCTTATTACAGTTGTTGCACAAGTAATAACTGGCTGACACTAGTATGATATGCAAAGAAGTACATCAAAGATGCATGACCATGTCACACTGAAACAAATGAAATTGGTAATGTTAGTTTTGAAAGCATTAACGCTGGTTTTAAAGATGATCATGATGAAGTATTGGTTGGTGTGAATGAAGATGGGAAAGAAATGTTGGTTCTGTCTAAATGTTGATTCTAAAAAAAAATAGCCTTTTCTAATTGTAACTTATTGACCTACAGCTGTGGTGGGGAATTTTTTTTTCTGTAGATCACAAAAAAAAAAAGTTAAAACATACTGCAATCCTATGTAATCATAGATTGTGTTTTGTATATATTTATATACCGGCTATAACTGGAGTGTGGTATACCTCAAATATTTTTATGTATCCTTGTTAAAGTATCCCACGACAGGCTTGGACAGGCCTTTGGGGTCATGGGAGGTAAGGCTCCCGGCGTTTCCTAACCAACGGGACTAGATTGAGGTAGGTGGTCAGCCCGCCCGCCTGCCTTTAACTCCCAGGAAAGAAACCCGGTACCCAGTCTACAGAGGGCTGGGTAGGCCCTAGGACCCGTTTGGAGGAGAATGGAGCACGGAAAAATTCCGCCCTCCGCCGAGGCCGAGAATCAAACCCGCTACCTCCAACCCGCAGCCATAATCTAGTCAAATTAGCTCAAAAAATGGGCTAACCTAAAACTAATTGCAATACAATTTCTGTGAGTGGATTCTTATTGAAAATTTTCCGTAGAAAACGATGGTGAAAAGTCTATCATGCTACGATGATGCATTAATCCAATATGGCGGATTTTTCAAAATGGATGTCCAGTTATTTGAGGTATAGAGTATAAATGTTTATATGCCCATGTGTGGTATCATTTTATATGTTTTTTTGGGACAAAAAAATCAAAAATACCATCAAAAATTGTTTCTGATGACAATAATTAAAATAATCGGGATTAATACAATAAACAACGATAATTATATGGAAATATGCCAAACACAGTTTTGACATTATTTTTTATTTATATTTTTTTTGTTTTATTACCATTATTTGAAAAGGATGAAAAATTTCAAAAAGATAATATAGCACTCCTAAGTGCAAGAATAGTATATTATTTCAATCATCGTCCATGTCCACTTCCATGAAATTGCAACAGCTTATTCCTCGACAATCCATTCTCGCATCTGTGCACACTACTCCCTGTCTTTTGCATACACAATGCAGAGTTGCACATTGACTCTTGATTCAGTCACATTTACAAATTTTAATAAATAATCTGGTGCTAGTGCTTGACTCATTCTAATGGGAGTCAATCTTCCATTTTTCACTTCAAATCCCCACTGTAATGGATCCATATGAATACCCATCCACTGCAGTACCTGATGATATACTCCCAGAGAATGAAATTTGCAAGCATCCTCTGTAGGAGGCAAGACTTCTGGTTTCACATGTATTGTTGATTTTTTTGCTTTTGAAGTGAAAGTTCGAAGTCTCGTATCATGTGGTGTGCTGTCTCCTGTTTTTCCTCCATACAATGATATAATGGCATTAAGACCAATATTTTCAATTTCTTCTGTTGATTTTTGTGAAGTTTGGAATGCAGCAGCACTTTCTTTGAAGCTGCCTGATTTTCTCAGCAACTTTATGGAGTCACTTTTTCCTAATCCAAATGGTTTGGAGGTGGTATCACATACTAATACGACATGAGCAAATAAGATGTGAGAACAGACGTCATCACCTAAAGCTTTTGCTATTTTCCTAATATCATGCACAGTTATGCTTTTGGAAGATTTCTTTGGTTCTAGGCAATGGAAAATATCACATATGTTTTCTTGAGAATGATGAAGGATTAGTATGAGAAGAATGGTGTCCTCGCCAACAATGGCTGTAGGATGTTTTTTGACCGACTCTATAGCCTCCATAACGACCATGACATCTGCATCACTGCTTTGATGAGCTTGCTTTGTTTTACATCCAGCTTCTTCTAACTTTCCGATAACTGAGCAATGAAGGCTTGTTTATTTTCATTCTTACTCAGAAATAATTCTTTCTGGATGGCAATGGAGGTAGAAGTTAAGAAATTTATTTTACGTCCTACAATACCTCGGTTTCTTTTTAGATGGGCTTCTAATTTTGTAGAAAACTTATCTCCATATCCCGTCGAATACTATTATCGCCTGGCCATACTTTGTTAGCACATATCTTTCATAGACACAAAGCAGCTCATGGAATGTCTTGATTCTGACTCCAAGGAAGGCGATGTAGTAATCAACCACCACCAATGACGAAATGTATATCTTCGGGCATGTTTGCAACGCCTGGTACTTGCTCTTTAAAATAATTGGCAACCTCGACTTCCCAAATTCCCTCATAAGTCCTTGCTTATCAAATAAACTAGCTGGGTATGAGCAAAGCTCATAACGAAACACCTCCTGCAAATCCACTTCACTAATCTGAGCACAAAGCAACAGGCACTGAAACAATAGTTCAGGTTCAATAATAGAGGTTTCTTCTTTCAATTTAACAGATTGGCCTGATTTAATTGGCTTAACATGTTTGCTTTTATATAAAAAGTTAATTGTAATATTATAGTTATGTTCACACTTCGTCAAAAAGTCTACAAAGAAAATTATATAAACTTTCTCTGTAATTATGACATATTCCGCTATTATTTTATATTATTGTCATCAGAAACAATTTTTGATGGTATTTTTGACTTTTTCGTCCCTAAAAGCATATAAAATAATACCACAAATGGGCATATAAACATTTATACTCTAATATCTCAAATAATGGACAGTCATTTTGAAAAATCCGCCATATTGGATTAACGCTTCATAGTAGAGTGGTAGACTTTTCACCATCGTTTTCTACGGAAAAGTTTTAATAAGAATCCACTCACAGAAATTGTATTGCAATTTGTTTGAGGTTCCGCGACAAATTGACTAGACTACCAAGCGCCCTTATCCACTCGGCTACCGGGCCCACATGTATCCTTGTAGTGTAATGAAATTTGGCACAGTAATGATACATAAAAGAATATGGAAAACACTGTATTTCCTTTGAAATATCATTTTCGGTTCAACCGGAAATGACATCAACTTTGCAATCTTAAATAGAACACCCTGTATATTGTGGGATGTTTTCCGACTCATCATCTGCAGGATTTCGGTGGTGAGATGAGCGGTGGCCGTTGATTTTAATTCTGGGGCAGAAGTTGGCATGATGGCTTCGGAAGGGGAATTGGTTTCCAATCGACCTGAGCAGAGTCGTTGAAGCGACGATGCACTCCAAGATGCGGGTTGTTGGCATCGAAGAGGGGCCGATGGCGGATTCAATCAACGGTCGTTGGCTTCTGCTTTTCGGCGGGGAGAAATGATAGGCGGTAAGTCTGGGACGAAGAGTGGCTGATTTCTTGGGCAATCTAGCGACGGTCCATACGTTGCTCTTGGCTTGAAAGGCATCGTCGATGCTCCGTGGTTCGAGGGCAGTCGTATGGCTGCATTGTAGGTCCGTAGTTGGGTGGGCCTGACAACAGCGGGAGACTCATTCTCGTTCAGGGAACATCAGGGACATGCAGCGGAGTTCCGAGGCAGCGCTCGATGATGTTAGCTCCGAAGCAGCTAACTCTGGTTCGGCACCAAAATTGTGGGATGTTTTTCGTGGTGTCTGGTTCGTAATGAATAAAGGAGGCTTAGACTCTGTTGGATCTGAAGGAACTCAACGGAACTCTACTGAACTGTTTATTTGCAGGTGACATTGGTATTTATAGGCTATATACAAATGATTTGATTGGTTATGGCGTTTACAATTTATTAGTAGATTTAAATGACATGATCACAACGGGTTTTTAAACCATTGTGAATTAAAAGAGACGCCACAACTGTCAGAATTTAAAGATAAACAGATTAACAGATAAATACAGAAAATTGAATAATGATGATTAGAACACTGAAAAACGGAATAACTGAAATACAAAGGATAAAATTATGATAAAAACTATAAAATAACTATAAAAATCACTACAATATTTAGACATATTTAAATTCTACTTGAAATTTGAAATTCAACTATGTATCACTTGCGCATGTTTCTTTCGAATGTGTTATGTATGAGGAATCTGGAAAAACAAACTTGGCTATATATTCCTGTACTTTATTGAATGAAAATAAAAGAACTACAAAAAATATTCATTGTAATGACAGCTACGAACTTAGAAAAGAAATACATTAGCTCATGTAAGTTGCTGAAAGTGTCCACCATGAGCGTCCCTGCATAATTGGGCTCGTTCAGTTACTTCTGCATATCGTTATTCAACTGTTATAAGTTATACTGGCTATCATTGCTCGTACTCTACTCTGTAGATCAGCTAATGTTGTAGGCGGTCTCGAATAAACAATATTTTTCAGGTGAGGGAAGATGAAAGTCTAATATCTAGGTGACCATGGTAATGCCATTGGTTCCAATCCAATGATTGCCAAATCTTTGGTAACGATTTGGTAACGATTCTGGAATTATGGGGTGCTGCCCCATCATGTTGGTAATATACCTTTTGTCTTTCATTCAGTGGCAATTCGACTAATGCCTGTTCTATTTCATTTTGCTGGAAACCAAGATATCGTTCCCCATTTAATTGTCCTTCAAACAATATTGGACCTATTATTCGATTACTCAAAACACCCATCCAGTAATTGAACTCCAACATTTCTTGAAAATTTCCTTCACAAACTAACCTTGGATTCTATTGGGCCTAATATCGAGTGTTGTTCCTATTGAACTTACCATTATTTGTAAATCTTGTTTTATCTGTGTATAAAATGTGGAATGGAAAATTATTATTATTCACGTGATTGTTCAACATCCAATTGCAAAGTTATAAACTCTGTTGTTGTCATTTTCATACAAGTGTTGATGTAACTGATTCTTTTAGGAACAGAATCCATGTTTTCTTAAAATTCTCCAAATGGAATGGTGACTTGTAGGGTGTGACGCTAGCAATTTCTCTTGATGTTGTAGGATTTAGTGTCGTGTAAACCACAATGTCAATTTCCATGTCTTCAGAAATAATAAAATGTTCCCATGCATTATTTGGCTCTTCACTCAATTTCTGTTCCACGCTATTAAAATATTTTCGAGACGGATGATGTCGATCAAGGTATCTTTTGGCATACAGAGCACAGGCAGCAATTCCATTTCATCTACACTCCCTAAATATTAATTACATCGATTTGCTCATTTCGTGTATAATTGTAACATTCCATTTTCCACCACAACAATACTTCAGTCGACGTACACACACACACCTCACTCACTAACAATACGTAGATGTATTACAATATAATACAGGAGAAACATATGCCGGTGGTTTCTCAATGTTATTCAACATCAATTATGTGTTTTGAAATATTCCTCATACATAACAAATTCCAACGAAACCATGTGCAAGTTATACATTGTTGAATTCTAAATTTCGAGGAGAATTTAAATGTCTAAATATACAGGGGGTTTCATTTAAGATTGCAAAGTTGATGTCATTTCCGGTTAAACTGCAAATGATATTTCGAAAGGGAATACAGTGTTATCCGTATTCTTTTATGTATCATTACTGTGCCAAATTGCATTACACTACATAAAAAAAAAAATATTTGAGGTGTATCACAATCCTGTTACACCCTGTATACAGGGTGTCTCAAAATTAGACAGACAAACTTCGGGTGGTTATCAAGGACACGGAAATGAGTAATTTTTGTCAGTAAGCCCATATTTGTAAATGAGTCATTTTATCACGAGATAGAATAAAAAAAAAAAACATATGTTAGGGTGACAGATTTACAGTAATTGTTATAAGTGTTGGCATTTACTTCATTACCGAGATTGCATTGTTCGTTCATGAATTTACATACTCTGTGAAATATTCCCAGAATATCATGCAGATGTGCACAAGCAGTCATCACTCTTGCCAGCAGATCTTCTTACACTAGTGATTTCACATATCCCCAAGAAAAAAGTCAAGGGCAGTCAGATCAGGCAATTGCACAGGCCGAGCTACAGAACCCTCTCTTCCAATCCACTGGTTCAAAATTGCTGATCCATATACTGTTGCTGGTACACAGTGAAGTGTGCAGATGATCCATCATATTGGAACCATATGCCTTGTCCGGTGTCTAAAGGGACATCTTGTAAAAATTCTTGTAGAACGTTGCAAGAACTGTAGAGAAATGCCAATCAAACAAGGTTGTAGCACATACGGACCAATTACATTGTTAATAATAACAGTACATAAAGTCACTGTACCTGCTTTACAATCCCCAGCATTCTACGATTTGATAAAGCATTGTTTAATAGTGTACTGCTTTTTGTTAAGAGGTAGCAATAAAAACCTGGATCAGGAACATCAGTGTTAATATGTTGTCCCCTACAATCCGAGAAAAAATGATGTAAATATCCAATAGTTGGACAACAACAATTATTCTTTGATTTTATCTTGTACCGAAATAGCTCATTAGTTTTACTGACAAAAATTACTTGTTTTGGTGTAATTACAGTGACGTGAAAGATTAAAATGCAGCCATTAAAATTGATGGGAAAAAATGCATACATTGCCCTCGTCAATAAGTAAAACTTCTTGTCACCAATAACATTATGTTAAAAAGAAATGATGGATAATACTGGGAACTGTGAACTGTCTAGTAATCTTTGGCAGTTCACCATAGTATCCTTTGTGTCATCATATGCTGTACAGAGTGTGCCGTAGATTAGCACTGTAACAAGGCCTCAAAGCAGCATCTACTCATTTTGCCTAGCACAAGCAATTAAATAGCACTTTATTTTTTATTGGAATCATCAGCAGCAGTTATCTGGTCTTCTTAAATCTTAATAAAAGCATAATATTTGTACGGTAGGTCTTTTTGATGAATTGTTTACAGTACAAAAATGTTATAAGAATTGATAACGTGAAACAGATATATGTTCAGCTGGTGATTATAAGTCTCATCAGTGTCCATAAAACTTATGAAACAATGAATCAGTGACAACTGTAACAAGTTTCTCCTTTCAATGAATGCTGTATTACGTTTAATTTCATTTACAAGGATTTAAATTTCCTATAGAAGATACACAGCAACTCATTGGGTCACTTCTTTTGTTTGTAATGTTATTTTTCATCTGGTGATTCCAAGTTTGACATGTTTTAGCCTTTCTGTGCTTCAAATAGGCATTAAGTTTTCTTGAGTAATGTACACATAGGTTAGACATCAAAAATGAAATTCTATCTTTTGAGCCATCTTGAATGTTTAGTCGACCAGAACTTGTTTTATGTCATAGTTTTAATTGGAGGTCAGAGAAATATAGCGTACCAGATTTCTTATTATTAATGGAAGTAGCATTTCTATTTCTATCTTTTTCTTATCTTTTATATTTCTATCTTTTTCTTTTTAGAATCTACTAGGCTATACTGTCAAGTCAGACATTTATAGTTTGGGAATAACTGCTTGTGAATTAGCCAATGGTTTAGTTCCTTTTGCTGATATGCCACCAACCCAGGTAAGCTTTTGTTTTGGTATTTCAGTAATAACAGAAAAGCTTGTATCAGAAATTAATAATTATTGACAGTGGTTGGAGAACCACAGACTACCTAAATGGTGCCGAGTTTTATAATTATGAGCCTCTCAGATTGCTAAATTTATGAGGTGTCTTAAATTAAATTACATTTATTGTACTGGTAGCATAAAGAGTATTTGTGACTAGACTGCTATTCATTTATTTTAATGGTTTATAAAATAATTGAAAATTATGAATTATCTTGAGAATTTAAGAGTCGCAAATTCAGCACAAAATTTGTAAATTGGACTTAAATGTTTAGACATTATTGGATCAAAAATATATAGCAGTCAGTAGAAATTTCAAAAATAATTTTATACTTCTTCAGTTCTTCTAGATTTACTAAACTTTTATGTATACACTTAGTAAGCAGATCAGTGATGAATAAGTGACAGACAAACATTTGAATTCCCACTATGTGAAAGCATATGAATAGAATTAAGGGCAGGGAGCTGTTTATAATGAAAAGTCTACTCTTATAAAATGTCTACTTCCCCTTTTATAAGAGATAGTTATAAGTAAACCATCATTTAATGATTTGATAGTTCTATGTTTAGCAACTGCTAAAACCTCACTGCCTTCTGAAGTATTAGTGTTCTCTTAAGACTAGATATCTTCGATTTCACACTCTTACGCATCTCACCTAGCATCTTGCAGCACTTATCACAGATTTTAGCTTATGTAAATCTGGGAAACATTCTCTCATCCATAATGTAATAGACCTAAGTTTCTTTCTTACAATGCCATGTCCTTTACTACTTGATTACAACACATATTATATAGCAAATGTAGTCATTTCTGCATCACTTGCAGATGTATCAACGGTCATGAAGTCCTTATATCTCTTCAATTCACTTCAAAGTGCAGTGGAGAAATCTTCACCCTGCAAAGATAGGAACAGAAACTTACATTTCTGATGTGACATGCAAATCAGAACATGCATAAGTGTACAAATAGTAAGAAAATTATTGTAAATGAGAATTCCTGTTTAACTGAATCTAAACTAATGTAGAACAGTTAATGAGTAATAGTACATATTCGACATATGTTTTTTTGAAAAAAATTAAAAGATCTGTTTTTAAGAAAATGGCAGCCAAAATTTTTATTACAATGGCCAAAGAAATTTTTTGTTCTACTATAGGCAAGTAATATCTCATCTGAAAGAGCTCTTCAAGACCTTTCCAAAGACACCTCAAACACGTCTTTGGAAAGGTCTTGAAGAGCTCTTTCAGATGAGATATTATTTGCCTATCTCAAACACGTCCATAGGTGTCCTTGTTACCAAAATATTAAAAGTTCAAGTTGCCATGGTAGCTCAGATACGCATAATATCAAACAAGCACTTGTTCCAATATACAGGGTCTTTCAGGAATAATGGTGCTTTCTGAAAAGGATGTTGCTTGAGAATGGTTTAAGAGTACAGTAAAATAAAAGGCACGGATGGACAGAGAAAGTATTCAAGTTTTATTTGTTTCTTTTAAAGATGTTCAATTGTTACCTTACAAATGTTCAGTATGTCGGCCTTTGGTTTAGACATTTGCATCAAATAAACCATTAGATAAAAATCAGTGTTCCTGGTATTGAAAGCTGTTTGCATAATTCTCTTCGTTTCATCATTGTTCACATCCATCTTTTGACCCCACAACATCAACTCCAATACACACATAGTGCTCTTGTTTTGAGGGTTTGAATTGAACAAGAAACAATTGAGCTGTACTTAACTATAAAATAAACATAATAATGAAAGATTTTATTGAAGTGATTACTTGGCAATTTTTTTTATTTTGTATCTGTATAAAGATAAAAAAAAAAATATAAGAGGGTCATACTAAAAGTCATGAGCAACACTTTTTTAAAAATAAGATAAATTTATTTTTGGAAAAACAAATACATCACATTATTTTTCAGACTTATTTTTCCACAAAGTCTCCATTTTTTTAGATACATTTTTCCCACTGTTGTGGGAGCTTGAAAATTCCTATAAGGTAGAACTCCGTTCCAGCACTGCAAAAAACCTGACTCACTGCTTTCGTGATGTCCTCATTGTAGCATTGGCCTCGCATGCCTTCCTTTGCAGCACTAAAAAGATGATAATCGGATGGTGCTAAGTTGGGGCTGTAGGCAGGATGCGAAAGAACTTCCTACCCAATTTTCCGAATTTCCTCCATGGTGGAATGAGCAGTGTGGGACCTCATGTTGTCGTGCTGCAGGATGATTTTCTTCTCAGGACGTTTATCATGCAATGCACACTGGAGCTTATGAAGTGTCATGACGTACCAAGCAGCGTTAATGCTATCCCCAGAATCACACCATCTGCATCCCAGAAAAAGGGGTCCATAACTTTTCCAACTGATGGCACTGTCTTTGCCTTCTTTTTTGTTAGGAAATTGAGATGGTGTCATTCCATACTCTGTCATTTTTTTTTTTTTTTTGGGTGCATAATAGTGTAACCAGCTGTCATCATCTGTCGCAATACTCATTAAAAAAAATCTTCATTTTCATATCGCTGAAGAAGTTCTTGAGCAATGGTTTTTCTCTGAATTTTGTTATCGCGAGTCAATAAACGGGGAACCCAGATGGCGCACACTGTCCAATAGATTAAACTCTTGATCACCTCCTGGACTGCACTGTGCCCAATTCCAAGTTGTGCTGCAATGTCATCCACAGTTACACGTCGGTCTTCCTGAATGATGTCATCCACTCATTCCTTGTTAGAGGCAGTAAGCGAACAGTCGCTACAAGGCTTATATTCGATGCTTGTGTTGCCATCTTTAAAATGTTTTACCCAATGTCTGACACTGCTGGCTCCCATGCACACTGAAGTCTCTCATGAATTTCTGCAGTGGAGATTCCCTCTTTCATGAGAAATTCAATCACAGAATGCCTGCGAAACGAAACATCACTTGCAGCCATTTTGTATCAGCTGTCTGTGGCGAGGTGATGCAAGCTAATGATGTCACGACTTGTTCATGGTGCTGTCTATAAATTATGGCAATGTTCTTGCTTTTTCTTAATTAATATATTGGGATTTTTAAAAATTGTTGCTCATGACTTTCAGTATGGCCCTCATATTTAATTATATTCTTTTCAATTCCGTCCTGAATTTCCAATACCTTTATTCAAGATGGAATTGCATACATAATTTTTACTTTTGTACAGATACAAAGAAAGATAAAAAGGTTAAGTAATCAGAAATTTAACTTGCCTAAATAATTCGACAAATGAAAGGTATAAAGCTAAGTAAAACGATTTCACACCCCTAGCTTTTGGGAGGGAGGTCCTGCTTTCAGGAGCGAGACCCCGGATCCTTAACCTTTCGCACCTTCTGTGTCTGTCATTGCTGGAGTTTGGCTGGCTGGCAAGTCCTAAAGAGGACAAAACGGCCGTCCGGTGACAGCTGTGGATGCTAAATTCTTTTACTTGGCTTTGTGGCTTCCTTAGTTTTCATTTGTTTGATAAAGTTAATTTCATAGTAATAACTTTATTTCAATTTATTCCTACGAATTTTCAAGATGGTTTATATAAAATTTTATACATTCCATTGTATGGTTAGCAATGGAATATATTTAGAAAAAGAAGTTCTGATAGCTCCTTTTTCTAAACATAGAAAGAATTGTACAAAATAGACTTAATTCCATCAGAACAATAGGACATTGTATTTACATTCATATTGATAATTCATCTGTCATCACTTACATCAATTGATCAGGTGTTGCACTCACTGACTATGCTTATTCTACCTCACTGTTTGTCATCCTTCCACAATTCAAGCTTTATATCTTCCAAGTATTACTAACTGTGGTTCTTTTTAAAATTTCTATAAATCATTATTAGGTCACCTTAAATTTATTATTACAGTGATTACTTTAGCTTGTAACTTTGCTGTCCACACAGAGGCTTCTACTTGCCAATTGTTGTCATAATTATCATTCTAGAAAAATGCCTTGTTCTTTTGTCTAGAGATCATTTGAATTCCTAACTTCTCAACAGAATTAAATTGGGAAAAATAATTAAGAAATATTTAAGAAAATATCCATTAGACGAAGAATATTTTAATAATAATATTATTAAATTAACTATTGAAATCAGAGCAAATTATGAAAAAGATCCAAATAAGTATATTAATAAATTTAACAAAATCATTAAGAAAGCTCGTAGCATTACTCAAAATAAAGAAAATAAAAATAAACCATATAACAAATCAAAAGATTTTAACACTAACAAATATAAACAACCTTGGATAAATCAAGAAACTCTAAAACATTGTAGAGGAAAAAAATAAACTATTTAAAAAATATAAAGGAAATAAATCTAATAAACAATACAAACTATTGTATAAAAGAAAAAGAAATTGGCTAAAAAATTTCATAATCAAACAAAAAAAAAAAAAAGCTATTACAGGAACTTAATAAAAAATGACCATAACTCGAACATCAGCTTATGGAGAATTATCAACAATGAAATACGTCATAAACAAAGAAACTCTGAAAAAAAAAAAAAGAAATAAATAAACTTATGGAAAGTATATTGATATTATTTTCAGAAATTTTCATAAAATTTTTACTCAAAAAAATGAGCTTAGTAAAAATTTAATAACACACAATAATTTAATTTATGAGAATGATCTCTCTATCAACTCTATGGCTATCTTTCTTCCAAACTCTCAATAGACAAAAAGTACAATTTTCTGTTGGAAGCGACAATATCAAGTTAAATGAAATAAAAAATTTTAAAGAAAATATTTCTCTTCTATTTGTTGAACTTTTTAAAAATATTTATAACACTGGTATATACCTTAATCTTTGGAAAATTGCACATATCATTCCTATTTTCAAGGGTGGAAATGTTACTAATTTTGACAACTACAGACCGATATCTCGACCAATGTATCAAAAATTTTTGAAAGTTACATATCAAATGCTATATACAATTATATTAAAAAAAATGAATATTTTAAGCAAAAATCAGTACGCCTATCAACCTAATAATAGTACAGTTAGTTTATTAAAAAACCTAAATGAAAATATAAACAACTTGAACAAAGGTAATATCATCTATATAATGTTTATTGATTTTAGCAAAGCCTTCGATAACATTGATCACAATCTACTTCTACAAAAGTTAAACGCAATGGGCCTAAGAGGTAACATATATAATTTAATAAAAAGCTATTTAAAAAACAAGAAGTTTAGAATCAAAATTAATAACACTTTTAGTAATTTACACAATATTAAAGCTGGTGTTCCTCAGGGATCCAACTTGGGACCTTTATTTTTTAATCTATAAACTCAATAAGTAACTGTATTAAATTCTCAAATATTTATATTTATGCTGACAATGTTCTTCTTATCTCTAGTGATAAAAATTAATTACAAGCTCACAACTTCCTCCAAAATGATTTAAATAATTTAACTAAATGGGCAATAAATAACAAAATGAAAATTAATTGTAAGAAAACAAAAGTTATGATTATCAAAAATAAAAACAAAATCATAAATAAAGATTCTTATCTTTTACTTCATAACAACAATTGCAGCAAGTTGCATCTCAATGCCATGGATGACAACAGTTGCAACTGCAACAAAATTGAATTTGTAACTCATCAGAAATATCTAGGTCTTTATCTGGATGAGAAATTTACTTGGGAAGTTCATTATAATTTTGTTATTAAAAAACTACACACCTATACATATCTCTTTTTTCACTTAAAACATTTATTCTCCTTTAAACAGAAACTATATTCGGGCAAACCAAAGAACGACCGTGGCCACCAGATGTCGCAATAGTAGAATTTGAATCGATTGTATATGTCAGTGTTTATGGCGGGAAAGTGCTTGGCTTCTGATTGGCGATTGTGAATAGTTTCTCTATACAAACTTCAGTCATGGAATGATTAAGAGATCATTGTTGTAGTTCAAGGTCAGAGTCATTCTTTCGCTAGGAGGACTTTAATCATTTCAAATCACTAATTTATTTGGTGCTTAACTACAGCATTGAATGTTGGATTTTTGTAAATAAACACCAATTGCAAAATATTAATAAATTAATTTTAAAAATTTTAAATAATGTTTACATTAATTTTAATAAAAAAAGCTTATTGGAAAAAAATAATGATAGGAAAAAATATAAGTTCCTAGCCATTAAAGAAAGATTTATCTATAAAACAATTTTGAAAAATATTTTTGAAGTAAATAAAGCAAAAAACAATTTTAAAGATGGAAAAACAACTAGATACAATTGGCTAAGAATTTTTAACAATACTAAATTAAAAAATAATTTTGGTCAAAGGTTGGAAAACCAAATTAATTATAAATTGTTTAGACAATTAAATTGGGAAATATATAATTTAGAAAATTTCAAAAACATTAAACATATAAAAGATCAGTTAATATCCGACGTAATTGATGAAAAAATAAGTCTTAAATCTTAATTTAACTTAACTATATTAATTTTAAGTACTCATATTAAATATGTACTCATATATCAGCACCTATACCACAGGTATAGTGCTAAGTATACCTAATAGGACCGGTAAACATTAAAAAAAAAAAAAAAAACCTACATCACTTGAGATACCATCATTATTCAAAAGGTTTTTTTTTTTTCCCTCCTCCCTTTCTCAGTTTATTTCTATGGACAGAGTTATTTGATCCTTCACTAGTTCTTCATTTTGTAGTAGTTTTTTAAATTGAAAACAATCCTTCCTCATTTTTGTTTTCTCTTTCCAAAACTAGAACTTTGGTATCTATATGCTTCCCATGTAAAATAGGGATCAGTCTTGACTGCATTATTGTAATGAGGAATAATTTCTATAACAATCTAGAATTTCAGAAAGAACTTGCATAGATAATAAGTTGTAGTATTTAAAACTAAAGTAAATTGGTTTTAGACTTCTGAAAGAGCCTTATATCCCCAGTTTATCTGTCTGTGGACACATATCCCACAACGGCTTCTGTTAGCTCAGTTAGGTGGCCTGAATGTTGAATGTTGTAGGTGGCCTGTTAGCTCAGTTGGTTCGAGTGTCGTGCTAATAAAGCAAAGATTGTGGGTTCGATCATGGGCAATTCTTATTCTTCATTTTTTTCTCCTCATCTTTTCACAGTTTCTCAACTTAAGTTTTTTTTTTTTTTTTTTTTTTTTTTAATCATTATTAGAAATTTTGTGTATTAACAAGGTTTGAGTTAAGAATGACATTATTCCATATAAATAGGGGTTGGTAAGATAGCATGGGGTCGCAAACAGACTCGCACAAGCATTTTCTAGTCCACCCCGGCGCAGTCTATTCTAAAGTAAAGGTGACTCAGAAGCCGTTGCAAAGCACTGTGATTGGTTTACTAATCAATATCCCTAACTTGTTTACTTTTCAGAATCTTTGTTTATGTAGCACTATGCATCCAAAAAGCTTTAAATGGACACATGTCTATTAATAAAACACATTTCAAACGAAAAATGTTTCATTTATTGCAATTTCTCCTGTAAAATTCTGTCTTATATAAATTTAATTCATTAAGCAAGTTAGAACTACTTATTTTATTCAGAAGCAATTCTTAGTTTCTAATAAAATTATAGTTTCTGTGATGAAATTATTGATTTTCTCACATATACAGAAAGAAAGATAAAATTTTTAAATATGTTTAGATTTTATGTTTGAAAATTTTCAGATGCTACTAGAAAAAGTGAGAGGCATGGTTCCACAACCCATTGATTCAAGAGTTGCTCAGGAATATTTATCTGAAGAATATAGAGCTCAATTAGGTATGATTCCTAAGAATAAAATTCCTTTTAAAAATTTTAGGAACTGGCACTTACTGATGAATTTAAATACTGTTGCTGTATTTTTTTTCAATTCATAGTAAACCCATTCCTTCATGTTTAAGTTTTAAAGACAAGATTCCAAGAGAAATTTGTCCTCTTTCTTCCCTATTCCCATTTTTGTTTGCTATTTCATTATTTCCAAGTAATATTTTCCTTGAAAATTTTAGGACTGGTAATGTTTTAATTAATGCATGTAACGGTGGCAACAAAGTAAATAGTGTGTAATAGTATATTTTATTTTACATGTAATTACACAAGTTTATTATTACTGTCATTTTTACCAAGAAAGCAAAGAAATTGATAAAATATAGCTGTGATTTAGACTCTGCTGTTTTCATTAATTAGTATCCTATATCTTCCTTTATCCTATTCCTAACTGAAACTTATTATTATTTTTATACAGTAGAGCACCGATTATCTGCGAGTGCCGCGAAAATTTTTTTTAATTACGAACCTCAAAAAAAAAAAACCAATTTTAATGCAAGCCAACAACAGGGAAAGTACAATAGGCCCTACAGTGCGAAGGTCGAAAATTTTTTGACAGGTTTATTGTGCATCGTGATCCTATCGGCCTTCTCAGAATTTGGGGATGCAAATGTAGAGCAAAGGTTTCTGCTTTACTGTACATATTTTAAAAGTTTACATATTATTTTTTTTGTTCAATAAACGTAGTTTTTAATGGTGAAACATTTTTTTTCGTGTTTACACGTCATTTTCAGTCTTTTATTCGGGTTATCCGCGATTTTTATTATCCGCGAAGCCCTTGCCACCCAATTCCGCGGATAATCAGGGCTCTACTGTAATTGAAACATTCTTGCTCTTCACTGAAGCATCTTTTATTCAAAACTTGAAGTAGAACAGGAAAATGGCATTTTTCTAGGATGTTGTAGATCTTGAATTAAAGATATGATATTTTCTGTTTGAATTTTTACTGATCATATAATTAATAGCAAATCAAAGGATTGAAATTTTCAGCCTTGATAGCCGTATTTGGTTGTAACAAAACCTATGGGTTATTAGACTAAAAGTTATTAAACTGTTATTAGACTGTTATTGAAATATATATTGAGTTGATTCCATTTAATCAGAAGTAAAGACTAAGGGAGTGTTGACTTGAAATTTTTTATATTAAACGAAACTATTTTAACCAGAAAAGGTCAGATCTAATTAACCAGATATAATCAGATATAATAATTGAAAATTCAGTATCACTTTTTGCTAAAAAAGACTACAACAATTTTCCCTCTTCCCAACCAGTATTGACAATAAAGTCAAATATTTTTATACCTGTGGGTTAGTCAGTTACACAGTATTATGTTTGATCTTTTGCTTGTAATGTCCCTTAATGTGCACCACAGAGAAAAAGGGTTAGAATGGAAAATATTAGATTGCATTTTTAAAGCATTTCCCCCAACTGTTATCATTACACTTTGCTAAGAGCTATAATTACCGATTGTCACAAGGAAAATTCCTATTATTATTATTGACTTTGGTTCATATCTCACCAATCAGAAAAGAGGTTAAGAACAAAAAAAACATCCAATAATTCGAAAATTAGAATGATAGCAAACTGAAAGCATAAGGTTACATAGATGTTATCAAATGTGTTCTTCCTTTTGATATTCATGGAATTAGACCCATGGTGGTCATAAATTTCAAATAAACAAACCTAAAAAATATAATTAATAGAAATGTTTGAAATGCTTCTTTGTATGACTATTTGGATCTTATTATGCAGTTATTCAAAAGTTGGCTTGTCAACTATATCTTATCAACATATCTGGCCAGATAAAAGCAACAACTGAATTTCTTTGAGTCAGAAGGTCAAAGTATACAATGAGCTTGTTGATTTACCTCAGTTGTTCTATCTGAAGGAGATACAGATGGATCTATTGATGTGAAAAGTAATAAGATTATTCTGATGTAACTGCAGATGTCTTTTCTGTCACCTAATTCATATGAAAATGTGTTCAGTGAAATTGGAGTAGAAAGGATGTTGTACCTAATTACAGCAAGAATTTTCAATGAAAGTAGAAGTAGGAAAAAGCAAAATCATTACAAATGAAAAACTAGAGGGCAATTCTTTGTGGAATTTGGACTTTATTAAAATAATGCATTAAAAAAAAGAATAGCTAGATATTAGAAATATGGAAGACACTTTTCTTGTTTCATGCATTAAGAAAAACAAATAATGCAGATAGTAATTAATTAATTAATTAATTAATATATATTTCTCATTACTTAATTTATTTTTACTCCTAGCTGGTACTCAAGTGTCTGGTGATTCAGGTGTAGGAGAGAGCATGGCAGGCAGCAGTTCCGTACGTAAAGATTTATATGCTTCAATTTACCAGCGGACATTTAGTGAAGCATTTCATCAATTTGTACAGTCATGTCTACAAAGGGAACCTTATCAAAGGTGAGTGGATTTTTTTTTCTTTCTAAAAGCCAGTAAAAGGATAATCACTGTCAGTTGAAGGGTTATATTGGATTTTATAATAGAATTTTAGAAAGAAACAAGAATTTTTTTGTACTACTTTTTTTTTCCTGTGCCTATTAATTATCCTTCTTAAATCACTATGGTATTAAGATACAGTAACGTAACATTTGACTTGGGTCACTATGTTTTGTCTACTTTCCCAGTCTTTTCATTTCTCTCTTTCTCTTTGTGACTGTGTATAATTCACTGAATTAATCTTCTGGATATGTAGTTTTGATCCATGATTAAAATGTTTGGTAGTTAATTAAAACTTAACTCTTGGATTGTGTTTTAATTTTTGGCTGCCATTTATTTAATCATTAATATTTAATCATTTTAGGCCGTCAGCTACACAGTTACTGCATCATTCATTCATCAAGCATTGTAAAAAAAGCCACATCAGTTTACCTGAATTACTACATCCTGTCAGGCCTTTATCAGATACAAGGTCCCTTCCTAAAGGTAAAATTCACCATTACATTAAAGTTCCTGTTATCTCATTTTGATGAATTTACTAATCTTAACTTTTTCCAGAGAAGAGAAAAAAGAGAATGTGAAAAGGGCCATTACACTTAGTTGAGAAATCCCACTGCCAACTAAATTTTTATCTGCAAAGATTTCCCGAATAAATCAGAGAAAGAGTAAAATAATTGGGAAATTTTAACTTATTGTATCAAAAATGAGTGAAATGAAATATCCAAAGCTTTATTAAGTATTCTAAGAGTAAATGGTGTTTTAAGTAAATATAATGCATATATATATATCGTATTGTCTGGCGTATAAGACGACCCCCAATTTTTCCAATTAAAATATAGAGTTTGGGATATACTCGCCGTATAAGACTACCCCTCTTCCAATGCACACCAAATAAAAATTAAAAAAACATCAGATTTGATTTCAATATGGTAATTTTAATTCAAATGCTTATGACATGCAGATACTTAGCAGGAAAACTGCCTCTTATAAACATAACGCTGTTTGTCATCAAACATATAAACATAAATCAGTGCCAGTGGATTAAACTTTTCCTTTAAAAGTGATGTACCTTACCGGCGATTGGCTGGTTGTTGTATACAACGCCTGCTTGGATTTGTCAGCTCTCCCTGTCTCCAAGTAACTATAGCTTTGTTTATTCTGGTGGATTATTTTAATGCTACATTTTTTTAGAATTTCACTAAAATCATAGTATTTCTTAACTGTAGTCTTGTTTATTCTGTCCCCGCTCTATCACTTTTTTCCATACCCCGGGCGTCCCGGACGCCTGCAGGTTACTCCGTCCTTCACTTACACCTTCCCGGTGAGGCGCCCGCTCACCTCGTCATCGAGCTGCATTAAGTCACTACTTTCCACGAATCCTGCTGAGTGGATTTTCTTCTACCGTACTTGTACAGCGCCGTCCTTGCTGCTTTCATACGGTTGCCGCATACAGCGGGGATGCGGCCGCGGCCGTTTTTGAGCTACCCCCACCATATGCGACGACCGCAGATTCTCCAGTCCGGCTCGTAAGTTTCAGTACCCGGTGTATAAGATGACCCCCGACTTTTGAGAAGATTTTCCTGGTTTGAAAAGTCGTCTTATATGCCGGACAATACAGTATATATATATCCACTCTTTATAGATTTGTAAGAAAAAAAAGTGTGTTCCAGTAAGAATGGATTATAAGTTGAAATAGTAGATACACTGCAAATGAATTTTTCACATTTCTTTTTATTTTGTAAAAGGTTAAAAAAATGTTTGTCAACTTTCCTAGTAAACAAAACAATAAAAAAGATAAAGCCACAGTTCCCAGATGCCCTTCAGCTGAAATAGAACTGAATAGAGCTGCCCTTCAGCTGATAAGACTAGGTAGAGGTAACATAAGTGAACATACTATAATGATATGACTTGGCCAGACAAGCAATTTTTTTCTATTTGCAGTGAATTCAAACTAAATTTTAACAAGAAGGTCATTTTTGCTAAACAATTAGATTAATTAAATACTGTGGGAAGTAGCCAGCATTACTTTGCTATATTATGAATTAAATTTTTAGAATGATGAAGTGAATTGCTTCAGCCATTCCTTTCCTGTAATCTTTAGGCATTATCCACTGCATCTGCACTACTGTGTGAAAATCATTTTAATTATTTTAAATAAACTATCCAAGAATAGCTGTTCCGGCATAGTCTAGAGGTCTAGGTGGCGGCCCATCATGAGGCAGATGTGTTGGAACCTGGGTTCAAATCCCGACATCAGCATGGATGCTTGAAAAAATTTCCTTTCATGGGTTGTCTGCTGCTTTTATTTCTCTTCAGGTCTGGAGTCATTTTAATGACTTTCTGAAGAAGGCAACGGGAAACCTCCTCAGTATCTGTTCCCTGAAAATTCAATGGCGGTGGCTTTTAGGGAGTCGCCATGATGACAATCCTTGGAGCTCCCTGTGCACGAACACTTCGGATGCAAAGTTTGCACTTAATGTGCACCATGAAACAACAACAACATCCAAGAATAAAGGTGAAGGAAATCTGTGTAAACCTTAGCTGATCGTATGGAGGGGAAAAAAAAAAAGCTGAGAGAGCGACTAAAATGAAGAAATTGTGATTCAGTTTTCTAAAAATCTATTCAAATGATCACAATCCAGAGACAAAATGGAGAGACTACTTAACTGACAGGGAAAACTCTTGAACATGAAAATAAAAATTTTTAATGAAACTTCATAGGAGTTATGGTAAGTTATGGTACCATATGCAAATGAATAGTGTACTGTTAATCGGTTGATGCAAATGAGAGGCACTATAAAAGGGCTGTTTGGGAAATGTTGGTCAATTCATGATCAGATTGTGAAGAAAAGTTTGAGACATCATACAACAGCTTAATTTGGGAGTATGAATTAAATTAAACTAACAGGTTGTGCTGCATTAATATTGAAAGAAAGTAGGGATAGACGGGACCCGATATTTCGGGAAATTTTCGGGAAAATTATAATCCCATTTATCGGGCGGGATTTCTTCGGGACGGGATTTCGCGATTTATTTAAATTCAACAAAAGGCTTAATAATGCTGGGATTATTAATCCTGGCAACTGAAGACTACAATAAATCATTGAGAAATACTCTGGACTATTTATTTTCCTTCTACCTCCCAATATTACATCAACAACAAAGTGTTTTCGTCATGGCGTTAGCGATCGACCGGCGAAACCAATAAACAACAGACGACGACCTTCGTGATTTCGACTAGCGACAGACATAAAAATGTTTTTGTTTGTTATTATTATTGTCGTCCATATCAAGTTTCAAAACCCGAACAACTATTTCCCGTTTATTGAGGAAGAACGATCCCGTCCCGTCCCGACCTAAAAATCCAATCCCGTCCATCCCTAAAAGAAAGTAAAAGTAACGTTTTTATTTTTTTAGTGATTTAAGTACAGATTTTACTTTTATTTCTATGAATTTTAAATTAAAACAATGCCAGTTAACCCAGCAAATGTTATTTTATTGCTTCAGCAACAATTCAATGGATTTCTACTAAGTGAACCTTCAACTAACGATTGATAATATTTTACAATTTCAATCTTTTAACTCAATTTTTAACCCCAACAACTTCAAAACATGATTATGATTGTTAAAATGTGTCTGCTTCTGGATATTCCTAGGAAAAAAACACAAGAATTTGATGTCTATTATTGCTTCAAAAATGTTTAATTGATCAGTGTGATTGGATCATAGACGGGAACTGTGAAGGCTGTTCTTGTATACGTTGTGGTCCTTGTGAAATTGTATATTTGATTTAATAGTTGTTTTTTGCATCATATCGCACTCATTTTGATTAATTATAATTACTTTTGTAATAATTTTATTAATTTTTCAATACAAATTTAATAAAAACGTTAACTGATATTCAAATTTTGTTTTCCTGTTTTTTTGTATTCCACTTGGATTCTGCATCTAAACTTTTGCTAATTTGATTAATTAAGCCTATATATTAATCATACTAAGTATCAGTTGCATTGGTCATTTTCACGTTCGAGAGATTTCCTTGTAGAATTTTAACCAAAAAAAAAAAAAACATCTGTGTAAGAAGATTTAAGTTTTCTGAAATGTATTTACATGTTAGCTGTTGATATTCAGTCTATTTGGCTGTAAATTCAGGCTACGCTATACTGACAGATTTGCTCAATTTGGCTATTCGTGCCAGAAAATAAGTGAAATAATTGTATTTCTACTACTGTTAAATTGTATGTATGTCTGATATTTCATAGTCAGCTTAAACCTGATAGCATTTTGAAAATAAGTTTTATAAGGCCACAATTTAACATTAATGAATGGAAATTCCTTGCAGAGTTCAAGCTCACTACACTAAATGGCTATGATAATTGTATGGGGATTGGACCTTGTAGGTCTGTACAGTATCAGAAGAAAAGTAGCATAATGATAGTAATGTGTCCTTTATAAGTAGTTTTAACAGATTGGTTTCCATAAATTAAAGAGGGGGGAAAATCATGATTATGTAGGAAAAATAAGTTTGACATGCATGAAACTGGACATTTGACATGAAAAGTAAGGCTGAGTTGTGGTGTCTTATGCAAATGAATAGTACTGTTATCGGTTTTGAGATGATTTTTATTGGCTTCGAGACATCATTTAACAGTTGAATCTAGATGGAGAGTTGCCAGAAGACTAGACAGGCTACAGTAGCAAGATGGCTTAATGTGAATCCTTCTTTGGTTCATAGACTAAGGAACAAATTTCATAATATATATATACTCAGTTTCCTGAAGATACAATGAAGGAAGGCCTAGGGCTACTACCTTCATCGATGACTGCTATTTTTGATTATATGTCCAGAGAAACAGACCTACACCTGCCCTCGCTGTGGCTACAGGAATACTGGATACAGAGGACTTCATGAAGAAGGTTTTTATGTTAGACCATCAGCAGTTTGCATGTTGTATGGGATGCATAAGAAGAGGGAATGCTTGAAATAGGCAAGACTTCACATCATTTGGACTGAAAAGCCAGTAGAGGTCAGTAATATTCACAGATAAGTATGCTTTGATCAAGAAAGAATGAGGGTCACATTATCATGCTCTTAATATCTGTGAAAGGAACACTCGCAAATAACAATGAAGGTAATGGTTTGGGATGACAGCTTATTAATTGGACATAGATCTGTATGTACTTTCAAAGGAAAATATGAATGCTAGATGATATAGGGATAAGGTCATCCAGCATTCATATTCATGTATAATAGGCTACACATTTCTACAAGATGCTAATGCATATCTACACCATGGTAGAGGCTGCTAGATCAATATCTTCAAGAGGAATGGTATGTATGGATTGGCCAGCCAAGTTTCTGACTTTAATCCTGTTGAGTGATTTGCATACTTGGAAGACATGTTTCTGCCCTCAATTCCCTCCGAGACATGTTAGGGCTTGGAAGAGCTTTAAAAGAACAATGGTTATTATCGAGTGAACTCCTAGATGCCATCAGCATGAAACATCGATGTAAGACCAGCATTGTTGTTAGAGGTGACCAGACTCCATATTGAGGTATTTAATTTGGGCATTTTTTTTTTTTTTACCTCTGTTTATATGTACTCATTGTTAGAGGAAATCAGTGCTTCGCAAAACGTTATTGGGTTTTAACTAATACTACAGGTTTTCAACAGTTTTAAATACAAAATTAATCCTTATATTTTTTTTAAATTTGTGATTATTTTTTTTTTTTTCGGCTTTTTACATAAATAATGGAAACCACTGTATACAATGTTAGCCCTTAAATCAACTCTAATTTTGTAATTAAAAAGCATAGTTGAGAGGCATGTTTACTGTATAAATTGATACCAATATTTTTCTACAGTTAAATCCCAAGCAGTAATTTTTTTTTTTTTTTTGTAACTTCATCAGCAAAACAAAAAGATAGATTTAACTATTAAAAACAATAATAAAAAGATAAAATATTGTATCAATTTTTAGAGATTTAATTAATAAGCAAACAGCAAAATATAATGTCTGTCAATGATTATGTAACGTTTGACAGAATTTGTAAAAATCGATATATACTTCATGGAAATTTGAGATTGGTTCATAATTTGAAATAAAATGTGAATCTCAAGTTCTATCACCGTGTCCTAATCAATGGTTGTTAGAATAAAAATTATCTTCATTTATTTAGGAAGACCAAAGCATATTTTTGGAACTGAATGCCATAAGTTACATGATTGGATAGAAAAACACTGAAGATTACTGTGCAAAATGTCATCTACACTGATATAAAGCTCATTCTTTGGAGTGAAGAGTTGTGACACGATCTTGTAGTAGAATGGAATAGTGTTGGTATGAAAGGTGTCAGGAGACTGCTACTGTCTGTAGTTTATATTGTCATCTATGATGTTGGGTAGAAAGACATCGAAGTCTCAACTGTTTTTTGTGGTATTGGGTTAGGCTTAGAATTTTCAGTTTATTGGGACATTTAATGCTACACAATACTGTAATATTCTTGGTAAGTTTGGGAAATTTTGGTTAATACAGTGAAACTTGGATAATTCGAAGCTGAAGGGACCAGAGAAAAAGTTCGAATTACATATATTCTCTCAAACAGAAGAGATAAATAAAAAAGATTAACTCCACGATCAAAGATTTAACACACAAACTTTATTTAAGAATACTGCTACATTTTTTTTTCATTAAATCAAACATTTTTTACTAGTTTAATTATTCATCACTTTCAAAAAAAAAAAAAAAAAGGCAGATATTTTTAATTGCTTTATTGAATGCAATCTTTGTTTCCTAGCATATGATTCCAACCTCTGGGTTGCCAGGTCCTCTCGTTCTTTTTCTATTTTTTCCATTGCCATTTTTGCTGCTCAAGATTTTATCTTTGTTCTTCAAATATGTCGATAACGTATTGGATGGAATTCCAAATTCCTTGGCCATTTCCGATTTCTTTTTAAGGCCTTTTTCCTCTTCCTTAATCACCGCTACCTTTTCAGCTAATGTTAATGACTTATAAGGAGCTTTAACTTTTGACAATGGCAGAGTAAGAGCAAATAAACAATACTTAAAGCACAAAAACTAAAAATGTATACAACTGCATTAAATCATTCACAGGAAGCGCATGTGACTGTAAGACCAAAGGGGGTGTGGGAGGGGGAAGGGTAACAACAGAGGGTGGACAGAAAAATCCTTGGAAATCCCCACATAGTGACATTCCAACCCTCGCTTTTGTTTTCCTTAGAAATACTGTTAAAATAAATAATGTATCTTAGCTGAGAAAAGTATCAGGAACAATTTTTACCGTAATATTTTAAGGACAATCGTACGAAAAAATTCGAATTATCCACGATTTTTTAACATTATTTTAATACAGAATTCTAGGGATCGAGCAAAAAATTCAAATTATCCAGAATTTCGAATTAAACAAGTTAGAATTATCCAAGTTTCACTGTAAAATTGAGCAGGTATTGTTTGAATAAACGGGTGTCAGAAATCACCTGAACTGGATAGACCTAAATCCCTTTGAGCAGCCATGAGTTGAATTGCCAACTGTCTGTAGGCCTTGTTATATAACATAAGTAACTGGCTTCACTGTTGCTCAAACGAAAGAGTGATATAAAATTCCCTTGCAATTTTTATTATAATTATTGAGAAAACTTAAGAGGAGAATGGGTTTTGTATATTTGTAGCAGCAAAGGCAGAATACATTATTAATGACCAACAACATACTGTCGTGCATTCTGAAATTGAGGCTGTCTGGATACTTTTGCCAGACAATGATTATGGGGAATTGAAGAAATTATAAATATACAGTCGGACCTCGATATAAGATCACCCCGCATATAAGGTCACTTTTCTAAAGTCCCGGCTCATTAAATAGGAATTCTTTGATATGGATTATCGGATATATGGTGAGGTCTTAAATACTGTAATCGCATATAAGGTCACTTTTTGTCTGTGATTTCAGTGCCATACTGATTCAATTCCAAGAATTTTCCCGGGGGAACGATCTCTTATCGGCATTATTTCTCCTACTGACGGAGGGGACAGCTTTTTCATAAAGCACTTCATCCCCTCAAATTCTAGGAAAAAAGATGATGAAGACGATATTCCCTTACCTGTGTTACAAGATTTCAGAAATCGCGGCTGTGCTATAGAAGGGGAAAGTGAATATGTGAGAATTGATGATGAAAGCTTCGATTTCCGAAATTGTTTCGCAAGTTTTAGATTCCAATGCATTAGAAAATGAGGATAACCTACAATGAGGCTGAAAGTGAAGTGGTGACACAAGCAGAAGCACTCAGAGCATTAAATTTTCAGGAACTACAAAACGTACAAAAGATGAAACCAAAATCACGACAGTCCTATTTTGGATTATTTTAAGTGATTATTTTAAGTAAGGTCAGTTGTACATCAGTACTTTGCTTGAGCATACTAGTTCTATTTGTATACAACTTTATTCCGAATTAAAATTTTTAAAAAATAATTTCTTTCTGATTCCATTAATTTTAATTGGTTCAACTAAATTAAAAAATTATAACCTAATAAACTGATATTGTATTAAATTTTACAAAGAATTATATTGTATTTAAATAATGCTTATTTATTGACAAATGCGTATGAATCCGTTATAAGGTCATTTTCGCGAGGTCCGACTGTATTTACATTACTATTAATTCTTCCATTTCCCTTCAATCTGTGCTTTATTTACCATCAAGCTACATAGTAAATTAGTAGATGCTGCTGCATAAAGTGAAAAACTTAATTCAAAATGAATGATTAATCTTCTCAAAACTTGATGAACATTCTATCATACATGCTTAGCATTGATAATAGAATGAAATCTGTTCTAAAAACAATCATTTTTTTTTTTCTCATTTGGATTTGATTATAGTGGCAATGTTTGTCATTTTATGCTTTTGCAATAAAAAGGACACTATGACCTCCAAAAAAGAAAATCCTCATTCAGTAGACTTGCTTCCAGTAAAGTGCATTCATTCATCTTAATAATGGCAGCGCTACCACATGCTCTTTAAGAACTAGTTCAGTGATTACTACAAATTGAAGTGAGAAGACATTAGATTGCACTTGTTAATCTTAATCACATTCATAGTAATTCTTATTTGTTCAAAACCAGTTTTGCACAAAACAATTTTCCATTTCTTTTGCTTTTATATGTAGTAAGGAATTAAAGTCTAGAAGTAACAAGAGGACTTTAAACTACATCCTTGACAGAAATGAAAATAATAATTTGTGAGCCAGGGGGATTCAATACTCCATTCAATTTGCAGTGCAATTTCTATGACTTTCTGTTAAGTCAGGTCGTTTATATGGTTACCATCTTCTTCACAGCAAAAGGATGAAATTTTAAGTCAACTTTTTGTCTGGTCGTTGCTTTTTTTTTTTTTTTTTGCCGTTTGTGTTCTTAATAATTGCATCAACATTTAATTATTTTAGCTTTAAAAAAAAATGCTATTTTACAACAGTGTTTTGTAGTCATCTTCCAGGAAGTGTAGGAAATTTCTTCTAGCTGTTAGAAAAAAACAAACAAACAAAACTTGGTTTTTTTTTTGGATGGCAACCTTCATATTCTCTATCCTGAAATAAGATATCTAATCTGCTGTGTTACAGAAATCCTCATTTGTTAGCCATTTCCTAGACTGTTAAGATACAAACCTTAATTACTTCAATAACAAGACATGGTAGAGGTTACCCACAAACAAATCATTGCAAATAAAGTTTTAAATGTCATATCATACTTCTGCTCTTTCCTCATTTTTCCCTGTTTTCTCCTTAACCAGAATTACTTGAAATTAATTTAAAATTTGGATTTGTAGCCAAGTAGTATCAACATTTTTGCTTTTTATTTGTTGATGACCTTTTCCTCATATCCCCCTTCCAAAGGTAAAAAGAACGGACGATCCTTATATTATTTTGTTTCCAAACTTTGAGAAGAAGGTTGCAAATTTATTTAGTTCTTCTTGCAGTTAACCAACAATTCAAATTTCATAATAACTTGTTTGTTTTAATTTTCTCTTTGAACCAGGTTTTTTTTATAAAATGGACTTTCTCGAACATCTAAAATCAGGTTGGGAAAATCCTAGTCTGTCTGGGGAAAAAACAAGCTAGTAACAAATCCTTTATCCTTACCAGGGATTGAATCTGGAATCTTCAGCCCAGAAATAATCAGTTGCGTTCACAGCCCTTATTACGCAGCAATGAAGCAGAATGTTTTGAAAAATAACTGATTTTTTTTTTCTATATTTAAATAAATAATATTTATGGAATAAAATAATCATGGAATTTTGTTGTACAATTTATATTTTTATTTTTTTTTTTCCTCAGAGGTAAAAACTTTTAGTCAGAAAAAGCAATCACTGATTCAGGTATTCTTAAAAATCAAGGGCAAGAGATAAATAAAGCCTGGTTCAAGGAAAAAAAAAAACAAGAAAATTTAAACAAGTTATTTGAATTAAATATCTGAGGAACTAAGTAAATTTGCATTCTTCTTTACCTTAGGGTGGAGGGAGATATGAGGATTATGCAGAAAAGACATCAGGAAATAAAACACAATGATCTTAATAAAATTAAACATTTGTTGTCAAAGTAGTATTATGTGAAACTAATTTAAAATGAGGGAAAAAAAAATGACAAAAGAAAATAAAAATAAGAGCAAAAGAGGCTTAAAACACCTGAACTATGCTCTGTTTAGGACTGTCCTCTGCCTTGTCTTATTTCTGAAGTAAGTAAGATTTGTATCTTAACAGTCTAGGAAATGCCAAACAAAATAGGATTTTTTCGATATAGAAGATTGCATATCTTATTTGGCCACAAATTTCCTAGAAGTTGATTATAAAGCACTGTTGCAAAGTAGCATTTTTTTTGAAAGTCTTAACTAAAATAATTGAATTTTGATTTACTTATTAAGAATGTAAAATATAATAAAACAATGGGCCAGCTTAAT
The DNA here is from genome assembly GCA_023159025.1 of Thereuonema tuberculata. Taxonomy (NCBI): domain Eukaryota; kingdom Metazoa; phylum Arthropoda; class Chilopoda; order Scutigeromorpha; family Scutigeridae; genus Thereuonema; species Thereuonema tuberculata. Next base: position 361,065,026 of record JAFIDM010009631.1, read on the forward strand.
AATCAACATTAACTTCTTATAACAAAATGATGAAATTTTGTGCTGTAAAGAAAAAGAAACCATATAAAATTCTATTAGGTTGATGGTCACAAGCAGTGGCATAGCAACGCCTTTGGGGGCCCGGGGCGGGAGTTGCATTATTCCACAACCAAAAAAAAAAAAAAGGAAATTTTCCTAAGGGGGGGCCCCCCCCCGGGGGGGGGGGCCCCCCCCCCCCCCCTTGCTACGCCACTGGTCACAAGAGCCTCTATCTCCAGTAAGAAAATCGACATTCTTCTTGATGCTTTAACCTTAATTGGAGATGAGAGTAAACTAATTCACATCAGCAATTGATGGGAACACTCAGTGATGCAAGCATGTTCAATAACCATTTCAAATTCATAAGCCTGATTTAGGTTAAGAACCATGTAATTTTTTTCAAAAAGATCTGAAGTAAGTTATCTTCTTGCTGAAATAGCACAATCCAAATTTGTATTTCTTTTGAGTTCTATTATGACATCAACATTTTTATCTGTAGTGATGAGCAAGTTCTAGAAATTCATTGTTTCTGTTTCTTTCAGAAACTTCCTCAGAAATAAATCTTACAATAACCCCCTTTTCAGTTTTAGATGTTCCTTTTGAGAAACATCTGTTAATGAATTTTCTATTTTTGGTATCCGTAGCTATTACACCAGTTAACATCTAAAACTGAAAAGTGGGTAAGACTTATTTCTTATTCAGACCTTCTTTCTCTAGTGTTCATAATTCATACACTCATATAACATCTTAATAAATAAGAAGGTAAGAAAAAAATTAATACAAATTTTCAGAAGGAAAAAACATCGCACTTAGCTTTATGTAATATGACGCTACTAATAGTTTTTAATTTTTTAATGTGTGTTAACCCATTATTATTAGTTTTGAAAAAGGATTTTTCCTTCCGAAAATTGTCTTCTTACCTTCTTATTTATGATGGGGTTTTTCATAGGGCTGTTTTTGGTCATGTACATTCATCTATTTGTGAATGAATCCCTAACAAACATTAAAAAAAAAATCAAATGCTTTTTCCAATGGCACTTAATGCTAGAAAGAATTTTAAGATTGGAAGTGAATAGAAATGAAATTTCTGATTAAAAATCTACTTTAATCTTAAAAGTTATTGCATAACTTGATTAATCTTGTTTATTGTATTCTTGTTTTTCAGATGACTCAAAAGCTGAACTGGCAGCAGAGCAAGTTGAAAACTTATCACTTTGCAGCTGGAGTTTTGAAGGAACAAAATGAGTTGACTTTTGGTTGTGAAATATAGTATTTTCCTGATGAAAGAAAAAAAAAAAAGTGTGAAATCTCTGGGATTTCATTTAACAGGGCATTTTTCTACTTCTCAATACTGTCATTTTTGTTTGTAAATAGATTCATCTTAAACAAAAAGCGGTGAGCAATTGCAATATATTTCATACATATCTTATTTAATATTACAGGAATCAAAAGATATGGAACTTTAGTTAAGGCATATTTTTTTTTTTTTCTTTTTGATTTATCATCTATCAATACATCATAGACACTCCCTTAAAAAAGAAAAACCCATGTTCATGTCTTCAAAACTTTTGTTTGATTTATGTAAAAATTGTACCATATTTAACTAATTTATTAACATCAATTTTGAGGACAATACATTAAGTTCTAACCCATTCATAGTGAAGATAATCTAAATGTTTAAATATAAGTGTGATTTATCACCATAATTAAATTGAATATTGCCAAAAATGAAGCCATATCTGTTCAAGAAAATATACATTAACATATGACCTGATTAATGTTTAAGATTATATCTAGCATCAGCAAAATATGGGTTACTTTTAAGATTTAATCATCTTTAATTGTATTTGGAAATAATTAATCATTTTTTAAAGATATGAATTCTTTATGTAAATTGTCTTTATTAGTAAAATAAAAATTTTCAAAGAAATTGATAATTTTCTTGTCAAAAAATAAATACATAAATTCACTATTTAAGAAAATCTCAAGCTAAACCAATAAAGACATGCCAATATAAATATCAGGAAAGCTATTAGGAGTTTATTCCAAAATCAAAATTTAGTGAATTTCCAAGAACTTATAGTTTCACATTGTAGTTAATAAGAGAGTTGAATTAAGCAACGATTTGCCAAGGCCATTCAGATACTACCATTTCTATTGTAGTTACAACAGATGCTAATTGATATCTAGGCATTCTAATAAAACTTTAAACTTAGTCATTGATAATGTGCATTCTACTTTACTGCTGAGCTATTCAGGGTTCTCTAATTTTATTTGGTATGCAAATGACATTTTTAATAACCAAGTATTGGGCATATACTGTAACAAACTTTGATTTCAATCTGTGTATAAGTGTCAATTTGTATTTCTTTGGTTAGGAAAAAAAAAATGCTAAAGAAATACAGGCAACAGGTATAAAAACCTAGAGATAAAATCTAAGTGCAAAAATGTAGTACATTTAAGATTTAAAAGTTTTGCATAACGTTTTCTATATTATTACTGATAAAAAAAAATCTAATTTACAGGAAATTGAAGATAATGGGAAATAAATACAGATGTCAAACTAGTATTTATTCTTTACTTTGAATCTGCAAACCAATGGAAGCACATTTTTTTAAATTAGATAATGTCTGAATCTTTCTGTGACTTCTTGTTTGTTTTCCCCTCCCAATTTAAGAGAGAGATCAGGTTTCCTAAAGACAGTGTATCTATTTTGGAAGAAAACGAAAGAAATAGTATAACTACCTTTATTTAAAATTTGTTGCAAGGGGGTAAATTTCACTGTAAATTGTTTTAAGAAATTCAATCGAAAGTTCCCTTTATTTCTAATGAATCAGTACTGATTTTATGTGGGGAGGAGAATAATAAAGAAAATATTCATACAAAAATCATTTTGCTGCTGAATTTCCTTAAGTCAAATATATATATATATATATTTATTTTTAATGTGTGGATACATGGAAGTTGTCCATATCTGAAGCATATAATAAAAATATGAGATACTCATACAATTCCTATTGCTAATAAGAATGCACATATTACTTTTCTAAAATGAAAATAATAAATTTCATCTTAGGTGCCGTTAAATAGATCTGAACAAGCATTTTAACATCCATTTTCCTTATTCAACATTAATACATAATAATAATAATGTTAATATTTTTATTTTTTTTTTGCTTCCCTTGATTTCTAAATATTGGCATTTACACCATTAATTAATTCAACTCTTCAGTTTAATCACAAGTAGAACTGTTACTGGAAAAGTAAGTTCAATAGAAATTAATACTGTGCATACATAATTTTGTGCTGTAAATTAACAATGTTAAAATAACCACTCTCTTCCTAGCTGCTCTTTTAAATTTTAATCTAGTAATCTTTCAATTCATAGATCTCAATCAGGACTTCAACAAAATATGATCTCTATCAGTGTTTGAGATTCACTATCAAATTAAAACCTTTAAACAGTCGTTCTTGCTTAAGAACTATTTAAATCTGTTGTAATTTACTTTATGTTCAGGGCATTTCAGTCATTTCAGCTTTCTTTGATTATAGCCATTTTATTATGTAAAGATTCCATGAATCAAAGATGATTGTTGCACTCCAAAGACTGGATGGAATGAGAAGACGTTATAATTCACTAATGTCTTATTTCCTTCAATGGCATTTATCAATACAGCAAATAAGTTTTTAAATAAAGTAGCATTAAGATATATAGCCTCATCACTATTTGTTATTTTTTAATGTTTTAATAATAATAATAAACCAATCTCTGTAATAAATTACAAGAAAATCTAAACATTTGTTTGACTCAAAACTATTTAATAAACGCAATAATTGCATAAATTCTTTATGCCTGAAAATTTTAAGTTTTTGAAATAAATGTCATTCTTTCAATTACGAAGGCTGCTTGCTTCATCAACAACAATCACTTGCCTTGTCCATAACTGCAGAAACACGGCGATAGCTTGAAATTATCAAGGTACCATCTTAAAGCTTAAGTTTTTAAAAAGTATTGTGGCAGATCAAAATAAAAATATATTGCAAAAACATCACAGTCTTGACATGATTAATTGATGTTCTGCTTTAAGTTCATTCTTCCACAAATTTAAAATAAGGAACTTTATGGTGGAATTTCTTGCAAACATTTTCAAACAAACCATGTTAATCACTGATTATATTATGAAGATCATGTTCATATAATGCAATAAGTAGCATTATAATTACTCCTGAAGACATTCCAAGCAACTGAACAAATATTACAAGTTTGGCTTGAGCTTCAGGCCGAAGTGAAGTTGAATTAAGTTCTGGTATCTGAAATAAATAAATAAATAAAAACATTATATAAGTTTAAATAATAAGGACACGTTGTTGTTGTCTGAAAAGATCACTATTACTGAATTTAATTAAATTTATTTATGCATTCTTTCACAAAAATTGTATAAAATAAAAAAATGTTTTAACTGCTTGTTTTCTAATAATAAATTACAAGTTAATAATTAACAGACTAGACTTGCAATTAAAAATGAATTTCAAGACAACAACCAAGAGAATAAAAGGAACATAAGCATAAATGAAGGGTCCTTAGTTATATGTTTCCTCTGCTTACTAACTGCTCACAATTTTTGACATCTATTCATGGAAAATTTATTATAACTAAGATAATTATAATCTATAAGGTCACGTCAGTAAAAATACATACTGAATGAAGAAATCTATGAAGAGAAAATTAATATGCTCTCATAACAGTGACAAAAAAGTGATTTGGTACAAGCCCTGAAAACCTGAAAAAAAATAAACCAATTTTTTTTTTTTTACTCATTATTAATGAACTATATTAATGCCAATGAGAAATAGCCTAAAACAAATCTGGATTTGCCCTCATAAATTACGTTTTTTGTTTTTATTATTTCCAGCAATTTTCCAAGTACATTGCTACAATACCGATTTCAAAAATGTTTGTTGATTTGTTGTTGAATCTGATTGAGCCTATAAATGTGACTCTTCCATCTGTCGGCCAATTAAGACAATAAGGCATTTAACTGAATTCAACTTTTTACCAAGCAGTAGCAGTGTTATTTAATAGTTTTTGTAGACGAGAAGCCTTAAAAAATGTATAATTGCTGTAAAAAAAAGTAATTGTGAGTATTTTTCATTTTCAAAGGCAAATTTTCATTAGAATTGAGGCTATTTCATTGCCAAAATCCATGAATTGTAGCCCTTCAAGGACCCTTATAAGATTTTTTTAAAACGAGTACTACATGCAGGACTTCAGAATATTTCATTCTAAGAAATTTAAAAGTTTAATCAAAAATCAAAACTAGATAGGGAAGTTTTTTAAAAATTGCTCATTTATATGAAAGATCCTAATTGTAATCTGTCATTGTGACCGATTTAAAAAAAATAAATAAATACAATTTAAAAGTCCCTATTAATTAGCTTATTTCAGTTGCATTACATCTGAGTAAATCTGCTATATATAATTCTTATCAATTTTGCTAGGTTACTTATAGTTTTTAAATTATCTTAATATATAAAAACGAATGTTTCTTTGTTTGTTTGTCCCATATGCGTTCCTATACCATTCATCAGATTGCGATGAAACTTTGGTGAGTTGTTGTGCGCACGCCCGCGAAGGTTTCTGAATTAGTAGAACCATTTTACAATATCTGGTACGCGAGTCATTTCAATAAATGAGTGTATTTCTGGTTTCAACGTTTACAGTTTCCGGTGCGACTTGCATTTGCAATGACCATCAACAAAGCACAAGGACAATCGCTGTGTGGACTAAATTTGGAAAATCCATGCTTCACACATGGACAGCTGTATGTGGCCTTCTCACGCGTCGGAAAACCTTCTGATTTATTCATGTATGCACCAGACGGAAAAACAAAAATATTGTGTATCCAAAAGCACTTCAATAAACAGAATTAAAATACAAACACTTTCTTTCTTTGAGTGGCATTGCAACGCATGCCAGGTACAGCTAGTTTACTAATAAAAATGACCTTTAAGTGCAATGTTGCTAGTTTTACTTCAAGGGTAGAAGAGAATAATATTCTCTTTCAATTACAAGACAATGTATAATAATTATGAACTGATTTACTGTAAGACAGACAAATAAATAAATAAATAAATACCATATCCACCAAAGCAATATAAATAAACATTCCAGCAGCACCAGCAAAGATCCAGGAGGTAACATTTTCTACATTTCCTAAGGCCACACCAAGAAGCATTCCAAGAAAACACAGGACAGATGAAAGGCCATTGTAAGCCAATGCCTGTCTTGCTGACATCCCAGATTTCAACAAAACTGCAAAATCCCCTATAAGTAAAGAATAAATCTAATTAAATAATTCTTTAAAAAATAACAAAAAGAAACATCAATAACTGATGTCTCAACAGATCATCACCTTAGAGATACAAAAAGCATTCTATAAAATATTAATTTCTTCAGTTTTGAGGGGAAAAAATGCAAATTACTTGTTCATGTAGTAAAATAAAATAAAAAAGTCTACTCCTCTTTTACAGACAGCCTGCATCTTATTTATAAAAAACAAAAATGGTACAAATTTTGAATTAACAGAAAATTTTGCAAATATTTAGCATTACTAGTCTTTAATTGATCACACAACTTTAATTTCTAAAACACATTAAAAACCTACTTTAATTTTGTTATGTATTTTTTTTCCTTTCCTGTATCTAAATCCCCTTATAAGTCATAAAATAATAGCAATGATAACTTCCCATATTACCAATACACAAAAATTAAGGGCTTTCTTCAGTAAACAGGGTTCTTTATAAAGTGAAAAATAAAAATCCTGAAAGATAGAAAACAATCACTGTGGGTTTATAAATCTTCACTATTGTATTAAATCTTATTGATTATTTCTGCTAAATCAACTGTAATTTTTGATAACACTGAAGGACTGTATTTATTACATAATTATTTTGTCCTTAGTTGTCAAGAGTCAGGAGTTAGCATTGCACTATAGAATTATCAAATGGAAAATGAATTTATGTAATGTAGAGGCAAAACAATAGTTTTTGTCCTCTATAACCACCGTATTTCAAAAAGTCTTTCGAAAAGTAAGACGAAATATTGTGGACATTAAAGAATGTTGTTTTATAGGATTTCTGGAGTATATTCAAGGTTTTATTTTAACAATTGTCACTTTTTGTAAAAGTGAAAAACAAAAGTAATTCTGAATCTTGTTGCCAATTTTCAACAAATAATAATCAAAGAAGTCTTCCAAATTTCATTGTCTTTATCTCCTGATAGGACAGATGGGGGGAAAGAATGTGTGCATTGCATAAAGGTTACTATGAAAACTCATTACATCAATTCTTCAATACTTATGCAGCAATAAGAGAGACTTCATTATTACACAATCATGTTGACACAGCACTTTCTTGTTTATGTTTATTATTACCAGTCTTTTCTCAATATTTCTGGTATTTTCTTCTTATTTGGATACTTTACATTTTCTCCTTCCTTGTTTATTATTTTCTTAAGCAAACTATTTTTCATAAAAAATCGACCATTTAAGTCATACAGAACCACCGGTCAGTTTCTATTGATGATGGCTTTATGAATTACATTGCGATTATTTGCTGTGCTGTAACAGTTGTTCTTAACATATTCTGATTGAACAAATGATTTTAACTCACTTAGTTGACATTATTTACTTCAAATTGATAAAACAAATAATTATACTATTCATAGTAAGTATTATAAATATCAGTTAGTATTTAGTATTTTTTGAAGTGAAATAAAAATGAGTATCTTTGGATCTAGTTTTATTTTGCACAAAAACTCTTCAACCCTTTTCACTTAAAAAGAGACAAAAGGATTAATAATCTCCATCAAAGAATGAAAACTTTTGATAAGTCTTGACCATAATTCTCCATATTTGTTTTCACTGAAGGGTGAAAACAAATATTAATTTAAAAAACAGATTCTGATTGGACAGAAAAAGTATTTCCTCAACCTACTGTTAACCCTTCAAGCCGGTAGGACGTACATCCCTATGAGTCTGTCTCTGAGCCGGTTGAACGTACAGGGGTATGTTCTCTGCAGG
>JAFIDM010009631.1:361088692-361101191 GCA_023159025.1 Thereuonema tuberculata
GAGAGCCACCGCCAAACTGGAAGTGACCCCCAACCAAAGAAAGACAAAAAAAATAAATTGTTGTGCTTGTCAGCAACAACCAAATCCTTTTCCACTTGATTCCAGCTTCTTGTAGCATGTTGTTGATGAGATGCACATGGTGGGGGCACGCATTATCGTCCATAACAAGAAAGTTGGCCCCAACTTCTCTAGCCTAGGGTACCACTGCAGGCTGTAGAATTTCATCCAGATATCTTACAGCATTCACCATTCCATTTCACCAACATGGAGGTCAGTATGACTACCAATGCTTATGCCTGCCCACACCATGATTCCACCTCCACCAAAAGAATGTCTTTTTTGCATGAAACGTGGATTCTCCAGTGTTCCACGTTCTACCAGATCAGGACACGAAGATTGTCAGGCTGCAGGCTGAATCGTGACTCGTCACTGAAGAGAATTGTGGACCATTCTTCATGGGTCCAAGGAAGATGCATTTCAGCCCACCTTCTGCAGGTTCTGCGATGTTCAGCTGTTAACGGAATGCATACCATTGGTCACCGGGCATACAGTCCACCATGGTAGTCGATTTCGTACGGTCTGAGTACACACCCGCTGTCCAGTAGCAGTGAGAAACTGTCCCCACAGTTCAGTCACATTGCTTCACTGGTTCCTTCGTGCTATTAGCGTAAAGTAATGATCATCTCTTGCAGTCTTGACATGTAGGTGGCCCTGCCCTGGTCTTTTTTGTATTGTGCCAGTCTCTCTGAAGCAATTCCAGAGTCTGCTAAATACGCTTTGGGAGGTTCTAACCACTGCTGCCATTGTCATCTTTGTTTGGCCAGCTTCAAGACGCCCTATGACTCTCCATGCTTCCAGGGTAAATCACGTTGCAGGGGCATTTTCAGATAATACTCAACGATTCTGCCATGTGTTGTTGATCCAGGAAAGTGGAGATAACCCAGCAGCGCCAGCCTCTTTATACGGGGCTGTGGGCAAACATGCAAATTAACGTTTTGCATCACATTTGCATATTCAGAAAACTTCCATTTTCATGTCATTTGCTTCTCTGATGATGTTCTTTAATAAATAAACTCAAAAGCCTCTGTTTTTTGGGTGTATTATATTCATTTCCCAATATCCCCTAAATTTTGTGAGCAATGTATTAAATGACAAGCCTCTTCTGATTAAAAAAAAAAAAATGATTATCAGTTTTATTTAGAAGAAATCATTTTGATTCTTTGATATGGTGATATTTTGTTAAGAGCAGTAAAAGTAAAACATTTTTTCACAGGGGGGGAGGAAGGGTGGATTTAGTAGGTTATATAGAAATTTGAATTTTAAATTTGAATTCTTGAACATGACTAACTAGTCAAGTCACCAACTTTGTTTTAGTTTAAAACATAAAATAAACTTAAATTAAAAACAAAACAAAAAATCAGAAATGCACAAGACTTAAAAGATTTGCACTCTTAGCTATCACGGATGGGAAACTGGGCTGTTCTGCCTTATTAGGTGTCCTCAGCAGTTTTACCCCTCCATGATAAGCCTTTTTTTAGTTAATAATATGCACGTTAAACTTAATTTCTATTAAACTTTAAATTTTGTTATTCAGTGTTATGCTTTGTCGCAATCAAACAGACAATGAAAAGGTAAGTGAATTTAATCAAAAATTTATTCTTTTTTCTTATTACTGCATTAAAAAGCAGCTTTTATGTGCCTGAATAAGATAATAAACATTTGCATGCTAATTTTCCTGGAAATGATTTAACTAGAATTCACCAAAGCAGTTTGTAATAAATACGATTGGATAATTATCGATGGAAGAGCATCTTAGCACTCTCTTCCTCTATATCATGAAATAGTACAAATTCAGAAGATTATTCCAACGAAGCTTCAAAGAAAACTGCCCTGAGAATGAGCTACTGTACTGTTTAAAAAAAGGCCAGTCGAATGAAAGTGAATCAATGAGCAGGCAATAGACCTAACGAATAGAAAGATAAAGAATTTCATAAATTTTGATTCCACATTCAAATCCCATTTAAACATCTAATACTACAGGGAGGAAAAAATACTCTGGAGCATCTGACACTAGATTGCTTTAGCCTATATTAGGAGAGAAGTCAAATTGGTTTATTTTGATAAACAGCAGATGATTATTTCATCTTCCTTTGGAAATTCTAGTCGTGCTGCCAGACAGAGCAATAAAAATTCTCCCAAGTGTTTTTATAATATTAATTGGGAAGATAATAAAAACAGCAGAAACAGACTGAACCTGAGAAGAAAACAGAATCCACAGCATAGTAACTGTCATGGAAATTATTTATCATTTAAATCTTTTTTTTTTTTTTTTTCCTTGTTTCATTTTATTTCATTAATATCTTTATTTTGGCAATCAGTTTTCTGACAAATAAGTTTTAAGGTTATCAGGTGTTAAAAAAAAAAAATAAAAAAAAATAAGATTAATAAAATATGATTTTAAAAGTTGAAAATCACTTTTACTTTTAGCTTATTCATTAATTTTATAAATTTAGGTCTAAACTGTAAGGAAAGAGATGCTGCTTAAGAAAGGAAGTCCAAGGAGAAAGTAATGGAGTTGTTGCTCTTTCTGTATTTTTGTTAAAATAGTAAAAAGCTCTTTAATGAAATTTTTGTATTTTTGAATGACAATTGGTCCCTTTATAGAATATAATGAAAGCAATGCATAGTAGATAAGGATGTAGAATATTTTTGCATGAGGTAGAGGTAAGTTCTTGAAAAAAATGAACAGAGGTTACTAGATCAAAATAGTCATACACATATATTCTTTTCCACTAACTTCCTTTATGAATGATATTTTGTTTTCTTTTGCAGAAAACTTCATCAGGTTTTATTTTGAGGACAAGAAAATTCCTTTTCTTTTTCCTCTACAGAATTTGTTAACCAATCATACGCAATAATCTTTCAAAGTCTTTGAAAAGATTGTTGCATATTGCATAAATGGCAAGTCAGAAGAAATCTACAGGAAAGAATCCTAATGAAAATCTACAGATTTCTAAATCTTATGAAGAGGTGAATCAACTTCAAATTATAAACTTTAAACTATTTTTTTTTTTTAAATAGAAATTCTTATTTATAAATAAGAATTATTTTTTTAAGTTTTCATTTATGTACAGAAATATTGGCCAAATTTGAGACTCGTTGGTTCTTTTGATATATTAACATAACACTGGAATAACCTTTTAAGTATAAAAGGTATCGTTTAAGTGATCGACAAAAAGATTATTTTCTTTTTTTCATTATTAAGAAGAAAAAAAAATATTTAAATACCTCTGCCCACACCCCACCTGTCAAAGTTGGCACAATTCCAATGACTGAATGTGTTGCAGAGAAGTCTTAAAAATTAGTTAAGTTATTTATTGAAATTAAATAAAGGAACCAGCAATCTATTGCACAGTTAAACTGTCCAAAGTTTTCCTGGGATTAAAGTGTTATGCTTTGAAATATGAGAACACAAATCTGCTGATTACAGTGTTTTAATTAATATCACATCAGTTGAACCGTAAATAGTAGAAAAACCATATTGCAAAGATTTTCAGAATTTCTTTTGATAATTTATGACAATTTAACTAATGGAAATAACCCAAACTGACTTAAAATGCAAAGAATGTGATAGAACACTGGAATTTACTTATTTATGTATTTACTTATTATAAGCAAAATATCCTCTTTTAAGGCTAGGTTGCTACTTTGTTTGGTATCTAATTGTTAATTTTTGTTTTGTTTGAATTAAGATTATATCTTAAATAAGCCAATGACAAAGTATTTAATTTTTCATACTGGAAAACTGATATTTTACACATTCAACTAAACAGAATACTTGATTGAAAGAAATATGGTCAAGTGATGCAACAGAATAAAAAAAAAAAATATCTTTCAAGTATTGAAGTTTTAATCAAGTATGATCATTCCAGACATCAAAAATCCAACCTTTGAAGTCGATGTATTGCATAACAAATATTTAATATTCATGTACTATTAAGGTAATCAGCATCTTCTTCTATATTTTGGGGTTCTTCAGATTATCACAGTCAATAGACATCAAATTTTTAACTTTTTTTTTTAAAAAGAGAAATTCATTTCAATAAAATAATAATTACAACTTTAACCATGTAATAGATAGTGAAGGCAATCTGTCAAATTACTGTCTTATGCTAAATAATTAAAAATAGTTCATTACCATGTATATGTCCTTCTAAAGATGAACTTGGTTTTGAATGCGATGCTGTTGGGATTGCTGTACTTCCTTCTAAAGGAGATGTACTTGAACTTATCTCATTACCTACTAATGATGGCCTTAAAGATGATTTCATTTTTTTATTAGTCACTGCAATATTTGAATTATTAATGTTCTGCTTATCTTCTAAGTCATGGCTTTTATTATATTTATCAGATTTAATGTCAAAACTGTCAAACACTAATCTCCCAAGTCCTAAACTTTCCAAAAGATGTTCAAATCCTTCCACTGTCATTATTCCATTTTGGCCATACTTGGAAAATATTTGATTCAAGAAAAAATGTTTGTCTATAAGCTTCTCATCACTGATATTCGTCACTATAGAGTTTTCAAATTCATTTTTTACTGAAATAAGCTTATTCTCACTGGAACAAGTTATTTTATCTTGTAAAGTCAATAAGAAAATTAACACAGGGATAAATTTGGATTCCATATTCTATAAGATTCGCTCTCATATCTTCAAGTCCAATGGATGAAAATCACTATATATTCATTATGCTTAAAAAATTATTTCAAATTTGGGATCCTACCTAAAAAATATCAATAAATAAATAATTTTGAATGAAATTAGTCACATTCATCACATAATTTCTAAATCTTAAAAACTTAAATGAAAAATGTAAGAACTTCTTGAGTGAAGGAAAAAAAAAAAAATTGATTTGTTAAAGAAAACCTGATATTGTCTAACTCAATTTATCACATCAAAAATTCATAACAGCTTCATTTCAATTTTTCATTCTAAAGAGAACAGAATAAATTGGGAAAAGAAATACGTAATTAAAATTTATTCATTTTTCTTTTTTTCACTTATTCTTGAAAATTGTGTAAATTCATAGGTCCAACAAGAAAATGATAACTTAAAAGAAACAAAGAGTTCAGAATTTTCATTCAGTTAGAATCATTTGCTCATACTTCTTTAATCTTGGAATCATAGTTTTATTTTTATCAGTGATTACATTATACTTTAAATATCTAAACTATAAATAACAATAATGAAAAATAACAAGCATAATGAAAGTAATTAATATTAATTGATAAAATTTAACACCCCACAAAAATTTGAAAACACTTCAAACACTAAGTTGTATAAAAAAAGGGAAGGATAGAAAGGAATTATCATTAATTTAATTCTTTAATTAGACTTAACAAAAGGAGTCAATATCTCAAAAAGACTGAACAACAGTGACTTATATTACTCTGCAAATACCAGAAGTTTTAAAATCTATATTACTAGACTAGGACAATTAAGATCAGGAATTTGTACAAAGAAATCCGAGAAACATTATCTAATTAAATGGCTACTTAAAGCAGGTTAAATCTTTATTTTTTTATTTTTATTCTCACTATACTTTAACTCCAAAGCTCACCAGTTTAATATAAATAATGAGAATTAAATCTAGTAAAACAAAAGCCATTAACTTTTACGAAATAGACATAATCCCTGAAACTCTATAAATAGCAGGAAGTATAGAAGAGGTAATAGACATGCAATTATTTCTGTAAGTTATTCAAATTTGTATATATTAAATTCCTCATTGACTATAATAGCTAAGCATAATCATTGGAAACTGCCATACAACATCTGCAAATGAGAATTGCAAAGATACATAAAAGATGCAGTAATATTTAACTCCTTAATGAACATGCCCATTTTTTATTTTCAAAATCCCACCAAAAATATTATATGCTATATAAAAAATTGGAATTGCTTGTCCTCCCAATTATTTCTTTCCTTCTTTTCAATTTACTCACATATTTCAAGAATTTTCAAGACCATTACAAATTTGATAATCTGAATTTAACTGAAAACCATGTCATTCTTGAAGCGAAGTCCTGGTGTAGTTAAAGTAAAGCACACACTACAAAGTATTGCAGGGAAGTTCTGCGAATGAAATCACGCATTTCATATTTCACAAATGCTTTGTTTACTGGCGGTCTTATGTCAAGAAGTGGATCAATGATTCATTTAGAATCCACTGTCTGAGGATTAATGTATCTATTATCAAATTCTATTTCAAAAGTTAAAACAATAAATACCTTCTAAATTGCAAAGTAAATGAAGTGTAGAAATCTTCTTTCTTGATATTTTTGCAAAAAAAAAAAAAATTCAATCTGAAATAAAAAATATATTTGTAAAAACATAATTTTTATTTTGCAATGAAAAATTAATCAAATAAAGGAAAAAAAACTTAATCACATAAAGGTTAAATTTAGGAAAATGCTAAAGTATAAAAGCATAGTTTATACTGCGATAAATATAAAAGTTATATATTCTGATGATTGCTATAGCATTTAATTTGAGCAGTTTAAATGAAATTAGGATCAATTTCAAATGTAAAAGGGTGCGTTTTACTAAAAGGAAGTTTTTATGCTGTTTTTAGATACAACTATGAATGTCTTAACATAAACATAGTTTGTAAACTAAATTACTGTTCAATTTATAAGAAATTTACATTATCATTTATTCAAAATTTAAATGTTTCGGTTATAATCTTTTAAATTAAATTAAGAATGCATTACTACGACATGGATAATGTGTAATATCAAATCCAATAACCAATTACGTATGTATGGTACACATAATACATTGTCGGTGAGTTTGTAGGAGTCTTGCACGAGGTGGTAAAAAAATGGCAAAAAGTGATTAGGCTAACTCATATTTTAATATAAGCTTTCGCAATTCCTTATGACTAAAAAAAAAAAAAAAAGATGAATATATTCAAAAATCTGTCTTTATAAAAATATTGTTGTTGCTATAGAATCGCATTTTAACACTTTTAATAGTTACATATTAATTTCACGTGGCTACTAATGAAAAATGATTTTTTTTTTTCACTATCGTCTAAAATGAACATTTTCAATTTAAATTAGAACACATAATTTATTATCTGAAATATTTAGAATAGTTTCTTGGCCAAATGTTCGTCCTGGATATAGGAATAAAAATATATATATATATATATATATATATATTTAGGGCACATGGCATTAATTGTTATAAACATCTGCTCCCAAGACTTGGCTGTTGTTTGATTTCATGTAAATTTCTTTCCTTTACTGAAATAAAACCCATCTTGAAAACTAAATCCATGAATTGGAAAGGCAAGAGATTTGATTTCAGTCTGGCAGCTGTAACTGGACTCTTTGGAGTCTTCCGAAGACCATACGCAGAGGAACTTTGGCAAAGTAACATAAAAAACACACTATCTCTATACAACAGGAAAGGGAAAAAATATATATATTATATATTAAAAAATTCTCAATTTGGTCAGTTTCTCCTCCCTTTTTATTTCATTGTTTTTTTAATTAAACGTGATCGATAAAAAGCTAAATTGAGTCCTTTTAACATATATTTTAAACTCCTCTTCGTAACTCGGCCAGTTCAGACATTTCGACTATATTTAGATTTAACAAGGAAAGAAAAACTATTTCCCATATGTTAAAAATTATCCATAATCTTCTTATAATTGCGGCATTTTAGTTTAAAAATAAAAAAATATTTTTTTCTATTTCATAATATTCTTACCTGGGTTGAATGTTTGTTTTTGAACTTTAAATATCCCCGCGATAAATGTACAACTTAAGAGCCGTGTGCAGATCTAGACAGGCAAATATGGCTGCTCTGACGAAGCCAAACGCTAGAAGAGGGCGGAGATGCACCAAGTGCGTAACACGTGACAGTGACGTCACACGTCTGTCATTACTTGGAATTGTTTTCAACTCTCCAGGTCAGGTACGATTTTTTTAATTTTCATTGGAACTATCATAGTTCATCTTTTCTGTTGATGAATTATGTGGTCGTAGAAGTAAAATAAAATGCATTCTACTTAAAATTTTTCTTATACCTGAAAAGGAAAAGAAATAATATTTAATTTAAAAAAGAATAATGAATTTATAAAAAAAAAAAATCTTTAATTGCAATAACATTTATATAGATTTGGATGAATAAAGCAGTGCAGAACTTTACCTTTTCTAAAAATAAAAGTCGACTACATTATTTATTGGAACAAAAGAGCAATTGAAGAAATTGTTAATTTTGATGCAGGATAAAATTCTTTTATTTTTCTCAGTTTGAAGGAATATGTAAGCTAATTCTATTTCATTATTATTGATTGGTTTGGTATTAAAATCCATTCCATGTTTTTGTTGATGATCTTTCTAGTTCGACTTTTCTATGTATGTCTTTAAGATATCCTGTCTAATCGAAAGCTTCTTATGTCTATTATTCTGCTAGGAATTCTCAATTTACGTACATAATGTTACTCATGTTCTACCTCAATTGTATATAAATAAAGAAAAGTAAAATAAAAAATTACAAACGAAATTAGTTTCAAAGTTCTGAAATTGTCTGTTACAGCTTACGGAGAAGTCACCGCTGCTATATACAGGGTGGGTGGAAAGTAACTCCCTATTGTAAATTGCCAATAACTTTCTTAATAATTGGTGCATTGTAATGAAACAAGTTTTGTAGTGTAGCTTAAAATGGTACAAATCCTATGCAGTGAAACTTAAAACTCCACATATGCACCGGCATTTTGCCCAAGTGTTTGTAACTTCCTGGGGATAGCTTCGACTGAGTTGAGCTGGTACTCCTGTGGTACGTTAGTGAGGACATGGCGAATGCGATCGTCCAATTCATCCAATGTTTTTGGTTTGGTGCGGTAAACTCGTTCTTCGCCCAACCCCACAGGAAGAAGTCGCATGGGGTGAGGTCGGGACCCAACCAACGTGCTAGGAAATGTTCGTCAAGCCAGTCACGGATGTTGAGTGCAAAGTGTGGTGGAGCACCATCTTGCATGAAAATTAGGTTATTTAAGTTATCCCAGGTGGAGATAATATACTCCATGTCCTCACTAATATACCACAGGAGTACCTGCTCAAATCAGTCGAAGCTACGCCCAGGAGGTTACAAACACTTGGGCAAAATGCCGGTGCAAATCAAATCTGGAGTTTTAAGTTTCACTGGATAGGATTTGTACCATTTTAAACCTTCACTACAACGCTTGTTTCATTACAATGCACCAATTATCGACAATTTAAAATAGTGAGTTACTTTCCACCCACCCTGTATATATATATATATATATATATATATATATATATATATAAAAATAAAGACTATCACCCGTCAATTCATATTGGAGGAGCAAGCAAATAATATAATAACCATAAATTTATATCTGAGAAAAAAATCTTATACAGAAAATTAACTGAACTTACAGAAAACGTAAAATTTGTAAGTAATGAAGACAGAGACTCAAAAATAATGATTTTCTGAAAAAGCGGTTGTTTTTTTCCATTGAACAGTAATTCTATGTCTTGTACTTTCGATGTTAAAATACAGGTTTGCCTACGTATTTGATTAAGATTCATGTCAGACATTTATCACATTTGTCTTGCCTCGCTTTTTCGGATATTAGAGGTTTTGAATATCAGTGATTTAAACAGTGGCGGATTTAGCACTTGAGAGGCCCTAGGCGCAATTCAATTTTGAGGCCCCCTCTAAATATTTTCATTACCTTTGGGGGCCCGGGGCGGGAGTTCCATTATTCCACAACCAAAAAAAAAAGGAAATACTAGGGTGGATGGGGCCCCTAGGCTGACTGGCGAGGCCCCCTAGGCTTGCTTTTCAACCCAAAAAAAAGGAAATCTTGCTTTTACAACCAAAAAAAAAGGAAATACTTGGGAGGATGGGGCCCCTAGGCTGACTGGTGAGGCCCCCTAGGCTTGCTTTTACAACCAAAAAAAAACGAAATACTTGGGTGGATGGGGCCCCTAGGCTGACTGGTGAGGCCCCCTAGGCTTGCTTTTACAACCAAAAAAAAGAAAATAAAAAAGGAAATCTTGCTTTTACAACTAAAAAAAAAGGAAATCTTGCTTTTACAACCAAAAAATAATTTGTTTTTTTATTTTTAGATGTAAATTTTGAGGCCCCCTTGATTGATGAGGCCCGTGGCGCGCGCCTCCTGCGCCTATTGGGAAATCCGCCACTGGATTTAAATAATTGCTTATGTCAGTCAGTTCTTCCGCCACTGTTCAGCGAAACATTCTCTGAGAATTGATAACAAATACAAGCAAATACAAGGAAATAAAACGAGCAATTATTAACCGTGGTACCTTTTATGGTTTTTCTTCCTATCGTTGAAACGCGCTAACCTTTTCACTGTTAGTAGTGCGGTTGAATGGTGGAGACCTAAATAATCGGGCTCGTGTTTGAAGTTGAACCGTAAATAAACAAAATACACAATTTACGCAAATCAGTCGACTACAAAAAACAAAGATGGCCAACAAAACAGACAAAGCAAAATGGCCAGTTGTAAGAGTGCATACTCAGACAATTAATCAGATTTAAGCCAAATAAAATTTAATGCGGATTTCCTTCCTTTCATCAACTTTGGACCACGGGCTGGCCCTACCTGACAACGTCAGGGTGAGGCTAGAAAATTCCAGAGGGGGGACGAGATTCACATCCCGTCCAGAAATAACCCTCAGATAGTAAGTCCCAGGGGAGAAACGGACGAAACACAGAAGAAGAAAGATGAATCATCCATGCTCTCGACCGGGATTTGAACCCGGGTACCGGCACACAGGCCGCACGGCAGACTTAATGCGGATTTATTTATTTATTTATTTATTTATTTATTTATTGAGAGAATGGAAATTCGGTTAGGATATTAAATTTAAAAGTAAAATTACTGCTGTCTGTATTATTAAATAGACTTTAAATTTAGAGTAATGTTGACTATCTGTTTGTGTCTTTTTTTTCATGACTTAGATAAAAATAAAGAAATTTCAAGGAATAGCACTTTAAAGTGGGCTTAAAGTTCTTTCAGGATGTCTTGTTTAGTTATTCCGGTCTTCTTTCATTCAGTCGTTTGTTTACGAAAACTCAAGTGAGTCAGAAAGTTGTAGCTAAAGTGTAAATGGTTTGTAACATACAACAAAAAGCTGTTTGCGATGTCAACATACCATTGCCAGTCGCTTTCTACGTGTTACTAGTGTTGTCTTGATTTTAAGACGTCTTAAGTTAAAACAGGCAAGTGTACTTGAATTATTGGCAATTATTTTAGCTGTGGAATGGAAATAAACTCAGCAGCAATAAATTGTTTAAAATCCATATATACAGTGTATAAAAAAGAAAACATTGGGCTTCCCGCTACTCCTCCGAAACCAAAAGACACAGAAATACAAATAAGGTGTCAATTGTTAGGATGCCTACATTTTATTTTTGATCGATGTGGGTCAAGCGTAAGTCACATAAGGTAAGGTCAAAGGCTAAACCGTTCAATTTAGGTCGGCTTCCCTGCCACACCCACTTACCACACACACACACACACACACATGCGCAAGTGACCTTGGATTCCGAGATCATTTTTTCAGTCAGCTGAGAAGCCGAGTGGGTGACAGGGAAGTCACTAAAAATTGTGCGGGTTGCTAGTAAAGATTAAACAAACATTAAACAATTAAAAATTAAAAAATAAAATTTAATTTTGCGCAAGAATAAAATATTAAATCATAATAAAATTATTATTATTTTTTTTAAACTTATAGGCTGAAGTTGTGCATCCCTGTTATTAAACAAAGCTCTTAATAACAATACTTCTTTAAGACTAGAAACTTAAACATCGATAGAAGAAGGAATAAATATAAACTCTTCATTGATTGATATTGTTGTTGTTTTTATTTATTGACTTAATCATATATTACTTCGCCCTCTTGATTTTGTGGCTAAAATAAATAAAAAAAGTTTAAAATTTAGATAGAGGTTTGTGAAATGCTATTACACTGATTAATCTCCAAATGTAAGAGAATAATTTCGTTAATAGCTGAGTGATTAACCGCAGCAGCTGTGAAAAGACGTCAGATAATTCAATCTAACGACTGTCAACTGACAAAGACATGATAAACGATTCCAATGGAACTTTAAAAGACGTATCGAACTATTGGCCTCCTTCCAGGATCTTAGAAGAAATTGCCAATGATGTACATTGAGTATTCAAGAAATGGAGGAATTCATTCTAGGTCGGCAACGCTGTCTTGGTGCCAAAGCAGATAAAGATGAGGCTCTCCGAACTGCACAACTAAAAAAGTTATGCAATATAAATATTTTTAGGAATAAAAATATTGTTTCATTTACTTATAGCAAATTATTTTAATATAATATAATTCAATATTGTAGTAGTTTATAATGAATTTCAATATAATATAATATAATATAATATAATATAATATAATATAATATAA
>JAFIDM010009631.1:361101201-361123958 GCA_023159025.1 Thereuonema tuberculata
AATATAATATAATATAATATAATATAATATAATATAATATAATATAATATAATATAAAGCACAAATATAATTAACTTTTGAAAAGAAGCAGTAGTTTGGGTCGTGCCTAGATTGAAATGGGGGACTGTAAGTGAAATGGAAATAAATGAGAGGAACTCAAATAATAGCAGTATTGAACATTTCATTAAAAATTTCAATCATTTACATTTGAACACAAAATTTCTATAACCATTCTTGAGAAGGTATATATATATCTTATATACAGTATGTATAGTAAATGCATGTATATATCATATATATAGTAAATAATTTAAAACATGCTTTTTGTACTGTCTAGGACATATCCTACTGTTGATATACATTGTTTCATATGATGTACTTCGCCGATGATTTGCATTAAATTATCTGAATGATACTTATCTCCACATTCTCCAGTCCTATTGCTCTAACCAGGACCCCAGTAGAGGCAGATATCCTCATGACAAAGTTCTAGGATCCTAACAGGAGGGCCAACACCTAGTCTGTTCTCACCCATCACAATCGTGATTTAGGGTCTACCATATAACTTCATACTGAGACCCAGATGGCACATGTCGGAGACCTGGATCTGACCTACCGTAAACTATTTTGGCATTACCTTTAATGAATTCACTGTAATGTACACTATAATGCATTGGCTTCAGCAACAAGTAATAGTTGGGAGAACATTATGTATATCACAATCTTTATAAAAAACTCCAAAACACTGCACCACAGACCAATATTCCGCCACATGTAGAAGAATCTAAGAACATTATGTAATGTATTTACCAATTATTTGTTAAAATAATATAAGAATTTATACATCTAACAATAGGCCTAATCCAGAAAATCCTCAATATCAGTTTGGAACGATTTTTTTAATAAAATTATATCGTTTTATCTTTTTTCATATCTTTACTTTTATTTTTCAGTTTAAAAACAACAACAATAATATTTCTCTGTCCATCGTTTTCATATCGAATTATAATATCCCCTCTCCCCCCCCCCCCCCCAAAAAAAAAAAAAACCTCACTGATTCATAGAGAACATATGCTGGGATATTTACAAACTTTAAAGTAAGTCTGTAATAACGTGTAAGTCTGTAATAACGTGTAAGTCTGTAATAACGTAGGCTCTATAGTAGGTAGTTTAGGCTTAAAATTAAATTTTCTCTTAAGGTAGAAAGCAAAAATTCAATGAAAATAGCACAGTATTCGTTATTCCATGAAAACTCTGGAATGTGTGTAAATGAAATAATACCATTTTTATTTACCTTGTCTTCCGTTGGTGAAGGGCCTTTTGTTATTCCTCCTATTTAAGACCTTTAAGCCTGGATGCACTCTTTTAACACTGATAAAGGTTCTGACTGACGAGAGGAAGGCAGTGTTTTAGTAATTATGGATATGCTAGTCACAGTCCTGAAGCATTCTAGCCAAGAAAAATTAAAAATAAACTTTTCAAAATTTAGGTTACGGAATGAGGGAGGCGTAGAACCTTTCTGAACATCTTTTTGAGATACAAATTTAGCTGTAATTTACGATAGATGAACTGACGAAACTTCAAATATTTAATTGCGTTTACGAATATTTGTCGATATATTGCTGACAGTTAAGAATTTATCATGTATTTTTTTTGTGTGTGTTATCGTGGGAAGCTGCATACCCGTTCGGGTACTAAACAAAGTTGAGTGACAAAATCACATATCTTGCACTATTTGATGATTGATGATGAGTTATTAAAGCTGTTTTGATAAGCAATCTATATTTAAAGTCGTCAAAATCGCTGAAGATTTTGTTACAACAGCTTTAGAAATTTTGAAATATATATAAATTTTGGGGAAGATTAAAAAGAAGTTAAAAAAAATGGGTATGCCTCATTTCAGTTATCAATTTAATATCAAGGGTGCACTATAGATAAAATTACTGAATAAAAATTTAAAGCAAATAGTTTAGAATGTCTCATCCATTGTTATTTTTTAACATTTCAAATACGCAGTTTGAAGTCTTTTACTTTAAAAAAATCATTGAGTCCGCTCTTTGTGGCACATGGATTTTCTCACTCGTTTTTTTCATTGTGTAATTTATTCCTTGAGGCACCACTGCGCTTCCGATGTATAGTTTAGAATGAGTTTTTATTTGTTGTGCATATCATTTGACTCAAGAAGATAAAATTTACAATATATCAAAAAAGATCCACTGAACAGAGGCATCTTAATTTTTTATTTAATTTGTTTGTTGGTTTTATAATCATCTAAGTAACATTTCCAGAAAATCCAATTTTTGACAGAATAATCACCCTTTCTGATCTCTTATTTCATTTCCTTCGCAAAATGTAATCAAGTAGTTTTTTTTTTTTAGGCAAAGAATTTTACATTTTAAACATTGAATTATACTTAAATAAAAATCTCGGCATATATTACAAATATATATGAAATCGTATCGACATGATTGAATTAGAAGAAAGCCGATCAAAAAAAAATATAAGCAATCAATCTCCATTGCATTTCAAGTAACTAATACGATATAGAAGCAATACCTAAATGTTTCATCAACATAACGAATTTTAATTTATGTGTTGCAGCTTATCTCTATGGTGATGTAATAGAAACAGCGTTCGCTATCTATAATAACTTTAGGCAGCTAACAATAAACCAGAGACGGTGATTGGGTGTTGCTACATCGAAAGCAATAAGAAAGAAGTAATTTTGTCACGCAGAATCACAAGCCAGTGTTACTAAGTTTTAATAAAGATTTGTTTGAAATCAAAATATATATTTTAAAGCGTTAACCTTAAGCTTTAGATATTTAAAAAAAAAAAAAAAATTAACTTAAATAAATATTTAAATAAAGTTTTTAAATAAATATTTTTTAAAAGTTAAAAATCATTAACGTGTTAGCAAATTAACAGTTATCACAATCAAAAAAATAATAAATTAAAATCTATACTAATGTTTTGGCAGCTTTTATTTTAACTGATAGAAGGCATTTCAATAAATAGAGGCCGAAAAGTCAGGGTAAATTTTAACTTATTAAATTTTTATTAGCGTTTTAGTTCTTTGTATCAGGTTAATTTTTAAATATAAGTTAAACTTTCTATTTTAAACCTGCTGTAAAGGTTTTATCATCTTTATTAACGAAAGAAGAGGTTGTTTCGAAGTTATTCCTTATTCCTTAACTCACTAGCGTATCCAAGATCTGATAAAGGCGGGGCAAGGAAATATATATATTTATATTTATTTTATTTTTACTAGCTTAGATAGCTTTATTATTGCAGGATTACTTTTTTATTTTTTTTTCAATATTTTTGTAAAAGATAAAATTTAAGAAATGATAACCAAGAAAGGCACAAAGCTAAGTAAAGGATTTCGCACCCTAGGCGTCACTGGGAAGAGACTGGGACGGCCGTTTCGTACTCTTTAGGACTCGTCAGTCAATCAAACTCCACCGATGACAGACTCAGAAGGTGCGAAAGGATCCCGGGTCTCGACCCGAAAGCGGGACCTCCCCCAGAAGAAACAAAA
The DNA here is from genome assembly GCA_023159025.1 of Thereuonema tuberculata. NCBI lineage: Eukaryota > Metazoa > Arthropoda > Chilopoda > Scutigeromorpha > Scutigeridae > Thereuonema > Thereuonema tuberculata. The sequence continues at coordinate 361,104,743 of JAFIDM010009631.1, forward strand.
AATAAACAATAATACAAAAAAATCTTCATTCCTTGTCCTGCATTCCGCTAAGCTCAAAAGGAATTTAATAATAGCATAAAAAAAAAACCATCAAAACATAGTGAAAGTAATAAGAACTTTAACGTGCCTAAATAATTCAACAAATGATAGCCAAGGAAGGCACAAATCTTAAAAGTAAAAAGATTTCGCATCCTGTCCCCTGTGACAGCTCGGGGCGCGAAATTCTTTACTTCGCTTCCTTGGTTATGATTTGTTGAATTATTTAGGCACGTTAAATTTCTTATTAGATATAATTTAATAAACTTCATTTGAAATATAGTTTAGGGTCATCACTCTACGTCGATTGCTATCTAGTTAACTGAGAATTACAGAGAAATGTTAAGGAAGTGAGAGATTCATCCCTAGAGAAGACATATTTCATTTCTAGGCAGGGTCGCGCCAAGGCAACACCCCCTACATATTAAGATGATCTTATGTAGGGGGTGTTGGCGCCGGGGTGCCAGGCAAAAGTTGCCGCCCCTAAAGATTGGACAATTAGTATTTCTACACTAAATTATTTGCCGCCCGCCGCCCCCAAGACGTGCCGCCCGGGTGCCATGCACCCCTTGCACCCCCGCTTGGCGCGGCCCTTTTTCAAAGTAACCATCATAGCCATATACAAGCATATCTGATCAAAGGGAGGTGTTTCAGCTTAAGCGCAATGTGGTATGGGAAACTTTTTTGCAGATCGCAATTAGTGATTCGAAATTAACAAACTATGTAATAGCTTAAATAATAAAATACTAAACGTTTCTGTTTGCAAATAATAATAAAAAAATATAAATTCGACGGTTCATTTCCTGAAAATATTATTAAAATATATTAGCGTAATATCAACCCCTACATTATAACTAAAATAATCTTTTGAAATAATAGAATTTTAAGAAATTTAGAGAAAAAAAAATAATCACAGCATTTTCTGAAAATATTAAATTCAGTATAAGTTTTTCTTTTCTCTTATGACTGCATTTTCCGTTTCTATGAAATTCAAAACATTTTCCGACTGAATAATGGAAAATTTTCATTCTAATATTTGAAATAGAAGTAAATACTGTTCAAACGCAGCTGAATGATTAAGGCGTTAGCTTGTTATACCTGAACAAAGGGTTCGAATCTCACAGTTGCTTTGGATGATTTGTTTTTTTTTTCTTCCTTCTTTGTTGTATATTTATTATATTTCTCTCGTTTCCGTGTTTCCGCAGAATGTTCCAGATTTAATAACTTGTTCCTGACACAGCTTAACCTCAATCGTTCTGTGTCATTAAAATATCGCACATTATATGCGATGAAAAACAAACCAAACTAATTAAATGATTGGCCGCGAAACATGTTAAAAAATAAATGGAGGGCCACACAAAGCTCTTTCGCGGGCCCCGAGTTTGAGACCCACTGAGGAATAGGATGTCGATAAAAGGAAACCAACAACATCTTTCCAGGAGAGCATTTCAAACGATTGAAAAGATTTTAAAAATAATAATAAAAAAAGTTTTAGACATAAAAGAAAGCCTAAGCTTCTATTAAACGTTAAAGAAAAATTCGAAGTACCTAATTATTGTTGTTGATTTCTGAATGGAAATATAACTAAGAATTCTTGATTCTCGATCTTCACTTCTTGTGCAAGGAATTTCCTAAAAGAAAAAAAAAATAAGCAGATTAGGGAAAAGAAAATATTTATAGCAGATTTCATTGGATTTCTGATTGGTTATCGAAATATAGTTGGAACTATCTTTTTAAGGAAAGCACGTAATTCAAGTATTACAGAAACCTGGCACCTTATCAACACAATAAAATGCCTCTGATCTCAACAGGATGCCCATGATGGATCAATTTACTGCCAGCTGCAATGATATATTTTCACGAGAATTACAAGTTTGACTACGAAACTTAAGCAATTTTAAATGCAGATTGCTGGTGGGGGTAGGGGAAATTGCCTAATTTCAGAAACTTCAGAAAATATTTGAGTACAAGCCTGTATTACGAATCTGCAAGATCGTGAAAACATCTGGTTGTCAAGCTCGATGCCAGTACTTGAAATCGAAATAAAAATTTTTTCAAAATATCATAACTCATTGAATACCTCATTTCAGTTTAAAGAGATTTGCAGTCTTGGTTTTGAAAATTGCAAACAGCGGTTGATGCATTTTGCCTTCTTGTTAGTGAAAAATAGGCCTAAAGGGAACATAAGATATAGGACTTCAAATTAAATGCTCTTCAAGAGCCTTTTATATGGGAGATTCAAGTTCCTTTGTAGGCTTCTGAGACCACGTATCAGACGCCTTATATCCCCGCTTTGTCTGTCCGTCTGCGGACAGGTGTCAGCTCAGCAACAATCACAATGATCGCAACAATTGCGCGTTTTTTATTCGCAACAATCACATTTATAATACAGCTCAGCAACACTCACAACAATCACAATCATCACAATTTGAATCGCAACAATCACATTTATAATAAAAAGGAAATTAAAGCAATATCAAGTACATTTTCTTATACGTATAAGAAGCCGTTGCGAAGCATTGTGATTGGTTTACTAATCGCTATCGCTACCTTGTTTCTTTTAATGGATTAGGAAGGTCAACACGCTTATTTATTCTCAACGCGAGATATCATAGAATTTCTTATTCCGTTTCTCCACCTTCCGAGATGTGATATGAACCCATATTTTCTTGGACGTTGAATTTACACCCTCACGATTGAACGGAGAAGTTGTTAAATCAATCGACCATTACAAGGCTAACAATAAAACTGTTGAAATGGTAAGCCATTCAGTTATTGCCAAATATTAAGTTACAATAATGAAATGCAGTAATTCTTTCTAGTTTATTTTATACAAGTAAATAAAACAGATACTTCAATCAAAATCACGGCAGTATTACGTCTGCTCATTCTTTCAATATTTGATGATCTTCATATTACGTAAGTTTCACATATAAAATTGAAGAATTTCTTCACCGTCGTAATGTTTTTCAGTTCTCTTTCTTTTAACTCATATAACTCTAATTTATTGCATATTATTTCGAAGATGAATCAGGATAAAGTTAGTTTTTGAGAAAATTTTCTAAATTAACATTAAATTAAGATTAAGTTAAATTAATCTTAAAATTCTTTCTGACTTTTCTTCGCAATATTGTAAAACTTTTGAAATCTTTGTATTTTGATAAACTCAATGTCTATTAAAGAAATCGATAATTATTTCTAATGAATTTAATTTGTTTTTCTTTAATAAACTAGGCCATCTCCCGTGTACATGCGCTTGTTTTTCTATATCACATAGATTTGGTTAAGTAAGAATATTATATTTAAAATATTGCAACGTTTCGGCAATTATAGTTTTAATTGTCATTTTCGAATTACAAATAAATAGACGGATCGGAAATAAATAAACAATCTTGAGATTCAAAAAACAGGTTGAATACATTCATTATTTAATGGGGCGAATGGGAAGGACACATAAATCAAAAAAACAAAATAAAGCGAGTTGTAGTTCCGGTGGTCTAATGTATAAGACGTCTGACTTCAGATCGGAAGGTTGCAGGTTCGATTCCCTTCGTTTCATTGTAAAAATTACTTATATTTTCCATTCTCGCAGGAAATTGCGCCGGACAGAGAAATAAAAGATTTTAGTAATATAGATTAATAGATTTTTTTTTCTCTTATTTGGAATAATGATTATGTCAAATGACTTAATTCCGCATTTCGCTTTTGCTTTTAACAGAAGGATTTTATGGCGAGTCAAAGACTATCGTTATAGGACAAGCAGAGCCAAAAAGATTTCAAATGGGTTCAGGAGAAATGCTGAACTATTGTTCTTGGTTTTTGAAGAATAAAATAGGACGGAAAAAGAGCATCATCGACAGCTGTTTCGTCTTTATTAGCATTCATCAGCTGGCATTAACCATTTGGTGAATTGGTCAGACGGTGTGGGGATTATAAAAGTGGGGGCCAGTAGTAGCCTCCCTCCCTCCACGCACACACAAAGGAAAAATCGGTCACCTAGTGCTTTTCAGAGCTAGAGCTTTTTGTGCCTACTATGTAGCTGGTCATGGTTTGGAAGCTACTCTGGTGACTTTAACAGTTTTAGTGTATGCCTATAAAAATATACTAAAATTGTCCTTTAACTTGTTTCACTTATTCACATCAATCCTCTTTCTGTACCGAAAGAAGAATTGGAAAGAAAGATGTGCAAGTATCAAAAATGCAACATACATCTAGATCCAGAAGTGATGTTTGAACCACAAAATGCATATTCCCGAAAAAGATTTTACTCAATAAATCCTAGCGTTTTTCCTGTTAAACCTCGACTTGAGCATTTGTTATTTGAGCATCGTTTAGCATCATTTTACAGTTGTGATAAAACGAATGGAATTTACACTAAATATAGTTTTAATTATATATGTTTTCAATTTCTGTGGAAAACAAAAAATGTTTGTTTGAAATTGAACAAACTGTTGATCATCTCAGATGTCATTTTCATCTGCTCAAATAACTCATTAGAAAAATTTTTCCCTTACAACAGAATTTGTTTATGCAGTGAGCGACATCTGTAGGACTGTAACAAAACTTGTTTGATAATGCTTCTTAAGCAATTTTCAATTCAAAAAGTCACGTTCAGCTTCTTAGCCACTTGTTCATATTTGCATTGGTTAGACCTTTCCTTATTATTAAAATAAAACTCGTCAGAAAATTGACTGACAGACAAAATATTGAAATAAAAAAATAAAATAAAGTAAAGAATTAGAAACTAATGAAAACATTGAGTAATAGGATCAAAAAAAAACCTAAAAAAAAAAAAAAAAAAAAAAAAAAAAACTGAATTATTAGCAAGCTCAGACAAATTTATTTTAAAAACTTGAATTAAATGATTTAATTAAAGTTAAAAAAAAAAAATTAAAGGACAATGGGCACAAATGTATGGGAAGTTGCCCCACCCCTGTATAGTGATAAGATTTATACCTATAGAAAGATCTCTTTACATAGAACATATTTTATTGTTACGACTCGTCTCAATTATTAGTCCGTTCGGAGTTATATACTGCTAGATGTGATTATCTAGTTGATATCGAATTCTCGAATTTATTATTTAATTAACTTTTAATAATTATTATACTTAATTAATAATTAATATTATCATTTATTTCAAGTAAATAATAATTATTTACATGTAATAAATGAAAATAATATTTATTGTTACTGAAAATAATTATTAAATGATAATTAATTAATACATCCGGGAAGTAAGATGTCAACTAGATAAGTCATACCGGTATCTAGACTTATATAACTCCGAACGGACTAATAATTGAGACAAGTCGTAATAACAAAAAATGTTCTATTGATGGAGATCTTCCTTACATATATATCTTACCGCTATACAGTGGTGGGGCAGATCTGTCCATTCTCCTTTAACAATCAGATCGCCTACATCCCCGCATCCTGTGATTATCGTTCACTCCATAAAAATAACATAAAATACTTTCTATACCAAGTACAGCATTCAAGTAAAGAAAAGCGAGGTCTCAGTGAGAAAGAGAATAGGAATAATCGAGGGAATCAAAGTGGAGGGTCTTCAAAACTGATGCTGGCACATTAATTTCTTTAACTTATCTTTTATTGTGAATTTATTGCTATTTATTTTAGTTTTGGAGGTTCCACTTTTGATTCCCACAAAGATTCTGTTTTTTTTTTTTCTGTTGAGAAATTATTTCATGACGGTCGAGGAATATTGCCTATCCTTTGATTCTATTTAAAACGCACTTTATAATAATTAGTGATTTATACTTAAAATAAATCAGCAAGACCCATATTCCTTTTCCTGTTGTAGAATACTGTATTGATTTTCAATTAAGTTGTTACTATTAAACTAACTTGTCAATGCAAAGTCGATTTGCTTCGTATTAAAAAATTGGACTAGGCAGAGTTAGAACACCATAGAGTTTTTTATATGTATTATTAATATTATTTTGCTTCTGATATTCGTATATTAAAAATATCTGCGTATTACACATCTCAATATACAAATATCTAATACAAAAGTATTATGTACTTTAACCTGAAACTATGATATTAATTTTTACGTTTTAGAAATTTTGAACGTAATAGATTTAATTTATTAATTTTAATTCATTTACAAATATAGGCAGCTGCTGAAATTTCCTCTATTATTAATTTAATAAATGTTAATTCTAAAATTAATTTAAATAAAAAAAAATGTTAAGGAAACCGATTGTGAAAATTCACTTTGAATTAAAAATGGGAAATTGCCTAAATTTACAAATTAATTACTTAACTGAAACGCAAATAATATCAACAGGAAATGCTTCCTGTAACATTGGCAACGAAATATGTACGAACATGGCAACGAAACATGGCAGGAAGTTGAGGGATCCAGTTTTGGAAGTGTCGCCTCGAAAATTAATTAAGCAATTGCTTGTAATTATGTAGAAAGTATGTAGAGACATAACATAATCTGACAGTAATCTCACTAATAATCACAAATCGTTCTACAATATAGAATGTACAATGAAGCCAGATTAAATATATTGAAGCAATTTAATAAAATAATCGTAGGGAACCAGATAAACCCTAAAAATTCAGATAAGGAAAGTAAATGTAATATCATAATACGGAAACGAAACTTAAAACAGCTAAACGGTTACGACCATAGACATTTGACTACAAAAGAATAAAAATAAATCAATATAAACAAAAACCTATGATAGCGGAAACGGAAAAGGTTAAATTATTAAAAAAAAAATGGTTTGTTTCTATTTATTTATTTTTATTCTGTTCTTGTATTTTTGTATGGCTACCCGCCATATTTTGATATTGTATCTATTTACAACAAGATTTTATATTTATTTTTTATTTTTTTAATTTTTAAAGGATCATTTTGCTTGTATTGCCTTTCTCCTAAAGCGCCTTTGAGTTTTGCACTCTGGATAGCCCTGGCTGACGAGAGCCTGACATTATCGAAACAGCTGTTCCAAGGTCGCAGCACAACTTTTTTTTTTTTTTAACTTTGTTAATTAATCAGCAACTGTATCAAGTAAGAATAGAAAATGGTGGTGGGCGAATTTCGATGTTCATAATTAAAATGTATGTAACAAATTCTAAAATCACAGAATTAATTTGCCATATTATTATTTTCACGTATTATTATTTTCACGTTATTGACACTGTTGAATACAAAACAAAAAAACAAAATAACAATCAAATTAAAATTTTCAATATGATCTTGTGGACTGATATTGTAAGCATTAATATGTTTTATATGTATTGGTTATTAAATTTCGTGAATTCTTAATCATAGTCAGTCTCTTACGAAGGGGCATCTAATTTTAAATGAAATTATTGAATAAGTAGCATATTTAAAGCAGATGTAAGCTCAAAAAAATTAGGCTAATAACGAGAGCCATTTGTCTTTGGTGACAAGTGGCGTCCTTAAATACTAAATTAATTTTTAAACGACCATCGCCTAGGACGAAGCTCAGGGGTTCTAATGAAGATGCATTAATTACATACATTTAAATATAAAGTTGAGCTCTCTTAATTAACTTTCTACTTTAAATTGTATTAGCCGAGTAGACCTGAATGATGATCGCCAATGAACGTGACACAGCTATATCTGGCTGTCATTTATAGGCTTATGTAAGTTCATTATTATTAATCCAAAATATACTTGAATGAAACCAATTTCTTCCACTGTTAGAACATGACCAGTAAGCCTAATTTTTCCCTTTTTTTTTTACCGATAATGTTCTTTCTTCTTTAAAATATTTCAGGAAGAAATGAAGAATGATAGAAACTTTATGAAAATTTAATCAAATCCTTTTTACAGAATGAGATTCTTAAAAGCCTCAGATTTTTTTTGATTTATTAAAAGAAAACCCCACCTTGATCCTAATTATTTCAGAATACTCATTTGCTCTATATCATTGAGTGGAACATTTATCCTAGATAGATGAAAGTCATTGGCGATACGGAAGGCGTGGTATTTTACCATTGGAATCTCTTCACGCTGGAGATGTAGACTTCAACGTTTCAGTGGCGAAAATTTAAGGAAGGACTCGAAGAGAATTCCAGCCCACTGTCATCAAAACACATTTTTCGAGACAAGACTTGTTTTATATTTGCACACACCCTTTCTTTGCCAGCTGTTTACACAATTACACTACTAATAGGAAGTAATTACACTGACGAACCCTTAGGCAAAGATTCCACGAAGTCACACCTTTCATCATATTCTGAATATAAAAAAAAAAGTGAATGTCGAATATCTAATGTATTAAATATAAATTAATGTATAAATATATATAGACTCATCTTTACCCTCCACATCCTGATTCAAACACTTAAACATAGCTCTAATATTTATTCCACGATAAGTATTGGAAGTATTGCTGTAAATTCTCAGAATGTCATATGATTTAACTTAGAAATTTCAAGACAACTTCTCATTAATTGTTTTATTTGATAAACCCTCTTTCTGTTACATCTCAAAGAAGAGAGAGTAGAGACAGTTGCAAGCCGTTGTGATAATATTGTCCTTAAAATACTGTGTATTTTTTTTCCCCTTAGTTAATAACAAAGGGTTTAGGGTTCATTCATTTAAGCGTCATGTATAAAATATTGTACGTACATTTAAGTTTTCGATATCCTGTAATCGCTGTAGCATGCATGTAATCGCTGTTAGGTTACAGCATGATTTGCCTAAGGAGTGTTCTTTAAATTTTTCAATAGTTGCATCTGCATTCCAGAATGATTTTTTTTTTATTATTTTTTTTTAAACTAATAAATACGATTTATACTGAGAATGAAAATAAAAGTAACTAAATTATTTAATAGATCTAAATTCGATGAATTTTAAGGTTTAAAAATTTATATTATTATTATTATTATAACGAAAAAGCTTCAAGCCATGGGTTTCCCCAGCTAAGACAATATGGCGGGCCAAGCACCAAAGCACATATTGCCAAGTGTAAAAAAAAAAAAAAAGTTTGGAAGAATGGTGAATGCGTGGTGTAGTGCCTGTCTGTATCCTGTGAGTTGAGTCCCTAATTTTGTAACGGTGTAGAAGTCGCGCGTTAGATCCTGGTTCATCTGTGGTGACCATCGGATGCGCTGGCGTGGTTTCCCAGTCTTGGTGGTCGCCTGCTCTGACACAGACGAAACACTTCCGACTGTTCGGGCTGGATGGCGTTGCCCGGGCATTGTGGTAGCCATACTACAGGATGGGGTGCCACTTTCTCCACCACCACCTGCGGGAGACTGTAGTACATTTTTCGAACGGAGGCCTCTGCCTAACCCCCGAACGCGGGTGACTTTATCCTGCACCACACCCGATGCAGCATGATGTATATTAGAACGTGTTCTCATCAGAGATGGTTGGACTCTTTAGCCTACCCTAAAGCTAGTGCAGTTCCTGCCCCCAGTTATTATTATTATTATTATTATTATTGGTCTTTTTTTTTTCTTTCTTTAATTCTTAAGTTCATGATTACAGGAGACAATCGACAATTTTGGCAGAAAATATGAATTATACGAAAAAGGTGGGAATCCTAAAAGGGATGTAAAAATTAGGAAAACGATTGAAAAAAAAATTCTAATTCCATACGCATTGAGAAGGCTCATTTTTGATGGATCCAAGAGTGATCTTTTCTCAAAAGTTTGATGTGGTAGTTGGATGTACAGTATCCAAGGACCTTAAAATCAGCATTCAAGGCTTCAATAAAAAATACATTCATCTATTCATAAATATAGTTTATAAATGTTTTTATAAAAGTTATTAAAGTGAAAATACTAAGAAAATATTTCTTAAACTTAATAAGAAGTGTTTCTGAAACTTAAGGTATACCGGTAAGTTTACAAAAAAGCTGTTAAATATAATAAACTATTTTTTTTTAGTGTAAAAATTTTGAAAAATTTTATATATTATAAAACGTCTCAGGCGAGAATTATAAATTATAAATTTGATTTTTGGAATTACTTTTTAAATTAGTTTATAAACCCTTTTATCATTATAATAGCAACAACTGTTATAATTTCACATTTACAGGCAGCATTCAAATTAATCTTATAACCGTATAAATCTTAATAAAAATAATATATTCTTTCATTCAGTGAGATTTTGTTGCTGTATAGGTACTTTTTCTTTTTTTTTTCTCATCGACCAACTGAATTGGCTCCCAAAGATCTAAAAGTTGAAGTAAAATCAAACAGTGATGCAATAAGAGGATATTTGAAAGAACCTACCGAAGGCTGAAGAATTGTTAGGTAGTTAGGACCAGGTGAAAGCATTATTCATCACAGCATCGAATTAACTGAAATGATGCTACCAGCATACAGGTACAAGTGAAATGCATGCATTACATACTCCCTTCTACAATTCACATTATGACAAATATAAAATAGCTGAATAAAACTAAAAATAAATAATGGTCGCTATAATATTTAGTATTTCGCAACCGATCGTTATAAAAACGGATGTTAAAGAAATGTGAGCCTTTATAGGAAGGGTGGAAGAGAAGGACAAAGAGCTGAAATGTAGGATTGATAGGGCATTTTTTTTTTGCTTTTGTTTAATGAATGGCCCAAGGAAGGGATCTGATATGAATTCTCCCTCCAACTACGAAATTTCAAACTACTTTCGATAACTCAAAAAAAAAAAAAGTTATCTGTTATCTGTTTTTTTTTGGTTGGCTTAGTCGCCATGCATTACATCTTCCCAAATAATTTGTCGTTTTACACTGCATAGAAGATGATTTAAATTATTCGATTATTTATAATTGAAAAGTCTCTTAATTATTTTACTCACGTAGAAGAAAATTAAGGTAATTAAAGAATGGTGTCAGTAAAAAAAAAAAAAACGATAAACAAAGAAACATTAGATTTTTTTTAATTAAACTTCATCTAAATTGCCGAAGTGGATGTTTTTTAATATTAATTTTAAAACTAATAAACAAAAAAACAAAAACAATTTATCTGTTTTTAATTGAAATTTCACTGACGAATTTGCTTGTTAGTGACATGCATTTCGTAAAAATAGAACCCAATAATGGTGTGTGGGTTGAGCAGCGGAACTGCTGAGAATCAGTGTTACCAAAAATACCAAGATTTAAAGAGAAGCGGAAGAACCTAATGTATTTTTTTTCTTTCCATTCTTAAGTAATACTTATTCCACAAATTACACACCATTTAAAAAAAAAAAAAAAGCAGCAATTAATTATCTCAATTATAAGAAAATTATAGAGTAAATAAAAAAAGAAGAAGAAGAAAAAAAAAAAGCATTAATAATTTCCTAGGAAATGAGAATTGTGATTCACCTGAGCATTAGCTAAGGCCTCGTGACCTTGATCGTCAAGACAGCTGTTCCATGTTCCTTTAGATGTGTTGGCGTTGCCACAGAAGCGCAACATCAATATTCTCGTCCGTAGCTCCGCCCAACCCACAGATTTCCGTCCGCTCGATTTCTTTCAGAGCTTCTACACATGAAATTTAATTTCACAAACAGCTAAAAAACATAATAGACTCATTCCATTTAGTCCCTCTCCTATAGTTTGTTTGCCATCCCAAAAAAATAGGGCAAAGAATTCCAACACGTTTTAGCTTCTAATTCCGGAAAGTCAAAAGGAGGACAAAATGAATTATTCCAGATGAACCGAAAATTCGCTTTAATCGTCTTATATTAAGTAAAACTTTATTTATTTATCTGTTGTGATTTTAATTTATATTATAAATGCATAAATAAATAAAACCCTACTTTTCTTTAGAAATCAATAAATTTAATTTGAAAACCAGGAAAGAAATTTTTCTTAAATTTAATATATAGTCTTCCATAGACAGGAATATTTCAGTAAATCTGAAATTCAGAATTATGTTTTTAATATCAATTTCAGTCTTTCAACAATTTCTTCCAAAGATTAATATTTACTAATTTAAAATTATAATACATTATTCTTCTGTATAAGATATACACATAAGTTGTTTAATGCAGAATGTTTAGCTGAGTACAGTTGACTCACGATAATCCGACATTTGATAGTCCGACACGCTCGGTAGTCCGACGCAGATTGGTTCGAAAACCGACCCGATTGAGGCGGTCACGGAGATGAATCACTTGCGATGAAGTTATGTCGGCTGTAAACACTTTGATACGTTGATGTGAGGAGAGGGAACTCGACTACGAGAACATTTTAATGTTAAAAGATATTCAAGAAAAAGCCATGACAGACTTTTTACGTAAGAAAAAGAAACAAAAAACGATTACAGATTTTTTTTATATGTATGTATTTTTATTTTTTATTTTAAGACATAAAATTATATTTTACATTATATACTGTAATTTTATTTTTTTTAAGAAATAAATTAGTATTATATACATACGTATTCATTTGTGTAAAACTATGCCTAATGAGTTTTTTTTTATATCCTCAATGGCCGTAAAATATATACTCAATATGTATTCTAACAATACACGTACTGTAGTACGTACAGTACTGTATATACATAACTTAAATTTTCTTGCCTTAGAAGTTAAAATTCAGTTTTAAAAATTCAACCTTTGGTAATCTGACATTTTTGATAATCCGACACCCCTTCGGTCCCGTAACTATCGGATTATCGCGAGTCAACTGATTAACATTTCTTTCTTTTATAGAAATGACGCCAATTATCATATTTTAATTTGTATTCTATGAATCTGTAGTCTTTCTATTTTTATTTATTTATTTATTTATTTATTTACTTTTAAACAGAATGAGCAAAGAACACTATCAATACCTGGAATTCGGGAAGATCAACAAAAAAAGACAAACTTGGAAGAATTTATATTTCTTTCTTTTTACTTTCTCGGTACGATACTAATGAGAAATTATAGCACTTACGAAAATAAAAATTTTTGTTTTGAAAATTCCTAACATTTTAATTTTGTAAAATTGCTTTATAAGTTGAAACATTAATCAAACAAAATATCCATGTCCCAGAGGCGTGGAATGGGAGAGGTTATGATGGTCTTATCGTTCAAACAAAAAAAGAAAAAAAAAAGGATGTGTCATTTTACCGGAATTGGGGGAAGATTTTACAGACAAAGCGATTACTTTCCAACCCATAAATGGTCCAAATTGGTAACTTTCTTCTATTTTCGATGCAATGGACAGCACTGGCGTACCGAGGGGAGGGTGTGGTTGCTAAGGTTAGAACTCCCCCATTGCATCCGAAAATTGAAGAAATCTAGGATTTTTTGGACCAGTTTGTTTTGGTTGGAAAGTCTGTACCCGAAGGTTTGTCTGTACCCTTCCTCCCCATCTGGGAAATGTTTTTATGTTTTTTGGTTGAAAACCATAATAACCCATTCTATTCCAAAATCCTGAGAACGCCTGTAATAGGAAGGTTACAATTAGGACCGCGCAAAGGTATGTTGGCGCCGGGGTGCCAGGCAAAAGTTACCGCCCCTAAACAGTACACTCAAGTATTTGCCTCCCGCCGCCCCCCAAGGGCGTGCCGCCCGGGGGCCATGCACCCCTTGCACCCCCGCTTGGCGCGGCTCTGGTTACAATTCCTACCAACGCCTCCCAAATTTTTCAATCTTCGATAATTTCTTTGGAATGTCCCAATTTTAAAGGAACTCCGCATTGACTGAGCAGTGCTTCTCAAAATTCTTGCTTCACGGATCATTTCGATACTTGCAAAATTCTGCGGGAAACCAAATTTAATGTAAATTTCAGATTAAGCATCTAGTTGGTTTTTTTTTTTTTTTTTAAACTCCAAAAACTATATCGTTTTGTAGCTCAACCCAATAATGCTGTAATAGCCATTATTATTATTATTATTAAAATTTATTTTAGAGCAGATTTACAATTTGAGGAGAGGATATTTACATTTTTGTTTATCTACGTTATCAGCAAGAGCTAGAACCAAACTTTTCAGACTGAATAAAACATTTTTTCAAGGTTTTACCATTCGTTAACATGAAAAAAACCTTGCAATGTTTCCAGTGCTATCTCCTTTCGATACAGTGCGAGGGGATAATTCAACAGCTTTCCCTTCGGCGCGCCAGCGAACACGATCTATCAATACTATGGTGATTTAGAATTAAAGCGTTGGTTGCTGATAAACTAACCGTAACTATGATTATGACGTGCTGAGCGTTACTAACGTGGGATAGATGTAGGCTTTTACAATTATAATTACTAACGTGTAACGTAATACATATTTATGCTCTTTGTGCGACATTAGTGTTGTTCTTATTTTTCGTGATGGAATATTTTACTTAATCATTTAACATTATTTAAAACAGACATTAGAGCACCTGCTAACACTGGCTAGTTCACCACGTCTTCAACGAAACGCTTCAAAAGTTTCCCTCTGATGAAACCTTTTTTTTTTTTAAGATGTTCAATAGTAATAAAAATATATCATTTTAACTTTAGATTCATGCTTCCGTAAGACCTTTTGTTCCAAAGTGAATTTAGCACTAGATGATTAGTTCGAGCTTTCGAAAGCTTTGATTTTTTTTTTCTGAATTCTCTCTGGTATACATAATAATGCATAAAATCTTCGAAAATCTTCTTGAAGATCGAAATGAATTGCTAAACGAATAATTAAAGGAAATGATAAGAAATAAAGGGAATAATAGGCAAAACTCCGAACGGCGGTCCCAAATTATGAAAATCTCCGAACGGCGCGGCGGTCCCAAATTATATAAACCTTTTTAATGACAGATAACAGTATGACTGTGAAGGATAACATATAGCCAGAGTTATTACACATCAAATCATAGAGTTTTCGCTAACATATTTACAAAAAAAATATGTATTGTCCGAATATATGCGACTTATGACTAAAGCGTTATTACTCTTTGTGCTTGCGGTCTACCAGCCATAGCACGTTTAAAGTGATTTTTAAGCAACAATACACAATGTTTCATTAATAACAACAATAACGATGTCATTACACTTGACACAATGTTTCATTAATAACAAGACAAATGTTTCATTAATAACAACGTAGGGACCGCGTTCGGAGGTTATAATAATTTGGGACCGCCATCATAATTTGGGACCGCCGTTCGGAGTTTTGCCGAATAATACTAGGGTCACTTCAAAAGTTTTAACTCCGCTTTGTTTTTTGTTTTTGTTTTATCAAAAACTATTTATTGAATGAACACAAGTGAACTATTAATTGAATGAACTATACTGTAGTATAGACGCATATCAATATTGAGAACATTTTTGTGCATTTAAAATTTACCATAATCGCCAAAGCGCTGCACAACGCCATCTTGTGCCATAAGATGCGTCATGGTGGGTCTCGGGAATCCACCCATCGACGTACTGCTGTCTTCAGATCATCGTCATTTTCGAAGGATTGTCCCTGCAGGCTATCCTTGAGAGGTCCAAACAGATGAAAATCTGACGGAGCGAGCTCTGGGATATACGACGGACGGATGAGGAAGAATATTCCACCCAAATCTGCAATGGCTTCCTTCGTTTGAGTGCTTGTGTGTATTGTCATCTTGCAAAACTGGTAATTTTCTATGAAGTTTTTCCGCTCTCAGTTTCCTCAGAGCGGAAAACTTCAGAAATGCTTCCTGTAACTTTCAAAACATTGTTGTATATCATTAGTGAGGAAAAAAAAAGAAAAGAAAACGGAATCAAAACTTTTGGAGCGCCTCATATAGATATCCCTCTCATCCAAATCTCTTTCAAACAACATAAATCACTCTTATTAAAATGTAAATTTTACATAAAAGTTTTGAGATAAAAATCTTGGGATTATCTGTAACCATTACTTCATTCACTAAACGAACTTATTTGCTTTAAAAAGCAAAGATATCACAATCATAAATTAACTGATAATCTAATGCGTATTTAACACATTGAATGTGGATTTAATGATTCATACTCTTCACACTTAGAAGAGGAAATGCTACAGATGAAATTATATCTGACAAGGAAAACCTTTGAGTTCGAACAAACAAATACAGTGCAACTTGGATAATTCGAAGCTGAAGGGACCACTACAAAACTTCGAATTATCCAAGACTTCGAATTAAACAAGTTACATCTTTTAACTTTAATTTCAGGTCCACTGAATGCTTGAAAAGATTATTCTGTCAATAAGTAAATATTTATTCAGAAAGATCATGCTATGAAAGACTTAAACACTATATGTATGTAAACAAAATAAGATTTATATTACGTAAGATACAGTACATCAGTGGCGAATATAGAATATATTTTTTTTTGTGGGGGGCCCAAGATTAATGTAAGGTTAAGTAATTTTAAGTAGACACCCCATGGACCAAAAAAAAAATCTATCTGTTCAACCAAAAAAAAAAAAAAAAAAAACGTTGGAAGGACATACCTTCATTATTTCGGGGGGGGGGCCCCCCCCGGCCCCCCCCCCTTATATACGCCCCTGCAGTACATATTACATTTAATACAGAAAATTATAGTTTTTCAAAAAATTGTGCAATGTCTGATTGTTTTGTAGAATTCAGTCGCTTAAGGTTAGCAAAATCATCAAGCATGTTCAGTGAACGGTAAACAGCTTCACTTAGGCCTAAGTTGGTTTGTCCTTCAATGTACCGATGAAATTCGGTGCTATCCCGTACTCGTTGGCGATTTGGCATTTCTTCTTCACACCGTTAAATTCTTGAACGTTAAATTCTTGTATACGCGTGGTTTACCGAAAGACCTGGTGACACTGATAGCAGGAAGCTCGAATGGCGTCTGAAGCGTCACGTGTCGAATGGTGGCGGGAAGGGGATTTCAATTGTCACGTGTCGAATTTCTTAACGATGAAACGCCGAAAAGTCGTTATGGTTCGAAATTTTTTATAAAAAACTTCGAATTAAGGAAGTTGAACTTCGAATTATCCACGATTTTTTAACATTGATTTAATAAGAAATTCAAGGGACTAAGAGAAATCTTCGAATTATCCAAGTTGCACTGTACATACCAAAATTCAGAGGAGGATAATTTTCTATTCTCTGAATTCATTGGTGATGGTCGTTTTTCAGTAAACCTTTGCAATTGTTCACTAGAGCAAAGGGACATGCTGAAGCATGAAGACTCGGATCTGCATGCAAATCTGTACATAGGACAGTGTTACGTCTCTGACTTCATTACCTTTGGCCAGTTTTCTTCCTTTTAGCTTTTATTTTTGGGTATCTTTTCATGAACTTCTCATATGTGTTCTAGCCTCGGAAATGATAATCATCGAAGATATTCTCTAATGTCTTGTCATCAACATTGCTCTGACACTTGGGACTTTAGACTGTTTTACTGGAGAAGTTTTGTATTCACTTTGAGTGCTTCCATCTTATCAAACTGGGTGTCACTACTGCTTTCAATGAATTGCTCTTCATTACTTTCATCACCATCATCGTAGAATCTACATTCTAAAGTTACGACACTATCCGTTTCCAACTGGTTTTCATATATCAAGGAAACCAGAAAACATGCGAAATACCATCTTCTTGGCGCACTTGTCATCGTAACATGACCTCAAATAATGTCAATACATTAGCTAGCTTGATTACCAATCTTCGAACCATTTCTCGTTTTACTATCTAAACGAACAACCTTAAGTAATGCGATACAGATATACTTGCAGAATCTCAACTGCATATCAGAGGCGAGCGACGGATTCCAGGTATGAGCAAAGAGACCTTTAGTGGACAACTCAGAGATTTACAGAAAAACAGTGAATTCAGACATCAGAAAATGATCATCCTCTAAACTTTGGTGCGTATTTGTTTGTTCGAACTCAAGAGGTGCTCCTTGTGAGTCAATTTAATAACTGATTATATATAACGCACATTCCCGAACCGATATATCATTAAGATCAATTCAGACCAATATCCTTTCTAAACACTCATCTTCAAAAGCTTTACGTAGTTTTGAAAAGATAATGTATAATTTTAGTTAATATGTGTTTTATGGACTTCCAATATTAAAGACAATTGAGGTGCAGTTTCACATTGTGTTCTTTTTCTGAAGCCTTCACTGACAAGTCAGTTGGTATTGGTTATGAAACCACTGTTCTATTTTGCAAAATGTTGAGGGTTTCTCCTGTATCAATTCTATGTAAAGCCAAAAATAAAGAAAAGGGACTATGTAAAAGATATTTACGAGAATAATGGAAAAAAAAAAATCGTGGGATTTGAAATGAAATTATATATTTATTAATTATATATTTTATATTTCGAAATAGATGACAACAGCTTTGTTGAGCGAATAACTTAAAGAGAGCAAAAAATCACGAATATTCCAGATGATGCTGACATCATTTGCTTCCAGCAAAATCCCGAAAGTGTATCGTTTCCCTAAGCTTAAAATATATAGTTGCAGCCAAGCTGATAAAAGAAAAACATCTTGGATGTGCGTCTCCACAAAGCGAAAGATAATTTTCAGCGAGAAAATGCAAAAGAAGTATTCTAGGTATCCTTACTAGATACACCGCTCCCCTGCACTCACCGATTTTACGTTTTTTCCCCCCAGTATTTGTGCGAAGTTTAAAAAAAAAAAGGTACATTATTATTTATTATTAATAAAACAACATGAATGAAAAAGACATTATTTATTTTGTTCAAATACAGACATATATCTTAGAAATGTCGTCAAAAAAATCTCTTGAGGGTAATTTGGGTGAGAGAGAGTAGAGGAATCCCAAAGTTTTCAAATGTACGAGCAGCTGTGGTTTGTCGTTCTGTTTTGCTTGCGTTTTTTTTTTTTTGATATTGCAAACTCTGAGAACTTTGGCCTTTCCCACTCCAGAAAAATAAATAAATAAAATCCTTTGTAACTTATCCTCATTTTTCAGTTACAGCATTTTAGAATTAATAGCTCTGAGACATGTAAAAGGAAAAGTATGTTTAGTGAAGAGGCTTCTAGTTCTCTGTCCGAGACAAATCAAATGCAAATTCTGTCACCAAGATCGACCACTGACCAAACGTATCAATAGTTGAGATTTTGGAAATCATTTTTCGAATTACAGTTTTTTTAGTTTAAAAAAAGTTTTTTACGTGTGTTAAAAAATTTTTGAAGTTCTTAAATAAAGCCAACACACAAGTCTAAAAAATTAAGTTAAAAGTTAAAAAACATAATATTTACAATTAAAACAAACTAGTTTCTGCGCCGTTAACGGGCCATCATCAGTGAATTCACTGATGATG
>JAFIDM010009631.1:361138816-361150276 GCA_023159025.1 Thereuonema tuberculata
AAAATCATTCATAAAACAGTAAAACCTCGTTAAGTCGTCACCCGGATAAGTCGTCACTCCGCTTAAGTCGTCGTTTTCCTTTGGTCCCGACAAGGTCTCATAGACAATAATGTAAAATAACCCTCTTTTACTCGTCACCAAATTTAATTCTACTCCGGATAACTCGTCACCCTCAAAAAAGACGAAAAGCATCTTTATTCTCAATTTTGCCTGCTATCTTTTCAGCCCCGCCCCTTCACTCTAAGAAAGCCTAGCCTTTACGGGGAATTTTCACGTGGGAAATTCACTTGGGAAATTACACACTTCTCGCTGCGACTCTTGTCAAGAGTAGGCGTTTTTCTTGACCGCTACTTAGTGTGATTTTATTGGAGCGAGTAAGCCCCGAAAATTTCAAAGCGATCGAAATTGTTTTTCTTCCTCCAAATGTAACTGCACTTCTTCAGCCTTTAGATCAAGGGATAATTCTTGACTTTAAACGAAAGTACAAAAAAATACTTGTAAAGGACATGATAAAAGAGAGAGAGAGAGAGAGAGAGAGAGAAAGAGCCGTGGCATGGCTGTTTCGGTTTTAGATACGATATTTTAATGCCAGTAAAAGAAAAGAAAATGTGGTAAGTACAAAATGTATTTTTTTTTTTTTTTATTTTCCACTCATTCATGTGCATGTATTGATTTCTGAAAATCTTGTTTTTCTCACCGAATCCTACAGCATTTCATAAAAATATTGTATTTCAGTGTTTTTTTTTTTGTTTTGTTTTTTTTTTTCAAAAATGCCCACTCCGCTTAAGTCGTCAAAAATGTTCGGTCCCTTGAGTGATGATTTAACGAGGTTTTACTGTATATATAATCGAATCGGCAAAACTCAAATCTGGCTCTTCGAGTTTCGCAAAGCAAAGATTTCATGTAAAAAAGAGTAAAGCCTTTAACTATTGCGTTTTTGTTTTTCTAAATTTTCTAAATTTTAATTACTGCTTTTGCCGCTTATGCCGCTGATGACGTGGAGGTAATTTGGCCGTATCTCCATAGAAACAGTGATTTGAATTTTATATTGGCATTTTTTAAATTTCATATCACTGTCCGGCTTATATTTATAATTATACTAGCTATACTCGGCATGCGTTACAATGCCACTCAAAGAAAGAAAGGGCTCGTGAGAAGGGGCCGTAAATATAATGTCCCAGTGTCGATCGGGGGTGGGACACTTAGGCCCCTGTGTCGCCATCCCCACCCAAGTGTGGTGGACCTGTCCCCCATAGGAGAGCGAATTTTTCTCTTTTTCCAATTGACTTAGGGGCCCCGAGAAGGGGCCCTAAATATAAGGTCCCGGTGTCGATCGGGGGTGGGACACTTAGGCCCTTGTGTCGCCATCTCCCCATCCAAGTGTGGTGTCCCTGCCCCCGTAGGAAATTTTTGCTTATTTGCAATTGACTTGGGGGGGCCCGAGAAGGGGCCCTAAATATAAGGTCCCGGTGCCGGTCGGGGATGGGACACTTCAGCCTTTGTGCTGGCTTCCTCCCATCCAAGTGTGGTGTCCCTGCCCCAAATAGGAGAGCGAATTTTTCCCTTTTTTGCAATTGACTTGGGGGCCCGAGAAGGGGCCTTAAATATAAGGTCCCGGTATCGGTCGGGGTGGGACACTTCAGCCTTTGTGTTGGCTTCCTCCCACCCAAGTGTGGTGTCCCTGCCCCCCACAGGAGAGCGAATTTTTCACTTTACACAATATTTGTGTAGTTCTTATTTTGACCACCAGATGGATATTGGGTTTTTCAGGGCTTTTACCCCTTTTCATCCCCTTTGGGGGGGTGGGTTCGGGTTCTAAGGTAGCCTATCTTTTCCGCAGTGTCCTAAAGAGTAATTCTGCAAAGTTTGGTCCAGATAGGTCAAAGGGCCTAGGAGCGTATAAAGGACAAAGGGACATAGAGACAAAGAAACAAAGAAAGAAAGAAAGATACATTCATTTTTATATATATAGATTTCTATTTATTTAAAATATTAATTAATATAAAAATAAATTTATATTTATATTTTGTCAAATCTATTAAGCTTTATTTATATAAATGCCTACTCTGACATACAGCCTTTAACATTCCAATTGGAAATTTTAAAATATTTTCTTTTCCTTTTCGAGTTGGAAGTTAAAGGGAATAACCTTTCAAAGTCAATATTCGTAGAACTTTTCAAGTATGCCAGTAAATACATAAAGAAAGGCAAAGCAGGATATGAAGAAACATGTGCCTATTCTCTACAGGGAAGTCAGAGAGGAAATGACAGGAATATCATCAAATCTTTATACTAAATGTTTGAACTTTAAAGAATGAGCCAAACGATTAGGAAATTGCAGTGACTTCATTATTTTTGAAATAAGAAGAAAGCGAAATCGTGAAACTTATAGCATATTGCATAAATTATTTATGAAAGTTATATAGAATTCCAATCGATTATACAATTACTACTGAAATAAAAAAAGTTGGATTAAATATAAATTTAAAGGAAACTAAAATTATATTTATTGGATGCAAAATTAAAAAAACAAATAGTGTAGAATTAGAAGAATCAGCATATATTTCTATTAACCCGGACAGCAGATTAATATAGATGGAAGCATTACGATGGGTCTTACCATAGAATCCAACTAAAATGGAATTCCTTTGGTAGAAATACTGTTGTACTGAAAGAAGTCAGTCCTTGTATCTAAAAAAATAGTATTTCATTAGTGTATATGTGTGAGCTCTATGTGTGAGCGGAGATGTGAACAATGATCAGGAAAGCAATTCAGAGGTTATATACCGGTACTACACAAAGAAAATATTGAGAGAAGTACAAGATTAAATCGGAAATGAAATATTTCAGGGACAGAGCAAACCAGGGTAGCTGGCATTGAAACTAAAATGTAAAAGGAATAGAGGACAAATGATCAAAGCTCAACAACAGAATCTCTCAACTGAATTACGAGGAATGAGAAGAGACAAGTTTTCATTCAGGAAATTAGTGGACGAAATTAAAAGTTGTTGGATTTGTTTGGACAGAGAACATCGTTCTACCAAAAGAACTAGAAAAAAAAAAGAAACTTAATCCGTTTTCCTGCAGAGGATAGAAAATGGCTTAGATATATAGTCTATTTATTTATTTATTTTATATTTATGTGGCCGTGATATGCCCAAACATTGAATCGCTCTTATAAATAAAAGAAAAAGGGCCTCAAAGAATTTTGAATGTCTTAAAAAGATCACAACACTCTCTTTTCTTATTTTCATATTAGATCAAATATTTATTACACTGTATTACTTACTGTAAGATTACTTTCTGTAGGTTTAGTAATGTTTTATTTATTAAAATTATTGATAAAATGATTTCAAATCAATTCTCTTAGAAAAAAATAGGAAAGTCATAATGAACGACGAAAAAAAAAAAAAAAAAAATCAAGCAAACATAGGCCTAAATCAGAAAAGTTTTTAAAAATGAAGATTTCCTTTTCAAAAATTAAATCTTCATTAATAAGGATGATGAAAGATGTAAATAATTATTCTATTGTTATTGATATAATAATGTAATATTGAACATGTAATTATTTTCTGGTGTGACTATAATGATTCTACACAAAACAAATATATCTATAAATAAACTATACTCGTAATAAAACTAGGAATGCCATCAAAAATTACAGTGAAGCGAGGATTGTTTATAAAGAGATAGCCGTAGCGTGCCAAAATTTCCATTTTCCATTTTCGACTGGCAGTCTTCTACGATAAAGGCGATCATCGATTTATTTTTTATTTTTTTAGAATAACTATCTTGACGATCCCTCCAGTGGCGCATCCACGTGAAGGGGTGGCTAAGAAGGCTGAAATCCTCCCCCAAAACCCAAAAATAAAGAAAGAAAAAGACAAGAAAAGAAAGAAAGAAAGAAAGAAAAAACCTAGAAGAAAGTCTTTATTAAAGCACCGACGTGTCTGTATCTTATTATTTTGGAAAGTGGTCATTGAAATAATTTAGTTTTAAATACCTGAAAGGACTTTTTACACTATCATTAACCCCCAAACGTTAATCCTGGGTGCGCCACTGAATCGCTCCGTATTATTTTTGGATATGGGTTTTAAATTATTCCTTGAAAATACAATTATTTCTCTTACTTTTTCTTTTTCTTTTCTAATGTCAACGTCTTATCACATGGTAAGTATGTTCATTGGTCGAATACCTCCTGGATCTTCTGGTGTGTATCCATTTTTAATATGGCGCTAAAAAGACGGTTTATCAACAATCCCTAAAGTCACGTGAATCTCCTGTTTTTATTTATAAACATAGACTCCAATGTATTGTGACAAATAATACGGACATCGTCAGTTGCTAGATTTGTTATCTTTGCCGATTTCTTTCTTTTAATGTCAAGAACGCCAGCAGAGAAAAACAGGGCATTTTTTTTTACATTGATTTTCTAATCATTATCGAATTGCAAAATATTTTGGGGGGGTGGACACTTTTAAACATTAAAATTTACAGTAACATTTGGCAAATTCTTGTTGGAATATAGATGAGAAAACCGAAGATTTCCACAATCTTAGTGAAGAACGTGAATCCGCAGAAACGAAAACAGGAATCATAGTCTTCCATAGTCTTATTTTTAATCCAGTTCAATATTAATTAGTTACACTTAAAACCATAGCCAATGGATTTCTGTTAACGCTATCAATCGACGGACTTCAACTATAGCATTCTCTCAATAACAAATAATTTTTGTTCTCTCACATTCTCTCACAATAACAAAAGCATTTGTGTAGTTCGGTTTTCCGTCTGGTTTTGACATTTTTTCTCTTATCACTCAGTCTATTGTGCTGCAACGATTCTCAATTACAATCTCCTTCCGCTTCGACTTTATCTAATCCACTCAACTGAAAATCGCATTTTCTATATTTCTTTAAAATACTCCATATTCTTAATCTGGAAATGAAATAAATTACGATTTTTATTTTTTTTTATTTTTTTGCTTCTTAAATCTTACGTAAGATTTAATCCCTCGTAGAAAATCACAGAAGCTTCTCTCTAGGCTGGAGAAGCAGGGTTCAGTTGATCTTAAATTACCAGTTGCTAAATTTTTACTGCCGTTCAGGCACAGCTTGTGGTCAAACGGCAGCCTGTCAGGAGGCTGATGTGTCTAAAACTGGATTCGAATCCCTGCATCAGCATGGATGTTTACTTCCTTTCTTGTGTTTCTCTGCTTCTTCTTCACTTTCTCTTCAGATTTGAAGTCATTCCATAATGGTTTTCTGAGGAAGGCAAGGGAAAGCTCCTCAGTATCTATTCCAAGATGAGAAGGAAAACTCCCAACCCTACACTTGGTTCTTGGAGCTCAGAGTGTTATCATAGATCTTTCCGTCGGAATGCACCTCCGTATCGAAGAATGCATTTCAATACAAACAGAAATTTTAACTTACATAATTCATAATTTACATTTCATTCTTTTGTATTTTCAATCCCAGCGGAAGCTAATTATACTCATTAACAAAAAAAACGACGACCTAAAAGGAGTTGTCCGATGGAGACAAAAATTGGTGGAGAGGAAGATTATGTACAGAATAGAAAATGATTAAAATTTCAGACAAATTGAATGATTTATTTCAGAGTTACAGAGTTACAAAGTAACGAGCTCAATAACCCACCTCTACCCTGAATGCAAGCTGCCACACGACGTGGCATAGAGTGATAAAGCTCCCTGATGATCTCCTGCGGTATTTCTTGCCAAATTTGCTCCAATTGTCGGGCTAGGTCATCCACATTCCCTGGTGGATGCAGTCGCCTTCCCATCATATCCCAGACATGCTCGATTGGAGAGAGATCTGGGGATCTGGCTGGCCAAGGAAGTGTTTCACAAGTTGCAAGACAGGTCTTAGCAACACCTGCCGTATGTGGTCTGGCATTATCTTGCTGAAAAATAAGGCCAGGGTACTGCAAAAGGAAGGGTAGCGAAACAGAATGTCGTCGACGTACCGCTGTGCTGTAAGTGTGCCGTTAATGACGACTAAAGGGGTCCGACTATCAAGGGAAATGGCACCCCAGATCATAACTCCTGGTTGAGGGCCTGTGTGGCGTGCAATAGTGAAAGCAGGATTGGCACGCTGCCCTGGGCGTCTCCAAACACGTCTGCGACGATCGTCAGGACACAGTTGGAAGCGGGATACGTCGCTAAACACTATACGTCCCCAGTCAGCATCATTTCAACCGGATCGAGCCAAGCACCACTGTAATCTGGCCCGACGGTGTGCAGACGTGAGTGGCAGGTGGCGTAGCGGTCGGTATGAGCGTAGATGTCGCTCTCTCAGGCGTCTGTGAATGGTCATGGTGAACACTCGTGTGCGGGTCGCACATCTGATGGTTGATAACGATGATTCAGGCGCTGTGACAGCTGATCTGACAATCACTCTATCCTCCCGCTCTGCTGTGGCCCTAGGTCGACCGCTACCTTCATGACGCTGAAATCTGCCATTGTCCACCCATTCCTGCCAGCATCTTCTAATCGCCGCATCACTTCGACCCATAAGACGAGCGATTCTCCGATTTGCCCAACCTGCCTCTTTCAATCCAATGATAGGACCTCTTTCAAACTCTTACAGTTGCACGTAATGAGCTCGAATCCTGCGGCGAGGCATTTTTTCAGTCGTTGAAAGGTATCCTAACTCGCAATGCAACAGAAATTTTGACAATCAGATTGAGAATCGCTTCTTCTATACACCTGCTGAGTGCGCAGTTCCGATGCGCTGTAGCTCTCGCTATTCATTCATTGGACACCAAAGTTTAATCATTTGCATGGGCGGTCCCAATGTCTTTGCATACGAAATTTCATTACAATCGGACAACTCCTTCTAGGTTCGTCGTTTTTTTTGGTAATGAGTTTCTCTTTTGTTATTTCCATCTGTATCCCAGGGTTTTCTAAACTTCTGTCAGATTGGATGGAGTGAACTTACTAGTGGTTAAAAGTTACCAGGTCGGGTTTTTTTTTTGCCTTTTTTTTATTTAAACAATTCACATAACTCGTGCTCCACAAAAATACTACACGAGAATGTTATTTAAGTGCATACATTACTAATTTTAAAATATGTTAAATAAAGCAAATTAATTATCATTTTTTCTTACAATGACGTTTTTGTCAATAGATTTTAATGCCCTTCTTTCCTCATCATAAAGTTTGTATTTGAACAATAAGTGTTTCGTTATCACATCCAATTTACAGTTGTTCAAATTTTCAATTTTGAAATGATAAAATTATCCATTGAATTTCCCAAGACCAGTCGAAAACTAAATAACAATGTAGTTTGTATCAAAATTTACATATTTTAGTCTTTTACAAACATCAATAAAGTAATTTCTATCGTTAACGTTTTTAGCGGTCCCATGTTACAGTTAACATGTTACAGCTCTTGCTTGTGTATTGTCTGTCTGTCACACTGTATGTCACACTCTGTAGCGGCCAAACGGTTAGAGATATTAGAATGAAACCTTCACCATTGTGTTCAGCATCAAAAAGTAGGTGACAGTGTAAAAAAAATCAGACCTGTAGGACCGCTCCCTGACCCCCCAAATTAACATTTTCCATAGCAGTATTAGTAATTAACACAGTAATAATAATGATGATTCATACATAACAATACTAACAATTGTCAATAGGATGTCATTATTAATATTTACAAGTGTATTGTTTCATAAATTCTTTAACATATCCAAATGATGCACTAAGCATTATATTAGCGGCCCCTAGATTACAGCTTGCCTGTAAATCGAAAAGGAACGGTCTTGCATTTATATGCTCTTGCTTTTAATTATTTTGTTTATACAATTGTGCATATTATGGGACCGCTTTGCTTTTGACGCTGTCTAAAAGCATTAATTACCTTGTTGTTTTTTTTTAAATATGGTAAGCTTCTATTCATTTTTTATTTTTATTTTCGAACTCTCGATGGTTAACTAAATTAAACTGCAGTAGTAGACATCTTACTACACAAGGTGACTTGTCTAATAATTGATTATGTAATTAAGAGAACAGTCATGGTCATTTTAAATTGAATGCAAACTGTTGTATTTCGCTGAGAATGACCATGAAATGAAAACAACTTAATTTCAGTCTGTAGTGTTTACAGAAGCAAATCTCTTCAAGTGGAAGCTTATTATTTTCAAATTTGTTTCCATTACGTTTAGTTGAAAAATAATTAATACAATTTATCTAAAACCATCATTTTAGATTATTATTAAGCTAATTCGTAATTTATGTTTAATTTTTTTTTTCTATTTAAAGTTTTGTACCTCTTTAGCTTTATTAGCTGACATCTTCTATTCAAAGTCAGTGACCTAGATAATGGCAATCAAATCTTGGTTTATATAATTGCTTAATTATATATTTTAAGAAGCATCAAACGGATCATAGGTTGAGTTATGACATTTCCTAAATATGTATGGAGTAAGATTATGTAATGAATTTTCGCTCATCCAAGGCTTAGGATTTCAATTGGAGATTCAATGCATTTGTAAACAATTCAGTCACATTTTAAACTGTGCTGAGTTGTCTTTGCTTCATTTATTTTTATAAACAAGTATTAATTGTTGAAGATTAATAGAAAGAGAGTTTACAGGATAAACTTTGTTGATAGATTATGAGTCTCAGATAAGAAAGAATAAGGAAATAAACAGAATAAATAAAGGAACTAAATAAATTTTTTCCATAATAAACCTAATTCAAGTCAAAATTATAGAAAAATTATAGCAAAAAAAAATGGTTTAACATTTTTAACCTATTTCCCTAAGAAAAATGATTCTCAGTTATTTTAAGAAATTACGTCAGAGTGTGTTTGTTCCACTAATAGTTTCCGAACAAGTGAAAGTATTTTCTTGAAACTTGGCGTGCATTTTCACGGAGAAGAAATGTTTAATCTTGGGTATGTGAATGTTTCTCAATGTTGATTCCTATGAAAGAATTCCCTAGGGAAAAATTAGACGAGAAACAATTAATTCTCACTGACAACAAGTAATGAATTTCTGTTTTTATGTCCAACAGTGCATCGTAATCCATTCTATAATTCTTTTGAATTTCCTATGCATTGATCTGATTGGAATTAATTTGGATTGAGGAACTTTTAATGAATTTTTCACAAATGGAAAATTTGATGGTAGATTGTTTACATTCGACTGTTATTATAATCCACAATCATTTCATTCTATTGTTTTCACGACTTTAAAGAACAAAAAATTTACAATATCGTAAGGAAAGTTTTAAGTTTCTGTAAGTAGACTTTTAAGTTTTTCTAGATTTTTCTACCTTTTCATTCTTTTTTTTTTATTATTATTATTCTTTTTTATTCGATGTTTCGTTGAAGAGACAAAGGCTCCTTCCAATCTCAAAATTTTAAAGACAACGGTTTTCTCTCTTTTTCCGTTGAAAGTTCGACTCGTAAACTGCACCTTAGAGATAAAATAAATCTTAATCTTAATCTTGTAATCCTTACTTGATTTTGTTGTAATCTTTAAACAGAATATTGAATTTCGATGTAAAGATTAAAACAAAATCGTGCTTATAATACACTGATGTCCATAAATTAAGAGATCTTGATGAGCGGTTCTGGTTGTCTGGTCGGGACCAAACTGGGTACGGAGGTGCAGAAGGTCTTCCCAATACCATCACCACACTAAAAGTAAAGGTGGCAGCACTGCCTTAAACAGAAGAAATAAAAATGTCCGAAACGTCATCGAGATAGAAGCACCTGGAGTGGTTTCCAGGTGTTTGTAGAAGGCATAAAGAGTGTTCATTGGGCTATATGGTCCCCCCCCCCCCGCACAGCTACACAAGCAATGCAACAGGCTGGCATACTAAACACCTGGGTATCAAGCAAACTTTGGGGGATTGTATCCCACTGTTCAGCCAATACTGTCCTCAGCTCAGGTAGCTTTCGTGGTGGTGGAAAGAGTTCAGCAAGACGTCATCCCATGCATGTTCGACTGGATTCAGGTCCGGGGAACGTGCAGGCCTCTCCAAACGATGGATGTCCTCATATTGGAGGTATTCGTCCTCCAGACGAGCCCGATCCGGACGGGCGTTGTCGTCCATGAACAGAAACTCTGGACTAGCATCATCCCTGAAAAGACGCACATGTTGGTGAAGGACATTGTCGCGATACAACTGGGCAGTTAGCCTTAGTCCATCTGTTACAGCGTCGGGAATATTTCCATCCTGCTGGAAACGTCTCCATAAGCGAGAGATGACGCTGGTTGACACGTTCAGTGCACGAGACACTTGTGACTGACCTGCCTTAAGACGTCCTATCACTTTGCCTCTCCTTTGCAGATCCAAATGGACACGATGGGCCATGGCTAGCAATTGACCTACAGTACTGAACAATCAGCGACCAAAACTGTCACATAATTCGTCCTGTAGAGTGACTCCGCACTGCCACTACACAGGTGGCATTTCTGAACTTTATTTATTCATACAGAACGAATTCTACCATTTTTATATTTTGTATGGGGATAGTATTGGGAAGATCTTCTGAACACGCCTAACAAATTTGGTCCCGACTGGACAACCAGAACAGTTCATTCTGCAAAATCCCTTAATTTAAGACACCAGTGTAATTAGGACTACGAAATAAAATAAGTAATCTATTGCAAACTTCGCTACCATAATATCAATTTTTTGGGGTTTTCTAAATCTATTTTATTTATTTATTTATTTTTTAAATAAAATTTGTTCTTAACAGGTGATAATGTTAAATAAGTAAAATTGGTTATTTTTAACATATAAAATTAAATGATTTTACTGATTTAAATGGTTTTACAATAATTACTCTCTTTCATACAAAATATAAAACAATAGTCTATCAATTGACGAAATTACTACATCTTGCTTGAATTATGTCTTCTTTTGATGCAAATTTTTAAGAAGACATAATCAAGAAACTTGTAGTAATCATAAGAAGACATATCAAGAAACTTGTAGTAATTTCGTCAATTGATATTGTTTTATATTTTTTTATGAAAGACAGTAAAAACAAAACAAAAAAAAAAACGGAAAACTAAAAATCCTGATTGAATGACTATACTCTGTCCAAAGAACCGTTATCCCTGGACGATTAGCTAACCCGGGCACCCCCACGCCCACAAACAATCACACGCGGGGCGGGTCTACCTGCCACAATGGTTCTTCCCTGAGGCATCTGTTAGGCCTTTTTCTACAAAACTACGTTTTTTAAACTGTTACCTTTACTTAAGTTTTATTGCAATTATTAAATTCTACATATCATTCCTTGCAAAAAGAGTCCAAATACGGTGCAATTTTAATACTTCTAAGCATTTTAAGGGTCGTTTATATTTTTTAATCCACTGACCATTAAAATGCTTAGAAG
Organism: Thereuonema tuberculata; assembly: GCA_023159025.1. Taxonomy (NCBI): domain Eukaryota; kingdom Metazoa; phylum Arthropoda; class Chilopoda; order Scutigeromorpha; family Scutigeridae; genus Thereuonema; species Thereuonema tuberculata. The sequence continues at coordinate 361,150,195 of JAFIDM010009631.1, forward strand.
TATCACAATTGCATCGAGTTTGGATTTTTTTTGCAAGGAATGATATGTAGAATTTAATAATTGTAATAAAAATTAAGTAAAA
>JAFIDM010009631.1:361164722-361179163 GCA_023159025.1 Thereuonema tuberculata
GTTTGAAACATACAAACATAATAATAATAATAATAATAATAATAATACTTGACATGATCAAGTCTGCAAAATTCTTCATCGACATTTCAGTTTAATGTATAATCTTGTAAACGTATAACCTCCCCCATATTACAAATATAAGCCTGAAACTGTATTAGAAAATAACAACTATAAATTATATTAGGACAGATCTATTCTTACTGACAAGACAATTGCACATAATAGACCAGATATCACGTTGATTGACAAAGCACAGAAAACAGCATTTTTAATTGATGTGACCATCCCAAGTAATAACATTATATTATCAAGTTATCACAATAAATTATCCAAATACTCCGATCTTGCTACAGAAATTCAAAAACAGTTTACACGATCCCGATCATTGTGTCAGCAACAGATCTAATCCCAAAGAATCTTCATCACAGCCTTAACCTATTGACTCTGCATCCGAACATAATCAAGCAAATGCAAAAAGCTACTCTCCTAAGTACATGCCATATAGTTTGCAAATTTCTACATGGGAACTCAGTTCATTATAAACCATAGAACATCATATGATCTTCGTCTTGAGAAAGAGAATTCCAATGAGAGATCATATTAAAACCACCAGTCAAAACCTGAACAACAATATATAATAATAATATTATTATTATTTTTTTTTACACTTGGCAATATGTGCTTTGGTCCTTGACCCGCCATATTGTCTTTGCTGGGGAAACCCATGGTTTGAAATTTTACAATATAATAATAATAGTAATAATAATAATTCTATATCAAAAACAATTCTATAATTCCCTTGAAGAAATCCCCCGTACTAGGAAGTTACCAACATTATCTGCAATGAGAAAATATTGGAGTTCACTTTGGTTTCAATCGGTTTGTTACAATTCTAAAGCAAACTGGATAGAAAAAGAAACACAGTCCCATTAGGTAAAAATGAATGATGAAGAAATATCACAAGAAGATCTAAATGCATTAAAAGACTTCATAATTGGAAAGCAGCAGGCTCTGTTGGTATCCCAAATTTTTGGTGGATGAATTTCGCATCCTTACATACACACATCATAAAATCATTAATGATATTCTTAATGGTAGGACTGAAATTCCATTGTTTCTAACACAGCGTATACCTTATCTAAAACGAAAAAGTAATGAAACATATAATCCTAAAAATTATAGACCCATAACATTTCTTAATACTATTTACAAAATAATTTCATCTGTTATAGCTAACTAAATATCTAAATAAATTACCAAATATAGCATTTTGGCAGAAGAACAGAAGGGCTACCGTAAAAATACTGGAGGATGCAAAGAACAATTAATCTTTGATGCAGTTATTACAGGCCAGGTTAAAAAAAGAAAAAAAGGAATCATTCTGTTGCATGGATTGATTATCAAAAGGCATACGACTCAGTTCTATATGATTGGCTTATTAAAGTGTTATAGATTTATAATATAACTCCTAAAATAATTTCTACACTTCAAACTTTCATGGTTAACTGGCGCACTAAGTTACTCCTTAACTTAATGGTAATCTCTTGGCATTAAAGGAAATTTCAATAAAACATGGTACCTTCCAGGGTGATATCCTCAGTCCATTGTGGTTTTGTTTGGCCTTAAACCCTTTATCGAATCTCCTTAAAAGAGCACGAAACTTGGATATAAACTAATGGAGAAGAAGAAGACTGTATTTACAATCAATCATTTAGTATATATGGATGATTTGAAACTGTACGCAAATAACCGAAAGTCTTCCGTCACTTTTAAATGTAACATCTCTTTTCAGCTCAGACATTAAGATGAATTTTGGGTTAGACATTATATCATCCGTGAGAAAATAGTGGAATCAAATGCTTTTAATATCCTGTTACAAAATCAACAATTGCCTGCAATGAAGCCAGAAGAATGCTATAAATACATGGGATTTAACCAAACGTTAACAAAAAAACAATAGACTAGCAAAACAACAGAACACACACAAATTGAAGTTCCGACTACAAAAAATCTTAAAGACTGAATTATTATCTAAAATAAATTTAAAGCAATTAATTCATGGGTTATTCCAGTCCTCACTTATTCCTTAGGTATAGTAAGATGGTCTCAAACTGATTTGGAAAATTTAAACATCTTTATCCGAATTACACTAACAACATATAGATTGCATCCAAAATCAGCCACAGAGCGCTTTTATCTCTCAAGAAAAGAAGATGGTAGAGGATCTTAACTCACTCTGTAATAAGCAAATGATAAACCTGAGACAGTATTTTTTTTAACAAGAGCAGAATCATCGAATCTTCATCAAGCAATTGTTGCTTGTGACCACTCATACACCGATCTGTTTGTCAGATGGATATTTTACCCCGACTGTTACTACAATACAAGAAAGGATTCACTCTTGGATCTAAAAGGCTTCATGGTAGATACATCCATTCATTTGAAAAGGTCAACAAAGAATTATCGGTGCATTGGTTAAAGGAAGGGTGGCTGTTTGTTGAAACAGAAGGGTTTATCCACGCTAGCCAGGACCAAGTGATAGCGACAAATAATTATAAGAAATTTATTGAAAAATTGTACATATCCGATAAATGCAGAATGTGCCATAAGTGTTATGAAACAATAGATCATATAATAGCAGGGTGCTCCAACCTGGCAAATACAGAATACCTCAATAGACATAATCTCACTGTAAATATAGTGCATATGGCACTGGCTAAAAAGTTTGATCTCATAAAGGAAATAGAAATAGTACCATACTATATATATAAACCACAAGCGGTACTCGAAGACAACAGAACTAGACTTATGATTTGCCGTTGCACACAGATAAACTATCAATGCAAACAGACCCGATATAGTTCTTCATAGTCTTCCAGAAAGGAAAGCTTTCCTAATCGACATTACCCATCCAAATGATAACAATATCAACAAGGCAGAATCAGATAAGATATCCAAATACTTCAATTTGGCAGAAGAATATAAAAAGATCCACAAGCTTAACTCCATAGAAATAATTTCAATTGTTATAGCAGCTACTGGACTGATACATACAAATTTACTTAATCATTTGATCAATCTACAGTTAAAGCCATTTCAAATTTTATATATGGCACAAAAATCAGTGATTTTGGATATGAATAGTTCGCACTGTTTTGAACATACTATCTGTTAGTTTAGCATAAGGTTTGCTATTTCGACCCCTTAATGCTAGTATATCAGCTGCATCGCACCGAGAACTGACATACATAATAATAATAATAATAATAATAATAATAATAATAATGACGCAAGCATGTACGACGGACGACATACCTGAAGTGCCATACATAAGACGATCGACCACATAATATCAGGCTGTCCTCTTCTCTCCCAAACAGACTACCAGGAAGCATCGTCCATCAATAGCTAGCACACAAGCACTCATTTATTAAGAACACGGTCCCCTACTACAAATACACACCACAAAGCGTATTAGAGTAACCCTCACATAAGCTGTACTGGGACGTTCCTATTCACACAAACAAAACCATACACCATAACAGACCTGACATCACACTTGTAGATAAGTCCAACAAACAGACCTATCTCATTGATATTGCAGTGCCTATCAGCAAGAACATGCAGAAAACTCAGGAGTCCAGATCAGTAAATACACCAACTTAGCACATGAGTTCCAAAAGCAGTGGAGGCAGGACCGAGTACGTGTTGTACCCTTCGTCCTGTCCGCCTGGTTTGGTGTATCAATGTGTATTGGTTTGGTGCCGTACACATTGCACCACAGCCTCAGCACACTAGGACTTTGCACAACTCCAGAAGGCTGTGGTACTCAACACACATAGAGAAAATTTATGGACACAACCACATATCCATAACATCCCCCCCCCCTTCACACTTTTTTACACTTAGTAATTTGTGCTTTGATCCTTGACCCGCCTGTTGTCTTTGCTGGGAAACCCAGGAATAGAAACATTTACATAATAACAATATTAATAAATTATGTGCTTGCATTAATTTTGTACGAAAAAAAACAAAACAAAACATATTCCAATCAGAAACTGAATACCAATTATCTTTCTCACAATATTGAACGTGTTGTTTGCAAAAATGACAAAAATGTCAAAGATATATAAATGTTTCATTTTATAAGTTGGATATTTAAGAAATTGAAATAAATAAAAAGATAATGGATTGAGATCATTTTGGAATTTATTGTATCACTAGAAATAAGTTATATTTTTAATTTTAAATAAATATTAAAAAAAGCTTTTTTTAAAACGCTTCAAATATAGAAATTAAAAATAGGCTTGAATTTCATAGAAAAAAAAAAAAAAAGAAAGTTACAAAGTCCCCGATGAAAGCGGATTTCCAATTGTGTCTTGATTTCCTGTATCAGATTAAACAGCGGAACTTTAATCCTAACAAATTTTCTAGTTAAAAATAGTTAAAAATATGATACAAAATAATGAGAAATTAACAAACGGTTATAAAATCTAAATTGATCCTTTTACTGTATAAAAATATACCATTAAATTTGTTAACTTTTTTTAAAGAATTGTGTGAGCAGAAAATTATTTCCAACACTTTTGCGAAATTCCACTACCAAAATCTTATAAAAAATAAATATTCGTATTTTTCAGTAAATGCTTTTTGTAATAAAAAAATTGAGTCACATTTTTATGTGTCTCAAAAAAGATACATCATAATGTACGTTACGCGCAATTCATTACACGTAGCTTTTCAGAAATACTACAGATAAATCCCAGCTACAGTTAATATTTAACAATACATGTTTTAAGTGGCATAGGCCTACTTGTTTGTGGAATGACAGAATTTGAATATTTATATAAATTAAAAGTTTAGTTAAGGTTTTACATAAAATTAAAAAAATAATAATAATGTTCATTCTTCAATCACCAGAGTATAGCCTTATGTAAGTTATGTAAGACTATGACCACAAAAACAGTGTAGGAGAGTGATGAGATTCATAAGAATAAGGGGGGAGGTTTCAGTGAGCTGAACCTCATCGCGTCGAAGGCCTTCAAGTGATCTATATTTTCCAATAATTTAACAACTTGATTATTGAGTGCACCCGTTTGGACAATGGATTAGTAAAACAAATTAAATTTGAAAATATTAAAAAGTGGTATTGATTGTAATATTAAAAAAATAAATAAATAAATAAATAAAAATTATATTTGACCAGCTTTGTGTACGACAAAGATAAAAATATGTCTAAATTGGAAATGAATAAAGATAAAGTAACTACAAAAATAAAATGGATAAAATTCTTAATATCTACTCATTAATGAATTATGTATACAGTAAAACCTCTCAAGTCCGGCCTAATGTGGCGCCCAGTAGGCCGGATTACAGAAAATCCGGACTACCGAGAGTGTTCTTAAAATAACTCAATAGCTCAATTTTTGTGATGACATAATGCCAGGTTTAATTAATTTAACCCATTTTCATAATTTTGCACTCAAATGTTTATTAAAAAACAATACAAATAAAAAATGTAATTTATAATTACAGTAGTCTTACTTATTGTATACAGTACAATGACGCAAATGCATTAAACTACATTTTCACAATATACGTACTGTAAAATAAAAAGTAAAAAAAATCTAGTTTATAATGTCTCTTTTAATGATTTTAGTTATTAAAAAAACGAATTTAGTTATTAAAATTTTTTTTTTTTTTGCTCAGGACCAGGCCAGATTACCGAGGGCCGGATTTGAGAGGTTTTACTGTATTAATCTTACTTAGAAAAACTAGATCATTATTAGACTTTTGTTACGAAATTAGAATTTTGCTATGAAAGTTTTGCAACCAATATCGGCAAATATTTTTTTTTCAGATTAAAATTGTATAATTAGTTTTATCGTATTTATGTAATGGTATACATATCAAAGCTTTTATAAATATCTCTATTGATGGAACATGTTACTAAACTCCACTGGAACATTTTCCCCTTTATTTCTGTATTTCTACCACGCTAAAACGACTGGACAGATTTCCTTAAAATGTGGTGTGTTGCTTATGTGGGATCCAACTTAAAACATAGTTATATTTACTTTTGGTTCTTCCTCACCCATTCCTCAAAAAATGACCCGAAATCGACGCTAATATAAATAGGATGGCAATGGAGATCGTGCTTCACTAATCGTTTATTTCCCATAATTCCTTTATTTCATCAGCTCCGATGGTTTTTTAGGGAATTAATCTTCGTACCTGATAAAAAGATTATCTGTTATATCTGATGTATAATTCAACAATTAATCCTCTAAATTTCATTCTTATCCTATTGTTTTAACTTTTTCTCCTTGTTTTCTCGTTGGGACTTTATCTATAGTGGCCTTTTTCTTTTTTTTTTTTTTTTTTTAATTCTCGCTCTTATTACTTCTTTTTTTCCTTAAGTTTATTTGTTTTTTCATTTGTTGAAACATCGTCTCGTTGAGAAAATTAAATGAATTGTACAATTTAGATTTTTATCCCTGTAATTTTTATCTTTGGTGGCACTTTTCCAAATGCATTTTCTGATCTAAATATAATTTATTGACGGTTTCTTTTCTTTTTAATTCGTAGTAAAATGTGCATTTATCATCTGCTCTTCGTAGCCTTGTACTAATTTAAATCATTTATGAGCATCGAGTTATTCTGCTAATGACTCTCGCCAGCAAATTCCAAGAACGAAAAATAATAGATATTGGTTCCAATCTTAAAAATATTAAAATTTCGAATAATTCGAAACAATTCTGTAGTGTAATTAAGCTAAAATTATCCATACAAATATTTAATAAATTACACTGAATCAAATGTATCTGGCAACATTGTGAAGTGAGATTCGAGCGCCATAAAACATGACAGTGGCGCTCGAATTAGAGGCTTTTTAAGTACCTGATTTATTTCAACTCGGTTCAACGTATGGATTTAAGTTGAAGTCGTTTTCTCGTGTTTTCAAAATCCTGTTTCCTTTTTGAAATTTAAAACACTAATTATAAAAAAACAAGAATTTTAACTTTGATGTGATTTTATTATGCAAGACGCTTAGCTCTCGGCCTGTTTTTGTTACCAGTTCTATATAGATTTTCCTAAATTCATAACTACAAGTTTTCGTGCTTCGCCTGCTTTCGAATATCGGATGGAAGTCCCGGGGGTCTCTGGATCTGTCCATTGAGGTGATAACAGAATTTCTCGAGCAGTTTTTCTCCCTTTATTTGATAGTTCGTGGCTATACTGTGCTGCTTCAAGAACAGATCTGTAATAAGCCTAATTTAATCTTGGAAAAGCCTAATTTTCTCTTTGTTAGAAATCCATAAAGTTGACTCAGTCCAATGACTCAGACTCACTCAAGTCGATGAATTTACCTGAAAATTTTCCGATTTTGTATTTTTCATCCGTTTTGCCTTGCAGAGAAAGAAAACTCTAAATGTATTCAAATAGAAATATCGTTTCAAAACCTTAAAGTTTTATCTGTGTTTTATAAGAATTTTAACCTAAAAATAAGCCTTTTTTTCATTTCAAAAATGATCTTTATTTCCGCTCTAACCATGATTTTTATTTTCATACTTATAATGATTTTTTTTTTTTGGTTATAATTGTTGACCTTTAAAACGGTATTCGGTTTTAGGACAATGATTACAAAATAATTCTTTAAAGTTGTATTTACTACTTTTTTAATTTGGTTGTTGGTAGTAATAGTTATATTGTGCTTTTATAGTTTAATGAGAACATAGTATTGAAGCTGCTAAAGTGATTTATCTGAAAGTAGTTCATAGTCAAGGACTCTTTAACGTTGAAAATGTTATGTTCTATGTAAACTATATGAAAGAATATTAACGATATTCGCTATTATGAAAGTTAGCAGCTTTAAATTATATATTCTAAAGTAAAGATTTTTAAATGAATGATCAGGTCACCATTTTCCTATTTATTTATTTTTTTTTTTTACTTTCTTATTGTTAAAAACGTTAAATTTCGTTTCTTGAAAAAAAAAAGCTTAATGCTTTCATCTTTAAAATAACTCTGTTTTGTTTATTTTGTTGTACAGTAACGTTGAAGAAAGAATTTTGAAAGACGGAAGGGATACAATTAGCAAAACCAAAAGCAACTAACAAAAAAAAAAGGTAGGTCAGAATCAATTTTTTAGTTCTACTTTGATCTGGTCGGAAGCAACCTTTTTTTTCCTCTGTCGTTGTCTTCTTTTTTATCAGTTCCATCTCTATAACTTATCTTACAGAGCGTGAGAGTCATCAGAACAAGAAAAGATGTTAATATATTCAACGATAAAAGATGCAAATAGGAACATTTGTGCCAGTAATTCCGGCTGGAAGATTAACAGGTGTTGTAGTTTCCAAAATTAAAAGAAGGAAGTACTTTACGAAAATAATCTTGTAAAAAACCAACTAATCCATAAATTATTAAACAATTCATTTGCTACGTACCCATGATCAATCGTTGTTTCCTGTCTAAAGACTCAGAAGATCTGTGTTCTTTCCATTTCACTCCTGTTTGCCAAGTGTATTTTTCTGCTTATGCTTTTAATTTGTAGATCATGGAAAAATAGGCTGAAGATGACCTGTTTACAGTCAAAATGTCACGGTTATGCAGTCTTGTGTTTCAAGTATTAAGTTCACTTAAACTTATAAAGTAATAATAAGACAAAAAAAAAGTTCTTTCTGGTTTGCTGAGTATTTTGGAGTTGTAATAAACTGGTTGTAGCCAATCAAAAGAAGATCATTAAAAATCATTTTCTAAGGAAATTAATCATAAGCTACAAAACTATCATTAACTCCATGAATTATCATAAGTAGCTATATACAATAAATAGAGAAACAGAACTGGAGAGAAAGCTGCTTATTATCGAAAATTATTCAGATTTTACTGTTTTTCTCCCGTTTCATGTATAGCTGGGGCTGGCCAGATTTTGGAATATCAATTAGGAAATGTATTTGAAAAAAAAAAAAGAGAGAGAGAGAGAGAGAGAAAAGATTTTGAATGTGGCCAAGAGGAAGTTTATAATTTATTGCCTAATTTCGATTAAAACTGGGTTAAAAACAACGCTATGGGCGTCTGTTATAATTACGTACTGAAATTATAATTTGTCATTAGGGCCGAGGAATTGAAAGGAGAATAACGTAGGAAAAGAAAGTCAGGTAAACGGAATAAACACAGTGAGTATACTATTAAAAACTTCTAATATTCTACTTCGGAAAAAAAGAAACACTTGGAATAATTATATTTATGTGATTAAATAAAATAATTATAGTTCTAAAGATTAAAACGGAAAGCTGAATCTAAATTATATTACTTAGATATCATTATTCTATTTTAATTTACAGATGCTAGAACAATTTATAAAACAATATTAATAGTACTACTAAGGATTGATGCTATAAAATGTATCTAAAAAAACATTCTTAGCTTCTATAAGAACTTAATTTCAAATTAATTAATGTAACAAGGTTTTAGAACATTTAAAAATGAATTTTCAATATATACTAAAATTTAGTTCCTACATAAAATTGAATCAGAAGATGGGTGTGTCTGTTTATTATGTTTTTATTTTTATTTTTATTTTTATTATGGTTTTTATTTTTAAATTTAGAAAACCATGTTAGTTTATTTAAATTTAAATACTATTGTGGTAAAATAATTTGATTTGATTTGATTTTGGCGTTACACATTATTATAATATAGCAATAAAATATAATTAAAGTTTTCCTAAATTTCAGCTTAAAATATCATGTCAAATATTAAAAAACAAATTTCAGTTAGGTTAAGAATCAAAAGACATCATAATCATTATCAATTACATTTACATTATTATTATGTAAAAGTTTCAAACCTTGGGTTTCCCCAGCAAAGACAACATGGGGGGGGGCCAAGTACCAAAGCACATATTGCCAAGTGTAAAGAAGTATGCAAGAATAGTTAAGGATGAGTAGTTGTGTCGATAAATGTCTTTACTATGCGTTTTGTGTTGAATACCACAGCCATATTATTATTATTATTATTATTATTATTATTATTATTATTATTATTATTATTGTTATTATGTGTTTGTATTTTTCGAAATAATTACAGCTATCTTTATTTACTTATTTTTTTTTTTTTTTTTTAATAGCCACATTTTTTTTCAGTGAATCACTAGTCTCAATCGACAATGTTTACATAGTTTCCGGAGAGTCATGCTACCATCGTACATTTTACTAATGGGTGTAGGCGAACCCAAGCTATTGGAATGGGAGGGGTTCTGATGGTAGTCGTTCAACCAAAAGAAGAAAAATATCGTATACTTTCCTGGTTACAGACAAACCGATGAACTTTCAAGCCAGAAAAAACAAATCCAAAATCCTAGATATTCCAGTTATTTACATTTTTTTTTTCTTTTTCCTTTATGGGAAAAAAACAAAACAAAAGCTATTCCCCTTTATCTGGTATCTTCTTTACTTCAATAGATATCCGGTTAATTCTCTAATATTTATTTATGTTTTGTTTTTCTTGTAGAAATCATCTTTTTTACGCTATATGGAATGAAAGATACACAATAATAATATCATTCTTAATATATTTTACATTATAAGTGTATATCTTATATTCCATATATTTCATGATAACAGAAAAATTCAGAAAATAATTTCTAATAACAAAAAAAACAAACACTGTTAAATATTTACACTTGTATTTTGAAATTGTTTAAATAACGTTTCAATAGTTCGTACGAAGAATATAATCATTAAATGGTTTACAAAGTATAATATATATATCTTACTGAGATAATTAAGCAAAGGCAAGAAAGCATTAAACAGAGTTAGCTAGTCCTTGCAGAAAGGAGGAATTTTAATATAAATACCATGTGATTGTAAATTGATAAAATGTCAGCAGGATTGATTTTTTTATTTATTTATTAATGAAATGTTTCCATTGAATGATAATCAATTGCTATCAAAGTATTTCCAAGATTTCTCAGAGGAATTTTTCTTCTAATATGTTGATGGTAGACGATCATTATCAGCAAATAGATAAGTAACAGCATTAGAACACCTTTGCTGAATTGACTGATTGCCAATTAGCTCTTGTGAATTGATTCAGGCTCGGGTTTGCTTAATCACTTTTGTTTTAAGCATTTTTTTTTTATATACAGTAAAACCTTGTTAAGTCGTCACCCGGATAAGTCGTCACTCCGTTTAAGTCGTCATTTTCCTTTGGTCCCGACAAGATCTCATACACAATAATGTAAAATAACCCTCCTTTATCCGTCACCAAATTTAATTCTACTCCGGATAACTCAAAAATGGCCAAAAGCATCTTTCTTCTCCATTTTGCATGCTATCGTGTTGAATTTTCAGCCCTACCTCTTCACTTTAAGAAAGCCAAGCCTTCACGGGGAATTTTCGATCACGCCTGTCAAATCATTCCTTTTCTACCCCTTCGGAGGATTTGGGTTCTTGGAATCTCGCTGCTAATCATTCAAAGCACACTTCTCGCTGCGACTCTGTCGAGTGTAGATGTTTTTCTTGACCGCCCTTTAGTGTGACTTCATTTTATAGCGAGTAAGCCTCGCTATAAGGGTTATTTTTTCTCTTGCAATTTCGTGGTTCGATTACGTTTTTAACATTGAAAACTTACCTCATTATCTTTTAAAGAAAAAAAAAAAAAAGACTTAATTGCACTTTTTGAAAAATCAGATGTTTCGAAAGCAGCTTTTGCCAAAGAATATTCCCAGGAATACATTAAACGATATTCTTTCATCGAAACAAATAATTGAAGAAGCTGACTGCAAAGACAAAAGAAAGAGAATGAGGAAATCGAAGTTTGACGAGATCGAGGAGGTTTTAGTTCGATGGCTAAAACATTCCAGATCGCAAAATATGCCGATTTCTACCGTGATTCTCAAAGAAAAAGCCATGGAAAGTCCTAAAAAGTTGAAAATTGAAGATTTCGGCGGAAGCAATGGTTGATTGGAACGTTTCAAAGACAAACATTGCCTTTCTTTTAAAACGATTAAAATGTGGTAACTATAAAAAGTGTTTTTTTTTATTTTCCACTCATTCATTTGCATGAATTGATTTCTGAAAATCTTGTCTTTCTCCCTGAATCCTACAGCAATTCATGAAAATACTGTATTTCAGTGTTTTTTTTTTTTTTTTCAAAAATTCCCACTCCGCCTAAGTCGTCACTCCGCTTTGTGGGAGTAGACTGAATGGAGAGAGCAAAGGACCGACAAGAATGGAAAGACATGGGGAAGGCCTTTGTCCAGCAGTGGACTAGTTACGGCTGAAGAAGAAGAAGAATAACACGAAGAAGGATTCGATAACATCCATTGTCCAACACTCCCGAATAATTACAAAAATTGTCTAAAAGGTAGCCAAATCAACCATGTTGCATTTATAAAGTGCAACATGACTTTTTTATCCGACCGACTAAAAAAAAAAAAAAAAAGTACGGCACTTACTTTACATGGTAATGAATTATCGTCGGACATGCGACCAAATGAAGTAGTCGCACAGTGATGTCATACGATGCGAAATTTTTGCGAGTCAGTTGCAGAAGAGCATTTTCTACTCCCAGAATCCTTTGCGAAACCATAGGCACATATCGGCTGCAGTAAAAATCTAATTTCAAATAATTCAAAATATTGCAGGCAAATCAAAGCATTCAAATAAACGATTGTTTTTTTTATTTTGTTTTTCCTATAAATAACCTTCAACAATAGCAGTAAATTTACAATAACTCGTAATTCCAAGAAAATAGGATTTCGTGGACCCTATAGCTAAGTGGAGATCGGAATTTTTGTATTCTAAGGGCGTTTTTGGTGACAGCGATCAGTCCTCTAAAATTCCTTTCACACGATTAAACGAAATTCAGATTTCAAGTGAATCCAAAGTTCGATTTCATCTCAGAAAAACAAAAACAAAAAAACAACCGTTCGAATTTTATGTCATCCGATTGTCATGTGAAATTACTTTACACTAACATAGATGTTTACAGATAAAATTAATATTGTGGTAAATGTAAATACAGTGGAACCCGGACATTCGTCCGCCTCTCTATTCCTACAACTCGTTATTCGTACAACTTTTTCAAGTAAAATTGAACTCGCCATTCGTACGCTTGCTCGCGATTCGGACAGCGTGACCTCGGTACTGGCCGCGCCACGCGGTCGCTTCAGTTCAGTATCGTGCTAGCTTCCGTACGCTACGCATCATCCACGCAAGCTTCGTGAAACTTTGTGATATTTTATTGTTATTTTTTGTTATTTTTTTTTAGAAATAGTGCAGCCATGGGTCCAAAAAAGATTACTGATTCAACTAAGCCTAAAAGGAAAGCAGTGAGAACGACAATTGAATTGAAAAAAAGAAATCGTTGCGAAGTTTGAAAGTGGAACTCGTGTCTCTGACCTGGCAACTCAGTATGGCATGGCGAAATCAACCATATCGTCTATACTGAAAAAGAAATAAATAATAATAGCGGCCTATATATTTATTGTTTTCATAGTTTTTAAATATTTTAGGCTTAACATATTATTAAAAAGGTTTATATAAGCAATCATCTGTGGGTCTGGAACGGATTAATCCAATTTACATTACATCTTATGTGAAAAAATGATTCGCCATTCGTACAAATCGCCATTCGAACTGCCTCCTGGAACGGATTGTGTACGAATAGCGAGGTTCCACTGTAAATGGAATTAAAAAAGATAAAATCTGTCTCGAAATTGCTGCACAATAATTCCAAACGTCCGCAGCATTTTTGCCAACGAATTATTCAAAATCAATTTCGTCCTTAAGAGTCTACATTCCCGTTCATAAGAGTCTATATTTATATTTATTTATTTGTATTATATATTCGAAAAGTCCTCAAAGGTTTCACTAATCAAGAAAAGTTCCAAATATATTCTATATACAGGCCGTCCTCGTTTAAAGTGAATGACTGGGTCTGAAAAATTCCACTTAAAGAAAGAGAGTACTATAAATTCATAGGAAAAAAAATGAGAAAATGTTTAACGGGATCCTGTACTCAGCAAAGTATCGGAAAAAGGTGAAAATTACCTTTATTATTCATATTAGTTATTATTATACTTTCATATTTCTTAAATTACTAATAAATGTTTACTAAATATTGATTATTTATAACTGAATTTCAGAAGGACCTAGTCATGTTTCATTAATATTAATATTGATTGGTTGTCTTATGGCGTAGAAAAAAAAATGAATCTAGGGTAGATTGTTTCATAGAATCTATTTTATTATTTAAAATTGTTTTGAAGAAAAATAAGAAGTCTTTCAATTCACGCTCATATTTTGTTGCATGTTCATAAATTAGATCTTTATTAATAGAATACGTGAAGTTTTAAAAAAAAGTTAAATGTATCACTAGGGTTGCCACCTCAGAACTAAGTCTCGCCCGGAGACGATGACTAACCCCCCCCCCCA
>JAFIDM010009631.1:361179563-361196995 GCA_023159025.1 Thereuonema tuberculata
TTTTTTTTATTTTTTTGAATCTCAAGATTTTTTATTTATTTCCGATCCGTATGTTTATTTTTAATTCGAAAATGACAATTAGAACTATAATTGCCGAAATGTTGGAATATTTTAAATTAATAATATTCTTACTAAACCAAATTCTATGTGATATTAAAAAACAAGCACGTATACATGGGAAATGTCTGAATAAAAAAAAGAGTCAAGAAAGAAAGAAGCACTATTTCTATTAGGTAGAATACTGAAAAATCACTATTTGTAACTCAAAAACCATCACAATTTGTAACTGAAAAACCACTGAAAGGTATCAATTGTAATTAAAAAAAGAGTTTCAAGAAAGAAAGAAGCACTATTTTCTAATAGGTAGAATACTGAAAAATCACTATTTATAACTCAAAAAACCACTGAAAAGTATCAATAGGAATAAAAAAAAGAGTCAAGAAAGAAAGATGCACTATTTCTATTAGGTAGAATATTGAAAAGTCACTATTTGTAACTCAAAAACCATCACTATTTCTAACTCAAAAACCACTGAAAAGTATCAATAGGAATAAAGAAAGTTTTAGTTTACTTGATGTAATTTGTGTGTGTGTGTGTGCTTTTTAATAAATAAAAAGTTGTTTTCCGTTATATATGCGAGGCTTCGGAGCGAAGCGACGGGTAGCCGACTAGTTGCTATATAAAGTTTAAAAAATACATATATAAGAAAAGAAAACATGAGAAAGAAAACACAAATAATTAGTTCAAAATTTAATATTTTTTTATCTTTTTTTAAATTCTATATTTTTATTAAGAGATATTGGGAGCAGCACTTAACGCAACCAAGAGCCGCATTTGCCCACGTCTGCCATAGATCACAAGATTGGATAAAATATTGCAATATGCCGGCAACATCGCTTAAGTATGGCAGGAATTTTTAAGTAGCTTTCCACAACTAATTAACCACGTAACTGCGGAACACGGATAATGTATATTTGCTGTATAAATGTGACAAGTTTTATTAATAAACTTCAGATTTTAAATTGGAAGGTTTAGGATGCATCGCTTCTGCTCTATATCCAGCGCAGGAGGAATATCTTTCGAATCTTATATAAAACAAGTGAATAAAAGTTTGTGCTAAAGCATAAATTTAAGAGCGACCCATAATAATAATAAAAAAATTAAAAGTATTAATAAAAAACGGAAGTACATTAATGAAAAATTACAAAGAAATTAGGAAAAAAATAAAACAAGTAAATATAATTTTGTGTTAAAGCATAAACTGAAGGGCGACCCATAATAATAATAAAAAAAAATAATACAGTAAAACCTCGTTAAGTCGTCACTCAAGGGACCAAACATTTTTGACGACTTAAGCGGAGTGACGACTTACGCGGAGTGGGAATTTTTGAAAAAAAAACCCTCCAAAAAACACTGAAATTCAGTATTTTTATGAATTGCTGTAGGATTCAGGGAGAAAGACAAGATTTTCAGAAATCAATTCATGCAAATGAATGAGTGGAAAATAAAAAAAACACTTTCTATAGTTACCACATTTTAATCGTTTTAAAAGAAAGGCAATGTTTGTCTTTGAAACGTTCCAGTCAACCAATGCTTCCGCCGAAATCTTCAATGTTCAACTTTTTAAAACTTTCCATGTCTTTTTTTTTTTAGAATCACGGTAGAAATCGGCACATTTTGCGATCTGATATGTTTTAGCCATCGAACTAAAACCTCCTCGATCTCGTCAAACTTCGATTTCCTCATTCTCTTTCTTTTGTCTTTGCAGTCAGCTTCTTCAATTATTTGTTTCGATGAAAGAATATCGTTTAATGCCCTGTTTCCCAACGTGGGGCGCACGCCCCACAAGGGGGCAATTTGATTGTTTAGGGGGGCAATTCGGAAATGGAGCAATGTTTTTTTTTTTTGTTTAGAAAATGCTGATAATGTGGTGTTTTTTTTTT
Organism: Thereuonema tuberculata; assembly: GCA_023159025.1. Classification (NCBI taxonomy): domain Eukaryota; kingdom Metazoa; phylum Arthropoda; class Chilopoda; order Scutigeromorpha; family Scutigeridae; genus Thereuonema; species Thereuonema tuberculata. The sequence goes on from JAFIDM010009631.1 coordinate 361,181,507, forward strand.
TTATTTTGGTTGTGAAATTAAAAAAAATGTTGGTTTTTTTTTTTAAGCTATACCTAATGGTGGGGCATATCATACTTTAGATACTTTAGGTGGGGTGCAGCACAAAAAAGGTTGGGAAACACTGGTTTAATGTATTCCTGGGAATATGGTGTTCTTTGGCAAAAGCTGCTTTCGAAACATCTGATTTTTCAAAAAGTGCAATAAAGTCTTTTTTTTTTCTTTCTTTAAAAGATAATGAGGTAAGTTTTCAATGTTAAAAACGTAATCGAACGACGAAATTGCAAGAGAAAAAATAACCCTTTTAGCGAGGCTTACTCGCTATAAAATGAAGTCACACTAAAGAGCGGTCAAGAAAAACGTCTACACTCGACAGAGTCGCAGCGAGAAGTGTGCTTTGAATGATTAGCAGCGAGATTCCAAGAACCCAAATCCTCCGAAGGGGTAGAAAAGGAATGATTTGACAGGCGTGATCGAAAATTCCCCGTAAAGGCTTGGCTTTCTTAAAGTGAAGAGGTAGGGCTGAAAATTCAACACGATAGCAAGCAAAATGGAGAAGAAAGATGCTTTTGGCCATTTTTGAGTTATCCGGAGTAGAATTAAATTTGGTGACGGGTAAAAGAGGGTTATTTTACATTATTGTGTATGAGATCTTGTCGGGACCAAAGGAAAACGACGACTTAAACGGAGTGACGACTTATCTGGGTGACGACTTAACGAGGTTTTACTGTAAAATAATAATAATAAAAAAAAGTACAATAACGTAAGGAAAAATATAAAAAAAAAGTTAGGAAAAAAAATGGAAAAAAAAAAAACCACGCGGACATTGAGAAAGCAAACAATCAAAAAGTAACATATATGGATTCGAACCGACAACCTTCAGTATATAAGTCCAAAACCTTAACTATCAAGCTAAATCTGACAACTGAAATGAGATAGTTGCATTTCTAAGATTTAAGCTAACAGAGGAAATCCAATGAAAACAATGCCAAATATCTCGAACATAAGGGGGGAGGGGCGTTGGCCCCTGAAAATACACCATTCCTACAGTGTATGGGCCTCTGAACACGATGGTGAAATCCGTTTGTCATCCGATCTTCCGTTCGGGAGTTGTTAGGGGTGGACAGACACGGACGGACGGACAGAACAAATGCAATAGCTACCGATTTTGGTCGCTATCACAATAGCTCCCAAATGAGTGGCTAAAAATGAATGTTTAAGAAGTTTAAATAGCTGAAGCAACCACTAGCGTGTCGAGTGGGAGGTTTGGTAGGGGTTAGAACTCCTTCATTGCATCCAAAAGTGGGAGAAATATAGAAATTTGGGTGTTTTTTTTGGTTGAAATGTTCATTGGTTTATCTGTAAATCCCCCGCATTTGGGAAAGGGCATGACTTTTTTTGGGGTTGAACGACTACGACCTTCATAACCCCTCCCATTCCAAATTTATGGGTACGCGTTTGGTGCAGCCTTTAAATCAAAGATATAAATACTACGTGATCAAAAATATCCGGATACCCCTCTGCAATAGTGAACTGACATCTAAATGGCACAACGACGTCGCGAACCAGTATGAAACGAGTCAGAGTGTCAGGTGTTATTACCAGTAATTGATAAGGAAAGCAGAATGGGTAAATCAGCAGAGGTCAGCGACTTTGAATATGGACTAGTCATTGGCTGCCACTTGAGTAATAAGTCTTATCAGGGACATTTCAACGCTTCTGAAGCGTTGAATTCGACTGTTTGTGATGCGATTGTGAAGTGGAAACGGTGAGGCGAAACCGCTAGAAAACATCGACTGGGTAGGCCACTGGCAAATCAGGACCGTCGAATGTTGAAGGTAATGGCTCGTGCATATAGCCAGAAATCGATTGAAACAATTACCCGTGAGTTTTACAGTAGTACTAACACTCCAGCCAGTACCATGACTGTTTGTCAAGAGGTGAGGGGAATGAAGTTTCATGATTGAGCAGCTGCTCACAAACTAAACATTTTCCCTGTGAATGCTAAGTCCTATCTGAAGTGGCGTGATGAGCGACGCCACTCAACAGTGGAAACGTGTGATGGTGAGTGATGAATTACACTATACCATGTGGCGGTCCGATGGAAGGGTTTGGGTGTGGTGAATACCCGGAACTATATCTTCCATGCCGTGCTGGCGTGGCCGTGCGGTCTAGACGGCGGTCTGCCGTTGTGGCCAGTGAGCCAGTACGCGGGTTCGAATCCCGGTTGTGGCATGGATGTTTCTTTCTTCTTTCTTCTTCTGTTTCTCCTTCTGTCCGTTTCCGCCTCTCCCCCTGGCAGTTAGAGTTAAAATGCATCTCCCAACCCGCAGTTGAAAGTCAGCGTGGGAGATTACGACTTCCCCCCCCCCCCCCCGAGACAGTGAGCTGTCTGGAGGAGGCCTTCGTCCTGTAGTGGGCTGTTTAAAGGCTGTTAGATAGATAGATAGATAGATAGATAGATATCTTCCATCATGTGTAGTGCTAAAATGAAGTTTGAAGGAGGTGGCATTGCAGTGTAGGTTATTTTCATGGAATGGATTCGCCCTCTTGTATCTCTGCACCGCAATGTAAATGCAGAAGGGTACAAGGATATTTTGACCAGTTTCGTACTGCCTCGAGGACCACTGCCTCAACCAGCATAACAACTCTCGGTGTCTTAACCGAAGTCTGTAAGGGAATGGTCTGGAATAAGATTCCGGAAATGCATTGGCCCGCCCAGAGTCTCAACCTGAACCCCATCGAACACCTATGAGAAGAATTACAACATCGATCTCGCTCCAGACCCCAACGTCCCACATTACTACCTGCTCTGGCTATAGCTCTTCAGGAAGAATGGGCTGCCATTCCTCCAGAGACATTCAGGTACCAGGCGGAAAGTCTCTCCTGCAGAGTCATAGCTATGATAAAGCCGAAAGGCGGACCCACCCAATACTAATGTTCACTACTAGGGAGTAGGTCGTGGGGAAAGTCTGACTACGGTTTTGGGGAGGTGATCGGATTTTTCTGATCACATAGTGTATATGTATAAATGTATTACATATTTCATTGATTTAAATTATTTCAACTACAGCGCCTGATGACATGGACACATTTCAAACAGAACTAAAATATAATCTCTATATAGTAATAAATAATAATAATAATAATAATAACAATAATAATAATAATTGCTAGGGAAACCCATGGCTTGAATCTTTTATGATATAATAATAATAATAATAATAATAATAATAATAATAATAATAATAATAATAGTAGCGGTCCCATACTACAAGTACACACCACAAAGCGTACTAGAGTCAACCTCACATAAGCTGTACTGGGACCGCCCCATTCACACAGACAAAACTATACATCACAACAGACCTGACATCACACTTACTGACAAGGTCAACAAACAGACCTATCTTATTGATATTGCAATGCCTATCAGTAAGAACATGCAGAAAACTCACGCAGACAAGATAAGTAAATACACAGACCTAGAACACGAGCTCCAGAAGCAGTGGAGGCAGGACTGAGTACATGTTGTACCCATCGTCCTGTCCGCCACTGGTCTGGTGCCTCACACATTGCACCACAGCCTCAGCACACTAGAACCCATGGTTTGAAACTTTTTCGAGATAATAATAATAAGTTGTACTGACAACCATTCTACCATTCGCACAGACAAAACCATTCATCACAACAGACCTGATAACACACTTATTGATAAGGTCAACAAACTGACCTTTCTCATTGATATTGCAGTGCCTATAGCAAGAATGTGCAGAAAACTCACGCAGACAAGATCAGTAAATACACGATCTAGCACACGAGCTCCAGAAGCAGTGGAGGCAGGACAAAGTACGTGTTGTACCCATCGTCCTGTCTGCCACTCGTCTAGTGCCTCACAACACTAGGACAGCAACCTCAGCACACTAGGACTTCACAAAAACACTTTTGCCCAACTCCAGAAGGCTGTGGCACTCAACACAACACGCATTGTTAGAAAATTTATAGACATAATCATACATCCCTAACAATTCTTGCACACTTTTTTTTTTGTTTTTAAATTTGACAATAAGTGTTTTGGTTCTAGACCCGCCATTTTGTCTTTGCTAGGGAAACCCGAGGTTTGAAACTTTTACATAATAAAAATAAATAAATAAATAAATAAATAAATAAATAAATAAATAAATAAATAAATAATATTGCTTTTGTATAAATTTTGTGTAAAATTGTTGAAAAAGAAATAAAAATCTTGTATCGGTAAACTATTTTTAGTTTAAAATTCACCTTCAATTTGAATTGCCTAGTTGCTTTTTCATAATACTAACTTGTAAGAATTAGGCCTATTTAGGTCAACCGAGGTCAGGAAGGTATTTGAGATATCATTGTTTCATTGACGCAATGTTAAGCCTTCAATAGCATCGTATCATTAGGAGGAAAAAAACAGTGGATAATGGGAAAAATAAAAATATATCACTGCATTGGGTAGTTGCTGGTTAATACTACAAACGATTTTTATTCATTATATAACCTGCAAATTCATGAATTGTGACTCCAACCGCACTAAAGAGTAGATGAAGTTAAAAAAAAAAAAAAACGCGAAAGCAACATCTGCAATGAACCTTGTCTTTAGGATTAAGGTCATTGGCCTCAACAGCAACAGTTGTCGTAAAAGATATTTCAAAGTTTCATGTTATTAACAACAACTGTACGGTATTGTATAAGTTTTGCCAGATAGCCTTATATATAGCAAATACCTATCTTGTACTTCAGTCTAAGAATTTTCGCAGTATGTAATTTTGCATACTCTTAAAAAAAATACTTATCAATTTGGGAGAGGATATTGCGCAATTGTATTAATCACTTATTAAGGTGACCATTTTTTCTAAAATGAAAAGGAGGACGCAAATAATTTGAAGAAAAAAAAAAAAAAACCCTGTTATCAGGGGTTTCAGGGGTATAAACCTATCTTTTCAACCAAAAAAAAAAGGTTTTCAACTTCACATATCAAAAAGGAGGACATATTACTCTTCAAACATCAAAAAGGAGGACAGAATTTACAAAAGGAGGACATTTAAGAGGACACTTCTCAAGGGAGGATAGAGCTTCAAAAAGGAGGACGATTGGTCACCTTAACTTATTCATATTTTGAGCATCACTCATTCACAGTATACACGTAGAAGGAATCTTTATTCAACATCTGAACATAAATTTTATAAATAGGAAAAAAAAAATATTCAACATTAAAGTTTCTTTAATAGTAGAAAGAGTTTTTTTTTTTCTTATAACGTTTATAATGGAAATTACTGAAAAAGCACGGGCGTAAAACAATGTATAATTAAAGCCAGAATCGCTTTCCCTAGACGATTTGATCCCTGAAAAGGCTGCCAGCGTTTTAATATCATTGCGTGAAGCTGAGATCGGAGATCAGTCCGACATTCTCCTGCCTTTAACTGCAGTTAAGAAATCCGACCCTCATTTTACAGAGATTTGGGGTGAAAGAAGGGAAAAAAGTGGGAAAAATCCCTATCGTCTCCGGGGATTGAACCTCATTTGAACTGCCGGGCCAGGAGGAACAATCGGTAAAAGATTGCATTTTTCTAATGATAGCCACGACCCACAGAAAAAAATGAATGAGACATGATCAGCAACTAAATTACTGATCTCTGTGATATGTAGCATGAATGTAGGGCTTACAACGGTTGAAGTCTAAAAAGAGACCGTCTCCTTGAGGATTATCGCCAAAAAACTAGCGATTTAACGTCATTACTCAAAAATAGATAAGTTTTTAGCTCAATTTTCTCAGCACAGTAAAACCTATGTATGTGATATTTAGGGATTATCGGAATCGATGATTAAAATAATAATAATAATAATAATAATAATAATAATAATAATAATAATAATAATAATAATAATAAAAACAAAAACAAAATAGTAATCAGAGATAAGCTATAAATCAAGAAAAAACCACAAATGGACAGTAATATGCTTTCGCACACTGAGCAACATCAACGGCCGTCCCGGGAGTGAGAATGGTTTCCCTTTTACTTTCGCGCAATCTATGCCAAACATCAAGGGTAAATTCTGCTGACGATTCCTAATAAGGATGAAACAGCTGTTCAGGATTTCCGTTGATATTGGCTCATTGTGCGAAAGCATATTTACTGTCCATGTGTGGTTTTTTTCTTGATTTATAAATTATTATGGAGGTTAAATTTTCTTTTTCAGAGATAAGCTATGATCTTAATAATCGAAAACTGCTTTTGAATGTCATATTCAGAAATGTATACACGAAATATCAGCAACTTTATTATCTATTTCTAAAGGTACTTATTATGTATCATTGGTGTTCTTTCGTGTCTTTGAGGAATTGCTCTCGAAAAATCTGTTTTTGCTTCCTTTGAGCAACTGTCACTTCGCTTTAATTTGCCAGGAATGCATAACGTTTCTAATTCTTTTAATTGCTTATCTTATATTTTCGTCAATTATTATATTGATAATTAAAGTTTTAAATAATTGTCTTAAAGTAAACTTTGTAAAAAAATGTTTTGATTATACTGAACGTTATTAAAATTTTCAATGGTCATAAGTAAAAATAGCATATGACCTCCCTGAGTCAACAGGAAATTACGGATTCTTTCGTTAGTACCAACATAGAAAAAAGGGCAGTTCTGCTGCTAATCAATAGATGGCGATAATTACGGATTATTATTACCTTCATAAAAAAAACAACAGCTAATTAACCTTAATAATTCATGTTAAATTTAAACTAAAAAATTATAATTTTAAAAGTTTAAATTTACACAAACATTTTTGTATCATTTTTTTTTTTACTATTTATTCATTAAATATCATTATTTTATAAGCTTTTCTGCTTCCTTTTAGAAAGTAAATACAATTCTTATTTAAATCTTAAAGCTTTTTGAAGTAATTAAATAAAAAGTAATCAAACTCGTAAATAAGATTTCTACGGCGCTCTCTTGGTTTTTCTAAAACGAGAAATTACGTCTACTTGGTTACGGTTCGATTATTTATTTTTTTTAACCTAAAAAGACATTTAATTAGAAAAATAACATATGTTTTGAATTCAATTTATTGCAATTTTTTTTAGCTTTTATCAATAAATGGAAATTAATTCTGCAAAAAAAAAAAATAATGTTTATTTAAATGCGAAATTTTACTGATGCATTTTTTTCCCTTTTTAATTTTGAATTTCCTGTACGGAATGCCCTAGTTAGTATTGCCTTACGTTTACTCTAAAGCATTATATAATTAGACGTAAACTGACTATTATTTTTTTTTTTATTTTAGAGATATCATCATCTTTTGAGAGCTGATCTGATAAGGAAGAATCCGTTTCTATTAATCGTGTTTTTGAGGTTTGTTTTTTTTTGTTGTGATTTTCATTTCCATATGACGCTCTCTGCGCTTGGGAGATAACAACATGGAAAGGAGCAGCAGTGGAAATCCTCCAAACTCCAATAATTCTTCACCTTCCCGGTCTAATCTTTTTTATAAGGCGGGATTGGAACAAGAAGAAGTCGACGATGAACTTATTAATATGTCGGATCCCAGACTCGAATTTGTGGAAGACGTCCATCAAGAATCTCCAGTCTGTCGAACTTGTAGGACTTTGTCAAATTCGCTGTCACCTTCGCTGTCGTCGACAAATAGTTCGATAAATAGTTGTTCGATGGGAAGAACTCATAATGGATCAGTCCTTAATGATCATTGCGGGTCCACTTGGTACGATGGCGGAAGTTTCGACGAAGCCGATGTCCCTCTTTTACAGGTGGGTACTTCAAGAGTAAACAATCACGTCTCTTGTTTACATTATATAAGATTACATCTGAAATCCTACTGTACAATAATAACTGACAGTTAGCTTTAGTTTTCTAAAACACTTTTGTGATTTTTAGTTAAGATAGAAACGCCAGATTACTTATGAAATTATCGAAAATAGTGTAAACAAACCACTAATTAAAGATAGTTTTTTTATGTGTATCAATGAAATTTCATTTAATTTTAAATGAACTTTCATATTTTTAGATATTAAAAACTAGATAGATACAAATATAAAGGAAACTTTAATACTGTTTTTAAAATTTAACAGAAAGTAATTTTTAAGGTTGTCTCGGGTTGTATCTTGTGACGTGAATTGTCAGCTGAGATTTAGCAATCTCAGAAGAAAACTTACATTAATTATATAGTACAAAGTTATTACTTAGTGAAATATAAATTAATGAAAAGTTCTAAAAATAATCCGAAATTTTGTGATGTAATATTAGATAGTCTTTTATTTTTAAATTTTTAATCGATGTATTTGAGATCTAAAATTGCTTTCTGAAGTTAACGCTGAATTATTGCTAATTAACCTTTGATATCTTATTTTTTTATTTTGCAAGTAGTTATAATTGTCATTTTTCAAATATGAAAGAAGAAAAATTAGATTTGGAAAATCGACAACAAAAAAAATTAAAAGTATAAATTGTTATTTTAGGCTTAAGTTTGACAGATAATCCTCTTGTCAATTATATGTTTTATCCATATGAAAGATCATCAATGTGGTCCATTATTAATTGAAATTACTTAAGATTGTTTATTGTAAACAAAATATTGCCTTTCTTTTTATCAGTTACTACGTTTTTTTAAAGCATAATTCAGTTTTAATGTCAGTACCTTAAACAAGGTTATTGGAAGGATACTAAGTTGTCTTTTAAAACGTTTGTAAGAAAATCAGATAACCTAGATTTTTAAAGGTTTTTATTCTCAAAAAAAAAAAAAAAAAAAAAAATATTCAATATGATTTAGTTGTAGCCTAATTTTAAAAATCTGTCCGAAACGTTTCAAGAATTTCTTTCAATCTTACCTATTTATCAAACCTTGGCCTTGTTTATCATATCACATTAATTCTGATATAGTCAGATAAAGCAATTCATTGGAGCACTTTCGGATTAAAAACAATAGAAAGAATGTACTATTCTTTGACCTTAGTATATCACCTTGAAATACTTAATGTTGAAATATTTAGTTGAGTAGTGGAGTCAAAGTTAATCCCTCTATTTGATAAAAAAAATGAAATCATAAATTCAAAATCTCTAATATCTTTTTGTTTCATGAAACAAATCCCAAATTTACATTGGGATAAACTTGATTTTTTTAATGAAAAATACTGAAAAGCACTTTTTTTTTAATGATCAGTGCAAAACTGTACACACAATGTTTCGTGAAACGAATTTCATAGTAAATGAAGCTCTAAAATAATATCTGAACTTAAAAAGCTTATTAAAAAAAAATTGTTAACTCAGACGTAAGCTTATTATTTTTATGCTCATTGGATGGCCTTCATCAGCTTCTGTGCAGGTGTTGTTTTCGTGTGTTTCATACATGATCTGATTCTTACAGCCACATTTTAAAAACTAAATTGATTTAGTGATCATCTTGGTTTGATTTTGGTAATTTTGCTTTCAGACATTAATAAGTGTCTACATGTTCCTTTACCGTAGGAAACATAAGGCTTTGAACTTGCATTTATGCATCATTTTGCAGTTGATATTCCAGAAATCTGAAGATTTAGGTTGCTGATCTACTTAATCAAGCAGAGATATTTAATACGTAATAACACAATGAAAAAGAAATCTTCCTCATGATGTGGTGTAGTATTAAGGATACTGTGATATATTATCATGTGAGTAGTGAATTTGTTTTCATTAAAATCTCATCATTAGTCTCTCAATTTCAGATTTTCATCTGAATTGCTTGTTTTATGGGAACTAGCATGAGATTCCAATCTGGCAATTTTAATTTTCATTGATTTTTTTTTATGTTTGTCAAGCGCCAAATGATTTTTTCAGAAAATTGTATTATTCAATACGCTAATTGAAAACAAAAAAAAAAAAGATTTATAAATGATTTGTTATGAGTGAGATACAAAATGGGAGGCATTAATGTTTTGTATCACATATGTTGCCCCCTTTTTTTTTTAATCAAACCATATTAAAAGTAATCATTGCATCAGTAATTATTTATTTTTGATGTACAAACAGATCATTAATTCATATTTACACAGAGTTCCAATCTAGGTTTAAATAATCTCCATTTTTGCTTACTGATCAAAATAGAATGTTAACAAACTTACTTCTTTAAAATGGAAAATCAATACTTGATTAATTAAAAAGACCAAGACATACACAGTTTTAAAAAAAAACAAAAAAAAAAAACAATACAATAATTGTCATTACATGTTATGGAAATCCACAAAAAAATGACTTTCTTTTAGTAGTTTGTTCGGAATATGGGAAAAGTTGGCTATTTATCAGAGTTTGATAAAGGACAGATACAAATAAGAAACAAAATCAATCATCTTCAAAAATAGATAAATGATTCATTTTGTTTCTTATTTATATCTTGTTTTACAGGCTTCAAAATTATCAAACAAATAATTTTTAACCTTTTTAATTTATTTATTTCTAAATTTTATTTCAGGCTGAAGATGGAGTCGTTTCCTCATCTTCAGAAGATTTGGATCATTGCCATTCGCCTCTTGGAAACAACACCCGAAACAAACAAGCTCAAATGCAACTTATTATCAGTAGTATTTTTTGCTTCAGCTTCATGATTGCTGAAGTTATTGGTAAACAGCTTAACTTGTTTCTCATATTTGAAGCTAGCTTGATATATGTTTTTTTTTTTTTGTTTTTTAATGTTAAATGAAATTTAAAGTTATTTTGTGAAGGATATTAAAAAAATAAAATGAAGTCATTTTCCAAATTTAATCTACTGCTTAGGATTCTAAAAGTGAAATTATCTTTATTATGATGCAATGATGAGTTCTTAGGAAGAACTGAGGAAGATTTTTGTACTCTTTGTTATTGCAGAGTGTAATAAAAACAAGACGTTTTTATAAGCTTTTTTTTTGCTTCCTTTTATCTCAGCAAAAAAAAAATCATTCCTAATTTAGAATAGTAATAAGCATTTGACGATATAAAGTGTTATTTGATTATCTTTCTGTTAATAAACGAAAGCTTGAGATTGTTAATATGTGAATTGCTGTTTAGATATATTTTCGATATTTATATCGAAGAGTCATTACATTCTCTGCCTAGATAAATAAATATGCCTGCAGAACAAACAGTTTCATGTGACAATGGGCACAGAGAAGTATTATATACAACCACAGAAACGGCTTTCTGTTAGTAGTGTCTTCAGTGTCAGAATGGGAAAAGCTGCCAATTTATCAGAGTTTGATAAAGGACAAATTGTGATGGCACGGTGCCTAGGAATCAGTTTATCTGAAATAGCGTGGCTTGTAGTCTGCTCATGTACCGCTGTCAGTACATATCAAAAGTGGTGTAGGGATGGGCAAACGACGAACTGTTATCCAGCTATGTATCAACTGCAGCTCATTGACGCCAAAGGCTGACGGAGACTGTTGCGCATTGTTCAGAACGACAGTCCGATGATGCCACAGTCGACAAATCACCCGCAGCTACAACAATGATGAACAGGGCAATGTTTCACAGCACATAGTTCATTGAACCCTTCTGCTTTTGGGGCTGCATAGTCATAGATCCCATAGGGGCCTAATGCTAACTACACTCCATCGACGATAGTGCATGAAATGGACAAAAGACATCGATATTGGACTGTGGATGATTGGGAAAAAAGTTTCCTTATCCGACGAATCCAGGCTTCTGGTGCATCACATAGACAGTTGAGCATGCATACGCTGATTTCCATTGCAGGCTAACAGGCCGGTGGAAGAGGTGTGATGCTACGGGCAATATTGTCATGGAAAACTTTAGGGCCCATTATCCCAGTTGAACAATGCCTGACAGCTGTCAGATATCTAAATTTCGTTGTGAACCAAGTCCAACCATTCACGTCATCAACTGTGTTCCCTGCTGGTGATGGTCATTACCAATAGGACAACGCTCCATGCCACACTGCCAGGATTATCAAGGAGTGGTTCGAGGAACATAATGGTGAATTTGATTGCATGCCATTGCCTCCAAATTCACTGCACATGACCCCAATTGAACATTTATGGTTTGAATTGGTAAAGGGGGTTCGCACTACACACCACTACCCCGAGCTGTACGGAAACTGAAGGACCTGCTTTTGAGAATATGGTGCTAAAATTCAGAATATAAGTTGAAATAACCATTCCTTTAAATCATTAACATTATACTTTAAACAGATACTTTAAAAAAGATCTGCATTAGAAAGTTTTACTATGTCAGTTGTGAATTTTGGTTTTGCAAATATGACCCTATTTACATCATATTTAGAAGCCCAAAATCTGTTAATACTCTAGCCAAGTGTTTTTAGTCTTTGTAAGCCAAGCTTCCACGAAACAACTTGAAATTTTTCCGTTCTTGAGAGAAACAACAAAGTAACAATTGAAATAATAGTTTGGAAAAGAAGTAAAATATTTCCACTCTAGATAACTTATAAATTGTTGATGTGACTAAAATAATATAAATTTTAATATTTTTAATTATTTTAAAATAATAATATTGGTCACACCAATAATTTATTTTCTTTAAGCTTTTGCAGTAATATTTTTCACATTACTTACAGCTAGGAAAAAGAAAATTTGCTAAAACATAGTTAATTCTATGTCAATAAAATGAAGAAGTAATGAATGTATACAAGCAGTACGGAATATATTTATTTACATATGATTGTAATTTTATTTACCTATTTTTAGTTTGCTTTATTGTGAATTATATTTAAATTTGTTAGCTTAATTTCACTGAAACAGAAGCCCAACAAAAATTAAAACTGAGACAGGATGGACCAAACTTTTGTTGTTCTCCAGTTGAATCTAAATTTCAGTAAATTTGAAAAAAAATTTAATTTAATTGTGGTTGCCCAATGAAGCCCCATTAAATTATATTTGTATAAGGCTCAAAATTTAAAATTTACTTTTCTACATCAATGTCACAAGCATAGGGACTTTTATTCCGTGTAACATATAGGGTGATTCAGGTGGAGTTACTGCCACTTACGGAGCTCATTTATGATGATATTTTGAGCAAAAAATGTCATAGAAACCAGGGTCCTATTCTCAATATTTACAGAGTTACAGTAAAGTAAACTTTATTTGTAAAAGACCTCTTTCGAAGGTTGGATGAGTAAAAACAAATGAGAAATAAAGAATAAACTTTTCAGAAATAATGTTTTCTTTTATTGGCTAGTATGTTGAAGCTGAAAATTTGTTGCGAATTGCTTAATTGCGTCGTACGAAAGTTGTATCAAGTTTTAACTACAACATTACACTATTCTGACGCACTTTATCAGAACAACAATTCTATCGACTTGAGTCTTGTTATACTCGTTGTTCATAGTAATGCGTTTTCAGTTAAAGAAAATATTATTTCTGAAATGTTAATTCTTTTTTCTCATTTGTTTTTCCTCCTCCAACTAATGAAAGAAGTCTTTTACAAACAACCTTCACATTATTGTAACTCTGTAAATATTGAGAACAGGACCCAGATTTATATGACATGTTTTGCTCAAAATGTCATCATAAATGAGCTCCGTAAGTGTGGTAACTCCTCCTGAATCACCCTGTATAAAGTTATTAAACATTTAGGTACGGATATTTCGAGCAAGTCATTCCGCACGGGGATGCAAAAAAAAGATGAAAAATAAACAATTCTTTAAATTTTTAAAAGTTTTCAAATGTAGCTTATGTACCACACCCGTCCTCTCCTCCCCAGATTATTGTGTCAATAAGCCACACCCGGCCTCTAGAGCACAATATATACTATGTCTATAAACCATAGCCGTCCTTAAAGAGCTAGTGTTTTGAAAGCAATCTTGGTTTTTAACAATTTTTAATAACTTATCAGATCAAAATGAATAATTTTTATTGTAAATTTTCTTTTTCTTTTACCTAAATCAGGTGGATATCTCTCCAATAGCCTGGCAATTATGACAGATGCTGCTCATATGCTTAGTGATTTTACCAGCTTCCTTGTGAGTTTATTTGCCTTATGGATAGGCAGCCGCTCACCTTCTCAAAAGATGTCATTTGGCTATCATAGGGCAGGTAATAAATATTTGTTGCAATATATAATGTTATATAAAATTATTTTTTTTAATAATTGAAAGCCGTAGAGATAAGATTAATTTAATTAGTTTAAAACATAAATTCAGTGATGTTGGAACACACTTTGAAGATCAAATCTAAATCTTCAATATTCTCTAAATAGCAGATGTAATGAAGGTGGAGGGAACCTTACAAGCACATTTTTTAACTACTTTTTTTTTTTTTTTTTTTTTACATTGTTCCAGTTTGGTTGAGTAGGTGGATTACTGGCCCTGAGAGCAATAGTAACCAATTTAAGCCAGTCCCTGGTATCATTGTACGAAATGAGAATCAGAAGCCAAATTAATGTAATGAGAACCCTACTGGATACATAATCTCAAATATGTGATAAATGAGACAGCGAAGGAAGTAAAGGAGCTGTCAAATGCTATTAAAGCATAGGAACTACACAGAATATGAAGTGTTGATTGCTTATTTCAATGAGTTAGTTGACTATAAAATTAGCTTTGTAATTCAGTGAAATTAACTTTAAAATAAAAAATTTGTCCACTTCTTGACTCTCATGTATGTCAGCCATCAAACATTTCTTGGCTAATGATGAGCATTAATCAATGAGATATACTGTTCCAATATTTGCAATTCTTGGCAAAGGTAAGTTCTAGGAAGAATGTATACCGGGTAAGCTGAGGATTAACTTTAATTAGATGTAGTTGCCAGGATCATTTGTCAGAAGAGTTATATGTAGTTATCAAAGATATTTAGCCTTAGAATTACCCTCCTTAGAAAGTGCAGCTCCTGTCCACTTTGAGAAGAACCACCATAGCTTTTTAGTAAGGGAAGAAGTCTCTCTTTTCTCTTTGGATTCTGTTCTCATTATTACAATGGAAAGATAATTTAACAGTGGCGGCTATTCAGGGGAAGTAGGTGAAGTGGCACTTCACCAATTATTTATAATACAATATTATTTATTTATAATATAACAATTATTATAAGGAAAAATTTATTTTCCTTATCACGTATGTTGGTTTTAATAGAAACGTCTTTTTGTATTTTGTAAGTCCCGCAGCAACGGCGAGACACCGAGCCTCAACCTCAGCTTTCTCTACCTCAGGGGTGGAGTTTAGTTGTATAAACGAAGTGATGGTTGCTATGACAACCATGACGTCACCTGCTGTATAGCATCAATATAAGTGATGTTATAACTGAGAAATACGCTGTCTTCTTCCAATGTGAAATTCTTTCGGATCGCTCCTGTTTCGCAGTGCTGTGCTGTTTTAAATATGAATCCTGTTTAAGATATAGTGTGTGTTTTATTAGAAACATCATTTTCACGTTGGAAAGACGAAGATAAGAAGAAAGTTATTATAATATTTTATATTATATATTATAATATATATAATATATGTAATTTAATATATATATATATATTATGATAT
>JAFIDM010009631.1:361205982-361231041 GCA_023159025.1 Thereuonema tuberculata
CTTCTATATATTTTAATATTTGAGAATTCATCCATTCTTTTTTATATTTTAGATTTTGTCTCTCATTTGGGTCACTTTTACTTTTTTCATTAATTCTTTTATTTTTGACCTTTTGTTTTGCTTTTTTTATTTGTTTATTCAATTTACTAATAATTTTGTTTGGATCTTCTACTTTATTCCTTTTTATTTCATCTGTTAATAATATTAATCCTTCATTTAAGAATTCAGTATCTATTTTAAAATTATTTTGTTTCTCATATTTAATATTTTCTTTTTCAGGTAATTGAAATTCTGTTTTTTCAATTTCAATCAAGATGCTATAATGATCTGAGATATCCCATTGTAAAATATTGGCATTGATTGCAAAAGATTCTGTGTTTGAAAAACAATGATCAATGCAAGTTTTAGTTTCTGAAATAGTTGTTTTAGCTGATCTTGTTGTTTTTTATGTATGATTTAGAAATCCCAGATTATAGAACCCATATTTACATAATTTACACTTGTTTTGTTAACAACTTTTTCTCCAATGTTTATATTTGTATCTCCAATACAAATTAATTTTTTTTTCATTTTTTTCTGTGTTTTTACTATGTTTTCTTTTAATTCTTTAATAAATATTTTCTTATCCATATGTGGAGGTTTATATATAATGTAAATTATTAGTTCTTTCAATAGGAATGATGTTTTATTAAATGTACAGATTAAATTTTCATGAGTTATAGCATCTTCACTGTTAACTAGGACATTGTAATTTTCACAGTAAAAATTATGATTCCCCCACCTCTAGAATTTCTTCTCAATTTATAGGCTTTTTATATCCATTAATATTGAATAAAAAAATTTCCTCCTCTTTGATATTGACCTCCACTAAAATTATTATATCCATATACATTATTTTAGACTGGATGTTTGCCAACAAATATAGGAAATTCGATCTTAAGCTTCTAATATTCAGAAATAGTATATTTTTATATTTACCATTTGGATTCCAATCATCGATTTTATCTTTTATTTTTGTATTTGCTAGTTCAATTTTTGCATTACTTACATCCATTGTGTGTGTGTTTTTTTTTTTTTTTTTTTTTTTTTTTTTATTTATCTTATTTATATCATTTTGATCTTGGATTTGGATTATTTTAGTGTTTTCATTTTTTCTTATTAATAATTTTCCATTCTTTATCCATACAAATTTATATCCCTTATCTTTCGCAGCCATTTTTGTTATCCAAAAAAGATTTTTCATGTGTTGTGTTAAATTTTTATTCAAATAGATTCTATTGAAATTATTTCCATTGAAAATCTGATTGTTATTCAAGCCTTTACTTTGCTTATATTTAAATAGCCAGTTATCTCTGTCTTTTCTATTGATAAACTTTACAATAATTGGTCTTGGTTTGTTGTTTTTTATCCTCATTTTTAATATTCATTTCTTGCATATATCATTAATAGTTCTGACAACCAGTCTTTACCGGGAGATTACGACAAACTGCTTCAGCTTTCCGGTGAAACTGTTGTTGAACAATTAATGCTCATCTTATTTTATTTAGCATGATCAAATCTTCAGTCATTCAAATTCTGAGAATGTAGATTTTGTATGTACTGCTTTAATATTGAATTTCTTCAGCTATTATAATAGTAGACCAAGGAAAAACCTATCTTACCTCCACTGCACAACACTTTTATACTAACCTGTTAATTAGCTCATCAACTTCAATCATTTTCATTATTACTGAATGGATTTGAATACAAACACATAAAATGGATACTCTGAGGATGATGATGATGAAGAAATACAAATTGAATTGAATGAAGCATAAAATATCCAATTAATGTATTCAATCATTTGTTAAATGATATTTTGGTTTATCATAGAAAATACTCAGTTTTTGTAGTTTCCACAGAGAGCTTTGTGGAAAGCAATTAAGTAATCCACAAACAATTTGAAGATGTTTGGTGTATAGATAGAAATTAAGCCCATATTTTGTAAGCTTTAACAAAATATCATGGCTGTAGGTAATCTGAAAGAGTTTTTGTTTATTTACAAAGAGTCAGATAAGTCATACAATTATGACACTTGGACTAATCTTAGAATAAAGAAAAAAGTGATCTTTATCCAATTATAATTTCTTTTTTTGTTTCTAGAATGGGATTGGTTTTACACAGTTTGTGTAATTGCCACACTCACAGTCATCATGGCCAAAGTCATTCCCATGGAGATAATCCTCAGCAGAACATAAATGTAAGAGCTGCTTTGATCCACGTAATAGGAGACTTAATACAAAGTGTTGGAGTTCTTATAGCTGCATACATAATAAAATTTAAGGTAATAAGAAATATTCATCATTTTTTAACCATACAAAACAAGCCATATAATAATTGTACCTTGATCATTCTTAATTTAAATTGGAAAATAAAATTCTCTTATAAACAAAGTTCAGGGAAAAGTCCTAAATTATCTAAATAATAATCATAGATGCAAACTTAAATGTACCTAAAGAAAACTAATCATTTCCAATTGAATGATAGCAGTTATTACATCCCTATAGCTCCATATTTTCTAATAAAGGTTCCAGAATTAACCTTCAATAGAAATTAAAGATTCCTGTAAAGGTTAAAGGTCCCTTTAATTAAAAGTTCCTGTTGTCGAATTCTGTCATAAATTTAGTCAACGTGACTGGAACAGAGGGAGCACAGAAATGTAAAATACAGAGCTGTAAATTGTCTAAATAGGAAATTTCTATGGTATGTATGAAATAAATGAATGGAATACTTTTACTGTCCTTAATAAAAATAATTAATGTGCAGGAAATAAAAAAAATAATGCGGTCAATACCTCACAATACATATAGAATAAATATTTAAAAGAAAAAAAAATGCCATGTTTCGAGAAGCCCGAAGTAAACTGCTCTTTTCCTCATACTAAAGAACAACAAAGGAATAGAAAGAAACAATTTAAACATAAAAGAATTAACATGACAGCCAATCAGTGCATGGTAGATTCCATTAGCTGAAAGGGAAAGACGGAGTCTCGAGCAATGGGATGAGTACAATATAATGAGGAAGCTAAAACAAATAATAAAAAATAAAAATAAAACATTCATGATGATTGTTGAAATTCGGTTAAAAACAAATAGAACATAAATAAATAAATAAATAAAACGGTGGGGATGTCGAAATGATTGGAAAAGTAAATGCTAAAAAGATATATAATTTCATGATGAAATACAACATTGGATAAAATAAATAAGTAAATAACTAACAAAATAAATAAAAAAAAAAATTATGCATTATTGATAACAAGGAAGTAAATACAAAAAAGAATAATGAAGTCTTATTGAAAAGAGCATGGGATATTTAATTATTATATTTAATTTAACAAATAAATAAATATTTATTATTCACTCTTGTTATCCCATGCTCTTTTCAATAAGACTACATTATTCTTTTTTGTATTTATTTCCTTGTTATCAATAATGCATTATTTTTTTATTTATTTATTTATTTTATCCAATGTTGTATTTCATCAAGAAATTACTTTTTTGCATTTACTTCTCTATTCATTTCAACATCCCCACTGTTTTATTTATTTATTTATTTATTTATGTTCTATTTGTTTTTAACCGATTTTCAACAATCATCATGAGTATTAAAAGTACATTTTTACGTGTGCTGATTATTCATAAAAATCAAAATCGAAGCCGGCACACCTGTTTAAAAAATGTAATTAACACATTTCGACTAAAATTTCTAAAACTTGTTTAAAAGTAAAACTATATACAATTAAAATTACATGACTAAAATTTAAAATTACAATGACCAGGTTTCGCGTCCGTACAGTCGACGCTTTTTCAAGTCGACTCATTTTTATCATGAGTATTTTTATTTTTATTTTTTATTATTTGTTTTAGCTTCCTCATTATATTGTACTCATCCCATTGCTTGAGACTCCGTCTTTCTCTTTCAGCTAATGGAATCTACCATGCACTGATTGGCTGTCTTATTAATTCTTTTATGTTTAAATTGTTTCTTTCTATTCCTTTGTTGTTCTGTAGTCTGAGGAAGAGAACCATTTACTTTGGGCTTCTCGAAACATGTCAATTTTTTTTTAAATATTTGTTTTATATGTATTGTGCAGTATTGATAGCATTATTATTTTTACTGTCCTTTTTCCTATGACAGTGCATAATCCTAAAACAATTCAGGAGATAAGTGGAATGACAACATTTGCATAGTTCTGTTACTCTTTCTAATTCATTGCACAATACTTGGGGCTAAGCATCAAGCGTATTATTTCCAAAAATTCATTTTTGTAGGCTCTAATTTGCTTATTTCATAAATATCACAGCCATTTTCTACTAAGTATCTATTGCTCTAAACTTCTTAATGTATTAAATTATTTTGCATCACATCTGTTTGTTGCCAAGTTAGATTTCCTAATTTTCTCATAAGAACATTTGCACCATAAAAATGCTCTATCTGTGATGAATCTTGCTTTGTTTGAAACCTCAAACTTGCAAAATTGGATAACTTTAAAACTCTCAAGTTTGAAATAAGTTTCCATAATATCTGTCATTTTGTTTGCTTCCTAAGACCCTTAATTGAAGAAAACTAATTTTTTGGTTAGGATTCCTTCTCCAATGTATGTGCATGGCATTCCTGATCCTCCAATGCCATAAACAACAGGTGGCTGTACCTTATTCATCATACTGCACTTTGTATCTTATTTAAACTTCTGCTGCAAAATTCATACTGATAATTATTTCTTTGGCAGTTAATTATTCAGTCTTAACTAAAATTAGGAATGATACTACAAGTAATTACATCTATTGAAATTTCTTTCTTTTATTGGAAACTTATAATGTTGCTTATTGAAACATTAAAACAGCAAACTTTTGTTGCTGGATATTTCTGACAAAAAAACTTTTTGATTTTTTTTTCTTTTTCTTTTATTGTGTCCATTCATAATTATTTTTTAAAAATCATCCTTCAAAGTTGAAACATGGCCTTAATATAGCAATGATGTTATCACAAATACCGTATCATCAAGTTTGTTTTAAGTGCAAATCAAGACTAGTACATTTGTTATCTACAAATGTCTTTTTAACAATCTTCCATTTCAAATTTAATATTCTTTTTAATTAATTACAATTCTTAACCTTTATCATCTAGTGTCAATTATACTAACTCTGTCATAAATTAGCAGTCCATCAAATCAGTGAACAGATTTGTCTGTTTTCCTGAACAATTGGTTTTAAATATTTTCTAATGTGTGAGAAAAAATTAATTAACAAATCAAGTCAATATAAATTACTTTTAAGAATAAATTCAGCATTAATTTATAGCAAATTGTTATTCCATTAAAAGTAATCTTGGTGAAGTTTTTATTATTTAGTTCATCTTGAATTTTTCTCTTTTGTTTCTGCAGCCAGATTATCATCTTGCAGATCCGATATGTACTTTTATATTCTCAGGGCTTGTTCTTTTTACAACAATTAACATAATAAAGGATGCCGTTCATATCCTTATGGAAGGTTAGTAATATTATTTGGAGATCATTTGGTTAATAATATTAGTATTTTACTTTAATGATTGAATTTAATAAACACTAATGAATTTTTCTGATTCAACTGAAGGTAGATAAAGCTTCCTATCGGAAAAGAAGGAAATGATAAATTAGATCATTAATTTAATGAGAAAATAATGATTTTCTTTACATAATAGATACTTTTTCTAAATGATACTCATAATACTCACTTTCCCTGATAATCTACTCAGTTCTAAACTTCAAATATCTCTCCATATAATTCATATTTCATAAAATTGTGACTTTTTTAAGATGATGAGAACAGTAGATTAACTCTGAAGAATTAGGAACTAGGTGATTAAAGTAATTTTCAATGCACTTTAAAGACCAACAAATGTCATTACTGATATGACCCAAAGAATGATGGAGATAAAAAATAGTTGCTTCTTTCAGCGTGTGTCGGAAAAGATAACATTTCTTCAACATTGACAGATCAGGATGAATAGAATGAAGGAGTTGTACTCACCAGTTAGCAGGCGATTCCACAGCAAAACATCACTCTGATGAAGGGAATTGTAAAGGTTTTATGGTTCCACAGAGAGCATTTTATGCAAATAGGCTTTATAGCTACTGAGAATGAGTCTTTATCTTGCCACATGTAATAGTGGAACCTCTTAATAATGGTTTATGTTGATATTACTTGCAGTGGTAGATAATGCTCCCGTACATCTATTTCTCTAGTGTCTAAAAATGACATTGGTCTGTTTCTATTAGATCATCTAAACGATGAGTAGTGCTAATTAAAAGGTTGTTGTTACCCTGCATTAACAGAAGGATCCATGCATCATTGTCACTTAAGTAGAACATCCATAATGTATCTTAAGATTCCATCTACAAAACAAGATCTCACTGGTTTTAAGATTCTCTTGGCAAGATCTATCCACCCACCAAACCTAGATTTCATGTTTCTAACCTTAGTTCCTAAGTAGAAAATGCACTTGACACATTCTCCTCTTGGATAAGTTTAGAATATTAGGCTTCTTGCTCTCCTAGAAGCCTAAAAGGATGTGGAGTGTAATGCAGAGTTGAAACAATTGTCATTGTGAATGATAAATCAAGAAGCACTATGGACAATTTTGATAGAAACACTATTAGGAAAAATAATTCCCATTGAATAATTGCATTGATGTCCATAAACTAAAAGGCTTTTATGATAGGAGTTTACGTGAATTTTGCAGTGGAGTTCTTGTCTCCAGAAACCAACATGGCCGACCAATTTGAATATGTTTTCTTGAAACACAAAACATTCTTTAAATCCAGTGAATAGTGAATATTTTAGAGCACAGCAGAGTACTGGATTAAAAAAGCTAAATAAATAAATAACCCCTCAGATTATTAAATTGGAACACAAAAGAACTTGTTTGATTGATGTTAGATTACAACAATCAAATGTGATAATATGAGATGCATTAAACTGGTTCTTTGTATAGATCCACAACTTATATTATTTTTTTACAGTTGTTTACTTAGACATTTATGATATAATTTGAGAACAAAGGTTGATTGTAGTAATTTTAGACTAATTTCATCTCCCAGTTGTATTCAAATAAGTCTTTTGAAACAGAATAATATAATGGGAAAGTTTAGTTTGAAAAGAGGAATGAAAGTTATATTTGGAAGATATAAGAGGTTGGCAGGATTAGTAGTAACTGCCATTATTAGAGGAGATGTAGAAAAGTGAAAATAAAATCGTTTGATTTATAATTTGTACCCAAATTACAAATAACTATATTTTTTTTCCTTGGTGGAAAGGGGGGAGGGGGCTTTATGGTGATTTGGAGTGTTTGAAAAGATGTTTGCTACAAAAGAGCAATAAAAATCACTATCATTCTTACTAATGAGATCTGGCCTTTTTTTTATTTAATTGGAATTCGTATTCAAGACAGCATCTATCAATGTCATAAATTCATTAGATTTTAATATGAGGGATAAGATTCGGTGAATGTTGTACTGCTATGGGGACCTTGTCAAAGTCAATTTCTGCTCAACATTTTCTCTTTTTATTTAAATTTTCCTTATTCTTCTTCTTAAAAAGAGAAAAGGAGATAACTTCTCCACCATAACTTAAATGAAGGCAACTTCTCTCTTTTTGCAAAACCTTAATAACAGTATTAGTCACTGTTTGTTTTGTTTTATTAGTAATCAGAAGACTAATATTCCCGTTTTGTCTGTCCGTCTGTGGACAGGTATCATTAGCAACAATTGCATCTTTTGCATGCGCAACAATCACATTTATAATAATAAGGAAATTAAAGCAATATCAGTTATATTTTCTTATACGTATCAGAAGACGTTGCAAAGCATTGTGATTGGTTTACTATCCCTACCTTGTTTTTATTGATTCCTAAAAGATGTCTCAAGAAAAGAAAAAGTATGAATTTTAAATGAAATTTAGAGTTTACTGTAATGCATCTTTAACAAAAATCTTTATATTTAGGCTTCCCCAGGGATTTAAACTATGCAACAATTAAGACAGATCTGCAAAATTTGGAGGGAGTTAAAACAGCTCACAGTCTTCATATTTGGTCGTTAACTCTTGATAAAAATGCCTTAATTGTTCATTTAGCAATAGGTAAGTTTGAACATCAGACTTTCATTTTAAAATTAATACTACAATAATAAGCTACCAAAAATAAAAAAAATGTAATTTTTGTTATAATAATAGTAATTGTAAAGTGTTAAAATTGTTTTTAAAACTATTAACTTAATAGGCTTGATTTTTTAATAATGACATCAAAAACTAAGCAATATTTTCAATGCAACAAAACTGTTACTAGAAATATATAAAATATTACAATATCTCTGTTTATGGCATTGCAATTTGTTGCAGCAGTTATTTTCTGAATCTTCGAAAATTGTTTATAGTAGTTGAATCCACTATCTTAGCCCAATTGATCCCTGAATATCTAAACCAGAACTTTTGTTTCTCATCCTTTATTTTTCTTTTAATTTCTGTTTTGTATGATAATTAATTTTTTCTGCCATTACCTTTTTTTTTTTGTTGAATCAGATTTACACATTATCATCTGTTTGAGTTAGATGAACTCTTTTGTTATTTTCATTTCTTGAAAACATTTCTTCTCCTTCCCTACTCTAGTGTATCTTAAATCTAGTATCTTCTGATGTCATCAAATTCAAGAACTGTGATTTCAGACCAGGGCAATTTTGGTTATGGAAATGCCTGAAGTAAACTGACTCTACTTCTTCCATAGATCTGTGTGGTAGAGTTTCTATTAAAAGATATTTCATTCTCTAATTTATATTTTTTCAAGTAGTTTGTCTAGATAAACCAGAATTCTTCGTTTAATATAGATCCACAGTATTGTATGTTTTAAGCAGAATTTGGCCTAGTTGTAAAGTGTTTGCTTAACATCTTTGCTAGATACTGCAAAAATTGAAAAAAATCTGCTTCCCTATGGGGAGCAGGGATTTCACACTTTGGTGGGTGGAAGGTGACACAAGTGCCTAAGTGTCCCACCCCCGACCGACACTGGGCCCTCCAAGTCTATTGCAAAAAGTTGGACAGCATTAAATCAGGTTTTTCATGGGTATGAACATTTTTATTTGATTTTCAAATTGCACCTACTATTTCTGTTAAAAGGGTAGTAAAGCTATTTGCTTTACTGATATAATAAAGAGTTAGCAAGATGAAATTACCCCTTTTCTGTATTAATTCTTGCTTCTCCTTCCTTGTACTGCAACAGCAATGTTAGAATCTTGAAATGGACACCATGTACATATAACTACATTAACCATTTGATCGCTCTCCTTGATATTTCCCTCATCAATAAAATCAGAAGATCTTAATTGCTCTTATAATAATAACATTCTCCTCTTAATTCTGTAATGGGAATGATACACATTATCTTCTAGATTTTTCCTATTTCTTTGAAGATTGTTGACTGATGTGTAGTTTTAAAGCTCAGAATTCTACTGTTCTTTTGACTAATTTATTACTAACATTAGGGACATCAGAAGAAATAAGTTCTTTGCTAAGCCACGACCACTCTGAATTGCTAGTTTACCAAATTGCTTTTCTTCCAGAAATACAGGTAAATATTTAAAAATCTGATCATGTTTCAGCCAATTGAAGGAATTCTGCTTTTCTGGCATTTTCAAAATTAAAAAATTATTTAGATATCAGAAGTTTCACTTGCATTAACTGTTTTAAGTTTCATCATGCCGTTTCTATTTTTTTGTTTATCACTCCTTAAGTTTTGGGCTCCAAGTTTGTTATTTATTTTATTTTTTGGTTTGTTTCCTTGAATTAGGAAAATGGATCCCAGTCTTTAAGAGGAAGTGCAATATCTGTAGTGTCTGTCTTCTAAAAGTCTTTAATGTCATTTTGAGATTTGCTTCGGTAATTTTGGGATTTTACGGAGTTAGGAATATTGCGTTCTATGCTAAACCTTCTGTCTCCCAACTTGTTGTAATTATAACTTCATTACAGAATTTCTGATTAAAATTTGAATTCTGATAGTGGAATAGCTGCATGTTTTATTCTCCATTTTCTACAAAATTTTACAAGGATCTTTTAAATTACCAAACGAATGAACATCCACAGTAATAGAACTTTCAGGAGATCATCACACTTTCTTGTAGAAAAGAAATAAAGAGGCTTTGTCTTCAACCATCCTTTTTTCTGCTTCTTCTGTCGTATGGTGAACAGCAAAAAGCCTTAACAGTAAATGTTAATTATAAAACTTAAAACTTAATAATTTAAATATCGTAAGTCTAGAATTGTAGTTTTTTAATATATCTTCATCAAATTTTGGTTTTATTTTGTAATTTGCTTTTTTTTTTTTTTAAGATGAAAGTGTGGATGCCCGTAAGGTTCTTCGGCTTGCCAGTCATTTAATTCGACAGAAATACCGCATCCATCATTTAACTGTACAGATCGAACCTTACGATTCACTTATGTCAAGTTGTAATCAGTGTCTAGGTCCTCAAAGCTAGAATAATTATAGGTTATGTATTGAAGGCTTTGATACTGATAAGCACAGCAGTTTGCAAACAATGACTACTTCCTCAGGAATAGCCTAGTGCTTTAACTGAAAGTCCCAAGTAATTCCAACATATCAAACTGCAAATAAGCATCGACTTATTGCAAGTTTAAAAAAAAGAATGTCCATTTCATAATATTTTTTTTGTTGTTAATTGTATAAGTGTCAAAAGGTTTATTTTGAAAGATTTACTTTTTCAGGATATTTTTTTAAAAACTCCTTTGACAGTTTGTTGAACATTTCTCTTGTAATCAATTATGAAAATATACAGTACAGTATTAATTAACATATTTATTACAAACCTACTCTTAGTTATTATTTTTTTTTGCAATTGGCTAATGAATTTCTTTTATTTATATTTCTGCAGTTTTTAGAATTCTATAATTTCTCTGTTGAATTTTCCCCATACCCTAATTTTTAATACTTGTATTAACACAGAACTATAAAATGAGCTGAAGTTAATTAACTCAAAGGAATTCCTTACATTTCCATTAGTAAAACAACAAATCTAAAACTTTTTTTTTTTTTTATTCTTAAAGAATATGCATATTTTAATATTAAATTTTTATGATATATTAACCAATGTAATGTCTATTAATTCATAGATAACCTAATTATTAGATAAAAATTTTAAGGTTTCCTACTTACATCAAATATCATTAAAAACATCTTATAGGAAATTTTAAGGACTAAGAAAATAAAAAAAAAAAGTTAATTGTATGTAGTTGCATTGCTTAAAATAATGTAGATAAATGGTAATCAGGAAATATAAAATCAATTGTTTTGTCAACTTTGATTCTCATTTAAAAAAAAAAGGCAAAAAACTGACTGCCTCATTGGATTTTATATAAAGAAAATAATTACATTTTTTTTATCAGTGCAGTTATACTGTTCTGTTATTTTGAATGTTCAATTTTTTATAATCAAAAATTGAGTTAAACTTACCTCTAAGCTCACTGTAAAATTCTTAATTCCTTAATGCAGTAGATTAGATTAAAGCTGATCAACGAATTGGTAAATCCTTGCACACCTTTAAATGTGTTTCATAAAGAGCATTTTCCATTAGGACTAACAATACATTTTCTTGAAATAGGTAAGAAAGAATAACAGTTTTGATAAAGATAGATGTAGGCACCAAATTTTTGAAAGTTCTTAGTAATGAATTTAATGATTGAATTTAACATTTAAGAAAACATTTTAGTATTGCTCTTCAAAAAATAAGCAAATGATTAATCATTGAAACTGCCACAAATTTTTAGACTTAGTGCCTTTTTAATGGCTCCAAAGCCAATTACTTAATACTATAGAACAACAACAAAAATTGTAAGTAGCCATATCAGTATTTTTCCTAATTTATATTTATATATTATAATACAAACTGATACAGCTCAAAATATTAAAAACCTCCATAAATTGATTTCTTCCAGTATGTACAGTTTTATATATCATCTCTACTAACAATTTAGAACATGATATTTTTAACAAGCTCATGAAATTCAATAACATGTAAACTTCATATATATAGTAATGTTAGAAAAACATATTGAAGTGGAAGGTATTCATGTTAATAATAATATCAGGACAAGTTAATACAAAGTGCTTCTGTATTATCAGTTCTAAATTACAACGTCCTTCATTTTATCCACAACAAGCATTTCTAACTAATAGAAGGAATTCTTTTGATCGGGGATGGACAATAATGATGAGAGATGTAAACAGTGAACCTAAATCTTAGTATTTATTTACTTTTTTTCTTATTTATTATAATATTTTCTGCAAGTACAGAAAACTTTAACTTTTATAATTTTTTTTCTCACTTGTTTAATTGATGATTTCATAATTGCATCTAAAGTAAAAGCTTATTTGTAAATATAAGTAAATTTAGAGGAACGCAAGTCACTAAACATTGCTGGAATTTCTTGAGCAATGTAATGGACAGTGATTTTTTGCACCTCTTATATTATCTTAGGTTTCTTTGTATTTCTATATTTTCTAAACAGGTATAGTTGTTTTGATGCAAAATATTTTGGAAGTTGAAATGGCAGAAGATTTTAACACATTTCAAACAAATTATGCCTTCCATCTTGAAGGTATTATTTTTAGGTGTAATATTTTGTCGATTTATTTAATTACAAATGATTTTTGGAAGACCACCTTCCTATGTAGATGTATGAGATACTGAATACAATTACATTTCTCCTTTCTTGGCAGAGAAAACAAATTAAAAAGTATGTGTAATAATCAAGCCAAAGGACTGCATTCCATTTAAACTTTGATTCAGATCTTATAATCGGAATTTAATGTATCTTTGCCAGAATAACTTGCATGAAAATAAGAATTTCCATATTATATTAAAATTTATATGCAACAATAATAGCCTGTTTAGAGCAGGATAAACATGGTTTTAATTAACTTTTTTCTATAAATCTTAATATACAAAATCTATTTAATCATAATTTTCTCCATATGAATGGTTGCTACCAGGGAGAGGTGGATATTTGAATTATTTCCCATAAATTTAGATTTATCAAATTTTAAGTAAACATTGTAGAAAAAAACAAAAAAAACTAGAAGAAAATAAAATAAAATTTAATTCCAACTATTCCCAATTCTTAATAAAATGTTGCAATCCATAACTTAATGAAGAATCAGCTTGTTTATATTCTGACTTGCCTTTCTGCTTGGAGACATGAAGAAGATTAGTTACTTCTGAACTACTCAATAAAGGCAAAGGCTCAGCAGTCGGTAGCTTAGAAGGATTCTCACGAATAACTGCCTTTAATATATAATTAAGATGCCTTCTAGAAATTTTGAAATTTTTTCTTCCTTGAAATTTGTTGCAGTTCAATTTTTTTTTGATAAACCAAAGTTAGTAAATAGTTCAAGTTCCTAGCACCTCTCAATAGATATATTACGAAATTATCTTATCACAAATTACCATACTTTGCAAGTATTTTCTTTTTAATACCCTTTTCATTGCTATGTAAATAAATTATTGCATTGTTTCTGAATTCTAATGCTTAATTGAAAAGTAAAACCATGGCATAAAGAAATTTTTATTGTATGTCAATATTTTCAAATATACTTTTGATATTATAAATTTTCTAATAAGATAAAAAACGAATTTTCTGAGCATAATACTTTTGATACCATTTCCTGTGCAGTGCTAACAAAATTTAAAGAACTGTGGTACGAACCGATTTTGTTTTTAAGATGTATTTGTACAGTGAATTCCAAATACCTGAAGACATAATATTTCCTTTGTTGTAATTATTTCTTTTACAAATGATGTAGCATAATGTAGTGAAAACAAAACAAAAACTGTGATAATGAAGGTTTAATTTAAGAGATATTCTTAAATTTCTGTTGTTTGAAAGTGGTCCATAAATATTATGTATTTGATAAATAAAACGAGTGAATAAATTTATTATTGTTTCAAAAATTTTCTTTTTTTTGATGAATATTTTATTAAGTATATTAACTTTTGATTAAACAAATGAATGTCTAAGAGGCAGCATTCTCAACACACAAATAAAAGCTGAAGGGAAGGGGTGGAAAAAAAACAAAACATTGATAGAAGGTAATTGGTCATTTCTTAATATGGAACTGTTAGGAGGGTGAAAATTTTTGTTGTGCTTTCCTGCCGACCGATAATCACACTCCCTATCAAAGGGTGAATTTCATTCACATCAGTGAAGGTCATACATCTAGCAAGCTTATGGGTCAAAAGTTATAAGCAAAAAGTTTCCTTAGACTTAAACATTAATTTCAACTTAATCTAACCCACTCAAGACTGTTAAACAAGTTCATTATTAACTATTTACTAACCATTTGCAAGACCAATGACCTACACTATTCAATAGAACTCGACAAAAGCTATCCACGAAGGTATAATGCACTCATATTGTCAAATGGGAAAATATGAAACTGCAGAGTTTTCAACAAACAACCAAAAGATTTAATTATGTTATTCAACAAAAATATTCCATTTGGCATCACATTACTGATAATTACATACAAAAGCACAACAAATGGTAAATCATTGATATGGAACATGTTTTGATTCTATTTTCAAGTCTCAAGGCAAAGCTGGCTTTTCTGATCTGGAGAGGTAGAAGTCATACTGCACTTTCTTACAGAAGACCCTGTGGCGACTTTTAATTACTGTGTGCAAATAATTAATTTCACTACATGGATTGGTTTTAACACCATAAAGTTTTCATACTTTGTTCTATTTGCAGAATATGGAATTCTGCTCCTCAACTTCCTTGAAAAGTAAAGGAGACAGTTATGACAACCTAACATACTATAATTATAACATTCATCTGAATTGCCAAATAAGTAAATTATCAAAACCAAGGAATGCAGAATCAATGTTTCACCTAATTGCAACATAGCAAATGGAAATGCAGAAGGAATAAAAGAGAATTGGCCACCTGCAAATTGGAATCAATTCAAAGAATGTGGTTTCAGTTTTGCTGGCCTCAATTGTGTCGTAATGTCCAAACTGGGATCATGATGATTATTAATTTATTAATAAGTAGGTTAAAAAAAAACCCAGCAAGATGTGCAACAGAAATGCTGCAAAATCTTTTTTGCAAAGCCATGATGGAGATGAGGATAGGAAGAAGAAAATGAGGAGGAAGGATTTCTTTAAAAATAAGACACATGGAAATGGAATTATTTAAGATTATGGACAGGCACAAATCCTCTTCTGTTGAAATGCACATACACTCTTTGACAAAAAAATTGATACATCCCAAAAAAATAATCCGATCGTATTGAAACTACACATGCAAAAACCTTTTCAACAAAATATGCAAATGATCAAAAATTCGCACTCAGTGAATGAATAGCCGGAGCTATAGTGCATCGTAATGGTGTATATAAAGAGCAAATCTCGCTTTCAGGAACAAAACTTCCAGTAAATTTTGATTGTTTTCCTATCTTGACTGTAGCAATGCCTTGCCGGCGCATTTGTGTCCACTATAACCTTATTACAGAGTTTGAAAGAGGGTGAACATGAGATAACATGAAGGTGGATGGACAAACCGACGAATTGCTCGATATTTGGGTCGGAGCAATGCAGCAATTAGACTATGCTGGCAGGAATGGATCGTGAATGGCAGATTTCAGTGTTAAAAGGGCAACGGACGGCAGATGGGTAGGTAGAGCAATTATCAAAGCAGCTGTTACAGCACGCTATTAGCCATCCAACATGTGATCAATACTGAAGTGTCCACCAGGACCATTAACAGATGACTACGAGAACAGAATCTACATTCGCTGTGCCTATTATACTGCCTCCCACTCACCAGTATGCACCGTCAAGAGCGATTGCAGTGGTTCGGGCATAATCAACGTGAAATTGTACTGATTACGGACAAATTGCCTTCTGTGATAAGTCCCGCTTTGAACTGAGACCCGATGACCAGTGCAGATGTGTCTGGAGATCCGAACATCATCAGGTTCCCACACTTACTGTCACCCGACAATAGGGAGTTATGGTATAGGTTGAAAGTTCGTTTGATAGCCAGACCCCCTTGGTAGTCCTCCATGGCACCCTCACAGCACAACAGTACGTTTATGAAATTCTACAACCTGTTCTTGTTGCCATTCCTTTCGCGGCACCCCCAGCTTACTTTTCAGCAAGATAACGCTGCGACCACATACTTCCTTGGCCAGTCAGATCGCCAGATATCTCTCCTATTGAGCGTCGCCTGCAACCATCTCAGAAAGTTGACAAATTTAGCCCACCAATTGGAGGCCATTTGGCAAGAAATCCCAAGAACACCATCCTCCAACTGTATGAACTAACTGACAATGCAAATGAGAGAACACGGAAGTTGATGAAAAGATAGGTAGAAAAAGTAGCAGGAAAACCGATCTGTCTACTTGTCATAAGATATAAGGATTAGAATGACATGGCTGTTGTTATTCAACGTATGATACAATGATGGTGGTGAGAAACTGAAAAGGCTAATATTATATTTGGAGAATTCTGACCACATTATAAATGGTCACTAATCTACCAAGCAGAGATTTAAGAGAGCATTTTTGCCAAGTTCAACAAATGATAAAATCAAAGAGTAGCACAGTTTGCAGTTATCTGTTAAGAAGCACGTCGGCATAAGGGACTGTGCACAGATGGCCGATTTCGACTACAGCGCCATTAGCGGCTATTGCAGTCCCAACTTTTGGGACGCGGCAGCCATATTTCCTTTTTGAAAATATAGCTTGATGTTACCCTGCAACTTCTACAAATCTTTTTCAAAGCAATTTATAGCCGAATTGATTCTCAAGAATGGCACTTGTTTTCTTTTATATACATTGGGAAAAATAGTTGGTAAATAACTTGGACTGAGTGGGTGCATTGACTTTTCATTTCCAAAGAAGTGCTTACTGTATAATTTTGAATTTTTAGTTGGTTCCCAGGTGAAACCATTTGGCCAATAAAACAATTTGAAAGAGATATACTGGTAATTATATAAAATTTTGTTTCTATAAAGATATAATCTATATTACTAAAATCTTTTATTTCTCTGTCTGTCTGTGTGTCTGTCTGGCGCAATTTTCTGTGAGAATGGAAAATAGAAATAATTTTTACACTGAAACATCTGCAACAGGAATCGAACCTGCAACCTTCTGATCCGAAGTCAGATGCCTTATCCATTAGGCCATAGGGACTACAACTCTCTTCATATGGTTTTTTGACTTACATCTCCTTTCCTTTCCCCTATCAATAAGGAATGTATTCAATCTTTTTTTTTTGAACTCAAGATTGTTTATTTATTTCCCATCCGTCAGTTTATTTGTAATTCAAAACTGACAATTAGAACTATAATTGCCGAAACGTTGCAATTTTTAAATATTTCTATTTAACCAAATTCTATGTGAATTGAAAAATATGTGCGTGTACACGGCAGATGTTGGAGTAAAAAAAACAATCAAGAAAGAAAGAAGCACTCTTTTTTTGAGGTGGAATATCGAAAAAAATCACTATTTGCAGTTCAAAAACCATCAATATTTGTAATTCAAACGTCACTGAAAAGTGACAATTATAATAAAAATGAGAGTCAAAAATGAAAGAAGCAGTCCTTCTATTAGCTAGAATACTGAAAAAACACTATTGTAACTCAGAAACCACTGAAAAGTATCAATCTATATTGCTAAAATCTTTTATTTCTCTGTCTCTCTGTAGGTCCGTAGCAATTTTCTGTGAGAATGGAAAATAGAAATAATGTTTGTGCCATTGCCATATTTTGGGTTACCAAAATGTTAATTTGAGGTCCCAAAATAAACTGTTTTGTATCACCACAATTTTTTCACTGTTGTTCCAGCATGGTATCTAGATGCCATAAATAGTGCTGCCAAGACAGGAAATGGCTCAGAAAATACTAAATTAATTATTTGAAATTTGGTTGGGTGATAGACATTTGACAGGCACATTGCAGATGTTACCAGTATTTGACATAAACATAAACTTTAAGCAACTGGTGAATAAATAAAAAATGAACAAATATCTAATAATTGTAATTAGTTGTATGGCATTGATCAGATTGTATTACAATGAGCAAAATTTTCATGTCAAAATTTTGAAAACAACCGGCAATTCAAGTCAAGCGGCCATCTTGGTTCGGACGTTACAAGCATTTGACACATGGTTTTCATCAAAAAACAGGTTTCACAAATATAGTTAAAAAGGTGCTTTCTACAGCAAAACCTTCTTTAGAGCTTTATTCATCTTAATAAATACTAAAAACGAATTTAAATTTGGATTAGTGATTGTTTTACAGAAGCCAATCTCTGAATGTCGGACGTTACAGATTTTGACAAAAAAGAAATTTCCCGTTTCAACATAGGCTTAAATTAAGAATTGTAGCACCCTCTGAAGCTACGAAATTTGCACAACTAAATAAAACAATAGACAGCCCAATAAGCCTAATTTTGATCATTAAACACTGCAAAAAGTATAGTAAAAGATTGATTGTTTCGGACGTTACATTTTGACATACACAAAACTCAATTCAAGTCGGATTTTTGAAAGGAAGATGTGCGTTATTGCAGTCGGTAAGGTATCTCTCTTTGATGGGAATTGCTGGAACTAACTTCAAACTTGATTTCACAATTTATTCCATATCAAAAGCGCTAGTAGAAGTGGAGCTATACTAATTCATTGACAGCGTTGTTTGCTCAGTTAACATTGCGGCTGTCAAAATTAAGCACTTTTTGCTAGTTTTATAGTTAAAATTAGTCACATAAACCATTTTTATTATGGTTTTTATTGCTTTTCTTGTTTATTTGAATATTTTAAGACTAGGTAATACACGGTTTTTTTTTGTTTAAGTTGTAATAATGAAACTTGAGACTTTAAAAAAAACCCAGTTTCTAAACTCCCCAGAATATGGCAATGGCACGTTTACAATGAAACATCTGCGACAGGAATCGAACCTGTAACCTTCTGATCCGAAATTAGAGGTCTTATCCATTATGCCATGGGGACTACAACTCTTTTCATATTGCTTTTTGTCTTATCTCTCCTTCCCCTTCCCTCATCAATAAGGAATATTCAATCTTTTTTTTTGAATCTCAATATTATTTATTTATTTCCCACACGTCAGTTTATTTGTAATTCGAAACTGACAATTAGAACTATAATTGCCGAAATGTTGCAATATTTTAAGTATTCTTCCTTAACCAAATTCTATGTGATATTGAAAAATATGTGCGTCTACACGGCAGATGTTGGAGTAAAGAAAACAGAGTCAAGAAAGAAAGAAGCATCCTTTTTATGAGATAGATTACTGAAAAACACTATTTGTAACTCAAATACCTGGAATCACGTCAAAGCTAAGAACTTTCCAAAGAATGAGATTGTCGATAACATCAATCGAGTGATAAGTTAAAAAATACAAGATGAGACTAGAGAGTATTTAAGTGAGAATAAAATTGATACTTCTGATAATCCACAACACGAACATCTCTATCTGCCTGAATATCTGAACTCATTGAATCTCAGTGGTATTCCTCAACATCGTTTGTCATTGAAGATTGGATCTCCAATAATTTTGTTGCAAAAAATCAATCCCAAGTTTGGACACTGCAACGGAACTCAACTTAAATGCCGTTCATTCGATAATGATCTCATAGAAGCCGAAATTATAACAGGAACTCACAAAGGAGATTATGTTTTCATCCATGGGATGTCTATGAAACCAAACGATAATCTACTTCTATTCACTTTCACAAGAAAGCAATTTCCGATCAGGCCTTCTTACACGATGTTTATCAATAAAGCTCAAGGACAGACTCTAAATAAAATTGCCATCTATTTGAAGAACGTTGTCTTAACTCATGCACAACTTTATGCCTTTGAGTCACAAGTCATCAGAATTTGGTTATCTTCACTCGAAAGAATACTCACAATCAATTCGTAGCCAAGAATTTCGTATAAAAGCTACGATCTTCATTCACATCTATATTAACAAACATCCATCTCAACATATCTCTTCTTCAAATATCTATATCAATCAATTTGCACACGGGTAATGGTTGTAATTAAGAAAAGAGATTCAAAAAAGAAAGAAGCACTATTTCTATAAGATAGAATATTGAAAAATCACTATGTGTAACTTAAAAACCACTGAAAAGTATATCTATATTACTAAAAGCTTTTATTTCTCTGTCTGTCTGGTGCAATTGTTGTAATTTGTGAAAATAGAAATAATTTCTACAAATTCACTAATCGAACATGCAACCATCTGCTCCAAAGTTAGACGTCTTAGCCATTAGACCACGGGAACTATATTCTAATCATAAAAAATAAAAAGAAAACATAGATATATGATTCACACGCTGGTTCTAAAAGCAGTCGTGGATTGACAGAAGATAAACATCAGAAATTAAATTAAAAAAAAAAACTTTAAAAAAATTTTAGTTTTAGTTTACTTGATGTAATTTGTGCGCGCGTGCTTTTTTAATAAATAAAAAGTTGTTTTCCGTTACATATGCGGAGGCTTCCGGAGCGCAGCGACGGGTAGCCGACTAGTTACACATAAGATTATTTACAGATAATGAAAATAAAAAGTTCATATGGTCTTGCAGGAAAAGAATAAAAGTGAACGTTTTCTGTATTTTTATAAGTACTATTACATTCAACAACGCAGCAATTAATGTTGCCTTTGCCCATTATTGAAATTTTTTGAAAGCACGGGCATGCAACGCTTCCTAAGCAAGTTATTGTTAGAAATTCTTACAATATTTCCAATTTCTGCCGCCATTGGCAGCACCAGTCATATGTACGGTCCCTATAATCATAAATTTTGTTGTATTGTTGAAATTAGGACATCCAACTGCTTCCAGTTTGGGTTATTATATATTGTTTTAGTATTTCTTAAGACATTTAATGACAATTACTACAATTTTTTTTTTCCCCCCATCCAGCTGAAAGTTTAAAGTCTTTCCCTAAGTTGTTAAATCATTAAAAGCATTGTTTCTTTATTTCTATTATTATGGAAGTAAAACTAAAATTTAGTTAGACATTTATATTTCTCCAAGCTTGTTTATCTTTACAGGTTAAAATATCTTAAGAGTGAAATACTAAAGTTTTACTAAAAGCACTCAATGAACCACATGCAGAGGGTTAAAGTGATTCAACAATAATTTTTCAAATGGTGAAGAAAAAACAGAACATCTCTAACTCACAAAAATAATTCAAAAATTGGAATATGACTGGAAATTTGCTGCTGTAAGTTGTCTTGAGTGACAGTTAAGGAGACAGCAAAGGCCAGGAGTTGGTTGAGTTTTTTTTCCCTGATATCTTTTCCAATATTGATGGTCTTCATTTTGTTTTGGTTGAGTGGCAAGAGCTGCTGCTTTTTTTGAAGA
Organism: Thereuonema tuberculata; assembly: GCA_023159025.1. NCBI lineage: Eukaryota > Metazoa > Arthropoda > Chilopoda > Scutigeromorpha > Scutigeridae > Thereuonema > Thereuonema tuberculata. Next base: position 361,227,457 of record JAFIDM010009631.1, read on the forward strand.
TGGCAATGGGAGAGCATCTATAGCTACTGATACTGGATTGTATTAAGATTTTGAGGAAATGGCTATTCATAGCAAATTGATAAGACAAAAGCTAGTGAAATAGTGTTTTATATTGTTATAAGACAAAAGTATAGGACAATAAATACATAAATGTCCTGCAAATCCACAAATGTGACTTCGATAGGGGCGTAAACCTCAAGTGGTCCATTCTTACTTTATGTTGTTTATTTGTCTTGTCAGCAATGGACAAATTATATCTGAGGAAGACTGGAAAATTTTACAGTCAAAATATTGTATGTTAAAATATATGTTATAAATATTAGTAGAAGTAGTTTGTGCCAAGATTTATATAATTTCTTTAGGTTCGTTTCACTTCACTCAAAAAAGTGCAGCATTATATTAATTTTAATCTGATAAGAAGTTATACTAAAATGTAATTCTAAATTTATCAGTTTGTCCAGGACCAGATATAGGATTTATTATTTCAGAGGGAGGGTGCCAAATTTAAAGAACTAACCAGAAACAAAAAAATCTTTTCAAATGTTTGAAATGTTTCCCTGCAAGGATTCCTTTCATCTGTCTGCAGTGGGTCTTAAACTCCCTTCCCACAAAAGAGCTTTGTGTAGCCTCTGTATATTTTGAATTTAACATGTTTGGTAGTCCATTATTAACTTACTTTGTTTCATTCAAGAGCATTTATATGATTTTATTTCAGATCAGGCAGGAAATACATCAAAAACTCTTAAAAGCAATGTACATTATGTAAATTTTCTTTCATGTGCCGAGTTATAGTATTTAGCATAATTTGTTATGACAAACTGTGTGCATATTTGGTTTTTATCACAATTTCTTTGATCACAATATTCTTAAATCAAAGTGAAGAAAAAGCTGTGATACAGACTGTGAATGACACAGTAAGGCATATTTAAGGTTCAAAAAATCATATAGATGAATTGACAGCTTTCAGAAGAGACAAAGGCAACTATGGTTGCAATGAGATATTCAAGATACGAAGGTTGATATTGTAATGGCTGTGAACTATGCATATGTAGTCAAATCATTCAAATAGCCAATAGTTATAGGAGCTGGATAACGATTGCCTTTATAAAAGAAACCTATGAAAAGCTTGAAGAAAGATTTATCCATATTGGACTGAATAGTATTCATGTTTATAAAGAAAAAAAAAATCATTTTTCTGCATATCGTCATTGCCGGTGAAAAACCTCCTATGTGTAAAAATAAAATTTTACAGGAGGAATAAAAAAGTGTATTAATTAGAGGTAAATGTATTTTTAAGATTTTTTTTTCAATATTTTACTTTATTGTAATGATACAATAAAGTAAAATATTGAAAAAAAAATATCTATTGTAATGATACAAAATAAAGTAAAATATTGAAAAAAAAAATCTTAAAAATACATTTACCTCTAATTGATACACTTTTTTATTCCTCCTGTTAAATTTTATTTTTTACACATAGGAGGTTTTTCACCGGCAACGACGATATCATTTCCAGAAAGGACATATCTGATCGTTTTTTTTAAAAAAATATTTTCAGCCAACAGATTTTTTTTTTTTTCCGAAACATAATTCAATGGTATAAAAAGGCTTATTGGTATGGATTCTAGCTGGTCATTTCAGTCTTGTTCTTTTATGCTATGTAATTTCATGTGTATTAATTGAATATTAAAAATAAATATTTTATTTATTTTTAATATTTTTAGTTTATTTGTCAAGGTTCAGAAGTATGTGGTCTGAAAAAAGAAAAAAAAAGTAATAAAATACAATTTTAAAAAATACAAGTTGATATAAAATTTATTAAAAAATAAACCACTAATTTATTATTAAAAATTTTTTTTGAATTTCTTTTAATAACAAAAAAATAAAGAAATCAAGAGTAAAAAAAAAAATTAAAATTCTATCTTCAACAAAGTAGACTTAGAAAACAGACAAACAAACAAAATTAACAGAATTTATTAAAATAATGCTGACAACAATATATAACAAATGATTACTATATGATCCATATTTTATGTAAAAATAAACTATTATTTTCTTTATTACACTATTATCTACTATTATTGCGTAATGTGATTATTTGGCGTAAAAACTTTTGAGTATAATCAAATGTGGTAAAACTAATTCCTACAGCTATTGGACCTTTAATCCAATTCATGCTAAGTCCTTTGAAAAGACCATGTATGCCTTCGTGGTAGACAATTGTGCGCAAAGTTCCCACAATACTTCGGTATTCATGTCCTGTCAACTTGGCTGTCTGCATTCGACGTCTTACTATATCCAGTGGATAAGATGCCGACTGGCCCAAAAGTCCTGCAACAGCTCCAAATAGTAATCGTTCAAATGGATTTGGGACTGCTTTTCCTGTGTACTCTAAAACGTTAAAAAAAAAAAAAAAAATTCTAGTTTGTAAATACAATAATAGAGAGTTTTAATTCTACAATGCATTCATTTTCATTTTAGAGAAATTTTGAAGTTACATTGAAATTGAAGTTTTCTACTAATATTGCAATTGAAGCTAATAATATTGAAAATAATCACTAAATATAATTTTACATTAATTTTACAAAAGCTTCTTCATAATTAGTAAATGTCTATTAAAATTTAGAAAATTACAACAAAATGTACACACTTCTATTTGTAACTCCTTTAATGCTAATTAAAACACAGTAAAATTAAAATCAACATTAACAAACAATAAAATAATACACACTGTTTTCCATCCCAATTGGTTAGTCATTCTATTTATGTCTGACAAAGATAGAAACACCTTCATCACTTCCATTTGTAATATTTCATTATTATGAAAGAAATATGGTTAAGATAAGAAAACACTTCATTAATAACTACAATTAATTATTAATATATTAAATATTAAGATGAAATAAATTTGATCCATACATACTGTTTTCCTTTTATTAAATGGTTATAATTACTAAATTCTAGAGACCAAGAATAAAACAGTGTTGACTAATTCCAGTTACGAATTTTAACAATGACAAGATCATAAATAAAAGTGTCTATGATTTATTATACTTTAAATGTATTTTATTTAATTTTATATTTTAAATTTTTAATAGGCAGAATTAAGAATTTACATTTAAATTTAGATTTTAAAACACTATCAGGCAAGAAATAATAATAAACTAATAAGTAATATTTTATTCACTTTTTGGGAATAATTTAATTACATTAGCATTTACCTTATTTGCTGTAAGTTTTAAAATAATAACTTTTTTAGAAATGGCATTTCAACTAAATGAACATGATGTAAACTGAATGATGTGACACGGAGTAAGAAATAAAGCAGGATTAAACGTATATTTATTAAAATAACGTTATTGGAAAAATTAAAGCCATTTTGCTTTCTTCGTTTTAACTTGGTATGGTTTGTCTAAAATGAGAACTTTAAAATACTGAATCAAAAAGCATTAAAACCATTAAAATGAATGCAAATATATTGTACCAGTAAATGTCTCTTGTACTAAAGAATATTAAGGGATGCACTCATGTCTCTTCACTGTTTTTTTTTTTTTTTTTTTTTTTTTTTTTTTTTTTTTTTTATTT
>JAFIDM010009631.1:361243415-361267381 GCA_023159025.1 Thereuonema tuberculata
CAGAACTGAAGTATGCAATTGGAGGGTCTCTCAAGAGGTCTCCTTGTTGGATCACCGACACATTCTCTTTTCTTTGAGCGCGGAGGTGCTCAGTGATGATCTTTTTAGAAACCCAAGACTCACGAATTGGGATTTCTATAAGGAGGATCTCAAAAGTAGTATGGCAGGTTTTCCTGCACTATATCGAGATGAATTTAGCATAGAAAACTCGGTTTGTACTCTTACAAATGCCCTAATCTCTGCCTATCAGCAAAACTGTCCACTTCGTAGAAAACGAAGGAACAATGTGACCTGGTGGAATCCTTTTCTAGATAGACTCCGGACTAAGACCCGAAAACTGCTAAATAAAGCAAAGTTCACGGGCACCAAGCAAGCCTGGGATTCCTATAAAGAATCTCAAAGGAAGTATAAACGTGCCATCAAGCACTCGAAAAGAACATCCTGGAGAACCTTCTGTGATAACATAGGTACTTTGCCTGTGGCCACAAGGCTAACCAAGGCTCTATCCAAATGCTCGGAGACAAAGCTGGGATCGTTGCTACTGCCTAGTGGGGTCTTTGCATCTTCTGAGGAAGAGGCTTTCAGACACCTACTGGAGTTTCACTTCCCGGACTCAAGAGATTCTGAGATTTCTCTTCAACAAGCAACCTTAGGCAAGGACTTTACTCTTGCCAAAAGAATTGTCACATATGAAAAGGTTACACAAGCTATTGTCAGCTTTAAACCCTTCAAAGCAGCAGGAGAGGATGAAATTTTTCCAGCCCTCCTTATAAATGGAATGGAAATCATTGCACCTCCCCTTGTAAATATTTATCGCTCTTGTCTGGCACTGGGTTATATTCCTATGAACTGGAGGAAGACAAGAGTTGTTTTTATTCCTAAGGCAGGAAGGACTGATTATACCTCTGCCAAATCCTTCAGACCAATCAGTCTCTCCTCTTTTCTTTTAAAGACTTTAGAAAGATTGGTTGATCGATACCTAAGGGATGTTGTTCTTTTAAAACATCCACTTCACAACAGGCAATATGCCTATCAGAAAGGACTTTCTACGGAAACAGCCTTACACCATCTGGTACATAGGATAGAACGTTCTCTGTCCCATGGGCAGATGGCCCTTGGCGCCTTTCTAGATATAGAAAGAGCATTTGATCATACATCTTACGACTCCATTTGTTATGCAGCTGATCAACATGGTGTCGATCCATCCATCATTAGATGGATTAGAAACATGCTGTCAACTCGCACCATATGTGTACACCTTTCTGGCAACACTATCTCAGCTAAGGCTATGAGAGGATGTCTTCAGGGGGAGGGTTATCTCACCACTGCTTTGGTGCCTTGTAATGGACTCCCTTCTTGAGGAACTACAGGAACTTGGTTTCTACTCCCAAGCCTATGCTGATGACCTTGCTATCCTTATTTGTGGTCTAGATCCTGGTACAGTTTTTGAGCTCATGCAAAGGGCTTTTAACTGCGTACAGGTCTGGTGCTGCAGTATCGAACTTAAGGTCAATCCTAGCAAAGCTACTGTAGTAAACTTTACTAGGAAACGAAAGATAGGGAAAACTTCAACTTTAAACCTATTCGACAAATGAATCGATCTCTCCAAAAGCGTCAAATATCTTGGAGTCATTCTTGACTCCAAGTTGACTTGGAAAGAACATCTTGATATGAAGATCAAGAAATCTATTGCCACCTTTTGGATGTGCAGAAGGACCTTCGGCTGTTCCTGGGGTCTTAAGCCAAAGGTTATCTATTGGCTCTACGTGACCCTGGTTAGAACCGCGCTGTGTTATGCAGCCATTGTCTGGTGGACTAGAACAAGGCTGAAGACGGTTAGGATGCTTTTAAGCAGAGTTCAACGTCTAGCCTGTCTAGGAATCACCAGATGTCTAAGGACGACACCTACTGCCGCCTTGGAGGCAATCTTGGATTTGCCTCCTCTCCATCTCTTTATAGAGCATCAAGCCAGAAAAACCGCCTTTAGGCTGGTTAATCAAGGCAAATGGTGTAACAACACCTCACATCACTCTAGTATCTGGAGGGAAGCACAGGACTTATGTCCAATGCTTTCTCTCAGAACTACTCTGACTTCCTGTTTAACATGACACCTAGCTTTGCCACACACTTTCCTTGTAGAGAGGAATGGCTGGCTAAAGGACATGATCTTCTCCCTTCCTGGAGTATTGTCTGGTTCACGGATGGATCCAGGATTGGAAACAAGACGGGAGCCGGAATATATGGGCTAAGACCAAGGGCTAGCTTTTTCCAAGCCCTAGGGATTTACTGCACTGTATTTCAGGCTGAGGTATATGCCATTCTTTTCTGTGCATACGAAAACCTCAATCGTCATTATGTCAATAGGACTATTTATATCTGCTCAGATAGTCAAGCTGCCTTACATGCCATGAGCAGTTCTTTTTGCACCTCTCAGCTTGTTGCTGAATGTAGGAAGACCCTATCCTGCCTAGCCAGTACAAATTTGGTTTATTTGTACTGGGTCCCTGGGCATTCAGGTATTGACGGAAATGAGAAAGCTGATCAGTTAGCCAGAAGGGGCTCATCTTTGACTCCAATTGGCCCGGAACCCTTTTTAGGTTTCTCATTCGATCTAGGCAAACGATTACTGGGAACTGTCCTGGGAAAACAGTTCCATAAGTATTGGATTGCCTCGCATGATATGAGGCAGTCCAAGATGCTTATTAAAAGGCCTGACCACTGTTTTGCAATGTCAATCCTAAATTTAAATAGGAAACATTGCAAAATGATTACAGGAGTTCTTACAGGACACTGTACTCTTAATAGACACCTACATATACTTGGTATCTCTCAAAGTAATGTATGTAGGAAATGTGGAATGGATCAGGAAACTCCTGAACACATTCTATGCCACTGTCCAGCTTTAGCTAGGAACAGATGGGAGATCTTCGGTAAAATTCGTATTACCACTGATTATATCTCCACGCTAAACGTTAAGGTCATCTTGCTATACTGTAAATCTACAGGACTCTTCATGACCACAGAAACTCAATCTTACTTAGTAGAATAATCATTGATTTAAACAATGTTTTATGAGGGTACACAATGGACCCATACATGAGGTCTGAGTGGCTTAACGGCTGTTAGCCGACCCTCTTATATTCTTATCCTTATCGAAAGATGATTCCTTCCACCCAGTTGATTTGCTATGAATTACACACTGCTCACAAAATTTAGGGGATATTGCAAAATGAATATAATACACCCAAAAAACAGAGGCATTTGAGTTTATTTATTAAAGAACATTATCAGAGAAGCAAATGACACGAAAATGGAAGTTGTCTGAATATGCAAATGTGCAAAACGTTAGTTTGCATGTTTGCCCACAACCCTGTATAAAGAGGCTGGCGCTGCTGGGTTATCTCCATTTTCCTGGATCAACAACTAGTGGCAGAATCGTTGAGTGTCACCCGAAAATACCCCTGCAACGTGATTACCCGAATCTGAAGCATGGAGAGTCATAGGGTGTCTTGACACTGGCCAAACACAGATGACAGTGGCACCAGAGGTTGGAACCTCCAAAAGCGTGATTAGCAGAACTCTGGAATCACTTCAGAGAGACTGACAGTACGAAGAAGACCAGGCCAAGATCACCCATCTACTACTGCAAGAGATGATCGCTACTTGATGCTAATAGCATGAAGGAACCGGCAAAGCAATACGACTGATCTGTGAGGACAGTTTCACGCTGCTACTGGACGATGGGTGTGTACTCAGACCATACGAAATCGACTCCGTCACGGTGGACTGTATGCCCAGTGACCAATGGTATGCATTCTAATAACTGCTGAACATCGCAGAACCCGCAGAAGGTGGGCTTAAAATGCATCTTCCTTGGACACGTGAGGAGTGGTCCACAATTCTCTTCAGTGACGAGTCAAGATTCAGCCTGCAGCCTGACAATTGTCGTGCCCTGATCTGGCATGAATGGGGAACAAGGGAGAATCCACGTTTCGTGCAAGAAAGACATTCCTTTGGTGGAGATGGAATCATGGTGTGGGCAGGCATCAGCATTGGTGGTCCCACCGACCTCCATGTTGTTAGAAATGGAACAGTGAATGCTGTAAGAAATCGGGATGAAATTCTACAGCCTATAGTGGTACCCTAAACCAGAGCAGTTGGGGACCAACTTTCTTTTTATGGACGTTAATGCACGCCCCAACCGTGTGCATCGCGTCAACAACATGCTGCAAGAGAATGGAATTAAGTGCATGGACTGGCCTTCATGTTCTCCATGAAACACGCTTGGGATGCACTAGGAAGATGTGTTGTTAGTCACCAAACACCTCCCATAACACTTCCTCAGCTGGAAGTTGCTTTGGTGCATGAGTGGTCACAAATCCCACAGGAACTGCTGGACAATTTGATCCTCTCCATGCCTCATCGATGTCAGTGTGTTGTAGCAGTCTCAGGTGACCATACACCATAATGAACAATCAATGTGTGACACATTTTTCATGTTTGACTAGCGAATGTTAACCCCCGTCCATGTGTCACATCCTGCTCAATCCCGATAAATGGATTCTGCATCTCATTTCCATATTCAGACAACTTCCATTTTCGTGTCATTTGCTTCTCTGATGATGTTCTTTAATAAATAAACTCAAATGCCTCTGTTTTTTGGTTGTATTATATTCATTCCGCAATATCCCCTAAATTTTGTGAGCAGTGTAGTTAGACAAAATCACACAGCCAAACACACTACATCAGGAGTTTTATATGTAGTACATCCAAATCATATGAAGAACAACTTAAGAACCAATTCTTTTGTTTCAAATTCTGAAGTGACTTTTTTTGCTAATCGGAAGCTCTCAAGCATTCATGTTCATAAACTGGAATAGCGTAACTCAATTCTTCTGAGCATTTGTTCCATATCTTCTTATTTCAACAATCCACTGTTTATCAATTGAATGTTAATTGCTGTAGCCTGCTTTTTCAAATTATTCAACCTAATTATTCATTAATTTCTTTGGTTTCTCTGTTCTGGATAAATATCTATGGAAGCATGTAGTAACTGATGCAATGAAAAATAATTTAATTTTCATAAAACTAGAAAATAATCAGACAACATTCTCATCAGAATAATTTTCTCCGTTACATAAGCAGCAATCTTTACTTTTATAACACTGCCCATTCAAAAAATTCAGAAATGACAGCTTTCCAATTTATTAAAAATTTGAAAAACATTCAATAATTTATCCATCTGATAATCAAATTGACATAAATTATTATTTTTTTGTAATTTAAAATATAAATTCTTAACTTTAAATCAAATTTTTATTTCAAACAATGCTTTATAACAAAACCTAAAATAGTGCAGTAATCCTAAATTATCATTTCACTTCAAGGCTTTGTTGAAATTTTTTCAACAAAGAATTAATTTCTTTTTTCATTTATTTTTGAGTTGGTTATGATTGCTTTCATTAAAAATAAGGAGGAAATAAATCCGCAGTTACACTAGTTATCAATGGCCATATACAGTGCAACTTGGATAATTCGAAGCTGAAGGGACCACTCCAAAACTTCGAATTATCCAAGACTTCGAATTAAACAAGTTATATCTTTTAACTTTAATTTCAGGTCCATTGAATACTTGAAAAGATTATTCTGTCAATAAGTAAATATTTATTCAGAAAGATCATGGTATGAAAGACTTAAACACTATATGTATGTAAACAAAATAAGATTTATATTACGTAAGCTACAGTACATATTACATTCAATACAGAAAATTATAGTTTTTCAAAAAATTGTGCAATGTCTGATTGTTTTGTAGAATTCAGTCGCTTAAGGTTAGCAAAATCATCCAGCATGTTTAGTGAACGGAAAACAGCGTCACTGACGTTGGTTTGTCCTTCAATGTACCGACGAAATTCAGCGCTATCCCGTACTCGTTGGCGATTTGGCATTTCTTCTTCACACCCTTTTCCACCTCGCGAATGACGGCGACCTTTTCAACGAACGTTAAATTCTTGCACACGCGTGTTTTACTGCAAGACATGGTGACACTGACAGCAGGAAGCTCGAATGGCGTCTGAAGAGTCACGTGTCGAACGGTGACGGGAAAGGGATTTCAGTTGTCACGTGTCGAATTTCTTAACGATGAAACGCCGAAAAGTCGTTATGGTTCGAAATTTTTTTATAAAAAACTTCGAATTAAGGAAGTTCAACTGCGAATTATCCACGATTTTTTAACATTGATTTAATAAGAAGTTCAAAGGACCAAGAGAAATCTTCGAATTAACCATGATTTCGAATTAAAGACGTTCGAATTATCCAAGTTGCACTGTAATAGAAAGTCAACTGGCATCTTCATCCAAAAGATTGCATTTTGATGTAACCAACATTCTCAAACTAACAAGAATGCTGAATTTGGAACTTCATATTAAAAATACATAAAAGGACAACGTCTTTTCGTTAGCTTACATCTTCTGAAGACCAGCAATTTTCCTACTAGAATTTGTAATTTATTTTGTAAGCATTTTATCTTATTAAAATTTTTTAACAAAATGAATTAAATTTTTAATTGAAAGTAAATTACTTTTAGTTTTATAATTAAATACTGCTTAATTTTTAATTCATCACAAAATAATAATGGTAGTATTTAAACAACTTACATTTCTTTGTGTGTCACAGCCATTCTTGCTCTAGCCATATCTAGAGGATAAGTAAAAGACACAGCTGTAACACCAGCTAATGATCCTGCCAACATTCTGTTTATAGGATTACTCCTAAATAAGTAAAAATTAAATAAAAAAATATTTCTTTATTTTCCTTTTTTCCCCTAAATAAGGTAATTTTCAAATAATTATTTCTAAGCAATATTGGAAATTTTCTCTGAATTAACAGTAAACATATTTAATTTTAAATTTAATAACATTCAATTTTTATATTAATTAATAAAAGAAAAAGTTTGTTAACTTTTAATAAACTAATATATGTAAGTAATAAAGTTGTAATAAAGCTATAATAAAGTTGTATAAGAAAACTAAATTTTCTTGGACTAACCACTTCTTCACTGACTATATATATATATATATATATATATATATGTGTATTGATTATATCTAAAGATATTTAAAAAGGAACATATAGGCAAGTAAACTAAATAAATATCAAATAACAAGAACTTGCAATATCTTAAGAATGTATATACTAATGTGGTAGCTCACAACAACATTCATTAACAATTACATTTCAATTTTCCTTTAAACAATATACAGACAAGTAATGATTTTTTTTTTTTTGCTTCAATACTTAATGTTTTGCACTTTTAGTTATTAATGATCTTTGGATATCTATGCAATTAGTGCTTGCATTCATGCTGCTCTGAACTATTGAAAAAGTTCATCATTAATTAATAAAACAAAGACATCTTCCAAAATAAGAACATAGAAGAAAAGAAAGATGGTTTATTTGGAATATCAACTGTCTTAAAGGAAAGCTCCCCTTTGGGCTCAGGCTTTTTCTATTACAGAGTGATAAGCAAATTGAGCAATGTAGTATACAGTACCATTATGAAGATACATATCTCTATTGAAAGCACAGCAGCACCTCTCAAATGATCAATGCAATAAGTAGATTTAGATAGAATAAATGTAAATTAGAACAGAAATTCAAATTCTATATAGTTTAGTCATGAATTATGCATACTTATTTGTACAATTTTGAGCAATGTGCCATTTTAATAATAAATAAATCTTATTACACTAAAACCTCGTTTATGTGAATTTGATGGAAGCACGTCCATTTCAGATAATCCAGAATATATTGTAGTAAACATGTACTGTACATTAAAAAATTACAGTGAATATGACACAGTAAAGAATAAACTATAATACGGAACCACAATGTAAATTATAGCTTCTATAGTACAGTACTTTTTGAACTCTTTTCAATATTGATATAATGTATTGAATAATGTTATTAATAGAGTTACATATTCACTTCTGTACGCTATTAAATATTGATTATAGTAACAGAAAAATGTGTTTGTGTATTTTTAAAATATGCTAAGAATCGTTTTGGATCAATAGTCATGGGACCTTTCCATAGGTCCTTCGTTGTTCGGGATAACCATAGTGCAATGGAGGCATTACTGTTAATTTGGTAATAAAACTTTACAAGCAATGCATGATCACGTGATCGCAATTGCATATAGTAACATTCACAGTACCATCAAGCAGATCAACCTGACCGATGCAACTCATGTTGAGTCTTATATCCGAGTAACTGATGATGTCTGTTGTCTTTCACTGGGCGGCTGTCAGGGTTTACAGCGACAGTTTTCCCCCTAGTGGTACTATTCTGAACTAAAAAAATTTTTTTTTTTTTTCTGCAAAATCATAATCCCATGGTCTGAATAGTATATACACCAAATTTGGCTGTTTTTGGCCCAAGAGTTTTTTGCCTAGCAAGCTCCAAACACCTGTCTCATTATGGCCACCCAATATATATATGAGGGCAAGTCAAGCTAAAGTTAGAAAATGGTTTTTATTAGAAAATGGAACAAACCTTAACAAAATGGATAATGTTATTTCTTAATGTAGTCTCCACCCTTCTCGATGAACTGCACCATCTGCCTGGAAGTGCCTGGATTTCCAGCAGAATAAAAGGTTTTGTCCTGTCCTCGCAACCACTCTTGTACCGCTTTCTGCACCTCGTCATTTATCTTGAATCGATGACTACCCAGTTATTTTTTAGCAGTCCAAAAAGGTGGTAAATCTGGCGAATGAGGAAGACGTGGCAGTACCTTAAACTTCGATTTCTCTAGAGAAGCCTTGGTGTTCTTCAAAGAGTGTGGGCGGGGCATTGTCTTGCAGCAAAAGGACTTCTTTTGAACTTGAGACAGCAGTCCATACCACTTGGATTGAAGAGCTGGTTTCACATAAGTACCAGCAAGTAACAGCAACTTGCACTAGTGACTGTAGTGCCCCTCGGCATGTAGTGTTCGGCAATAACTCCTTTATTGTGAAAAAACACGATCAGCATCATTTTTCCAGTTGAAGATTGAGCTTGAAATTTCTTTGATGACATTGATGACGAATGACGCCACTGTTTGCTTGCCATTTTTAACTCGGGCATGAAATGATGAACCCATGATTTGTCCGTCATGACAATTTTATCAAGAAATTCTTCCTCCTCAAAATGATCCAAATTTGCCTAATGTGCCTCTATATGAACCTCTTTCATTTCTGGTGTCAAACCTATTAGAACCCATCTGGCACAAAGTTTTCGGTATCCCAGCTTCTCATGAATGATTGTAGACACAGATCTGTGACTTCTGATGCTACTTCATCAATTGTGATATGGTGATTGTGGCAAATCAGATTGTCCACGGCTTCAATGTTTTCGGGCGGCACAGCTGTCTTTTCTCTCTCAGGCCGATCTGCATCATACACAGAAGCATTTCTTGAATTTTTCAACCCAGTTGTAAACCTCAGCCTTACACATACAGTCTTCACAGTACACCTTGGATTTCTGTCCATGAATTTCTGTTAGATTCTCACCTTTTGCATATAAAAAATGATTGACTGACCACACTTCTTCCTTAGAGTAAGTTTCGGCTGGATTTACTTTGGAGTTCTCATTATTAAGTCACCGGAAGTGCAGGTCAGGGTCAAAAGCACTCACAAGAGAACATGCTACACAATGGTGGTCAAATATTCAGACTCCTTATTACTGGAGTCCTTTTATATACAATTTCTAATTTTAGCTTCGACTCACCCACATATATATATATATATATATATGTGGGCCCGGTAGCCGAGTGGGTTAGGGCGCTTGGCTGCGGGTTGGAGGTGGCGGGTTCGGTTCCCGGCCTCGGCGGAGTGCGGGAATTTTTCCATGCTCCTTTCTCCTCCAAACGGGTCCTAGGGTCTACCCAGCCCTCTCTAGAATGGGTACCGGGTTTCTTTCCCGGGAGTTAAAGGCGGGTGGGCGTCGGGCTGACCCCTCCGACCTCAATTCGTCCCGTTAGGTCGTGAATGCTGGAGCCTACCCTCCAGCCACCCCACAGGCCTTTGTAGGCCTGTAAGTGGGATATATATATATATATATATATATGAGCCATTCCGTGCAGAGAGCAAAAAAATATTTTTTAACATAGAAAAATATTAATGAATTTTATTTGTAGGAAAAACTGTGCTCTTTCTCATGATGCAAAATTTTTTGTTATTAAACTAAAATTTCATTAAAAAAAATACCTTTTAATATATAAGTACATAAAAAATTGCAGAATGATGAAATTAAAATACACTGATGATTTCTGAATTTAAAAAATATTTTGCATACTTTATTTATTTTAAATGATAGAAATCAATTTATGAAATACTCAAGACTGTGAATAGAGTTAGATGTGTATATTTTGTAAAAAAATTAATAGTTTGAAAACTTTTGAAGAGGCATGATAAAACTATTGTCACACACGTAACATTTGAATCTAAAAAGTTTTATAACTTCTAATTTAGTCAAAATTTTAACACAAAACTTATTTTTCTCTTTTAACTAAATATTAAGATGACTTTTGTAAAGTTATATAAAAATCTATTAAAAAATGAAGAAATTGTACGTCTTTCAAAATCTGTCACACACTTAACAAAATACTACGTGTGTGACAGATTTTGAAATAAATCATGAAATTTTGAAATAAATTTTTTAAAAAAATTGTAAAAAAAGAACAAAACAAGATTAGGAACAAATTTAAAATGCTTAATATTAAAGAAAAAATTATTTATAAAATAATTATGAATAACATCTATAATGTCAATAGGGAAAAAAAATAATAAAAATAATGAAAAAATAACTACATACAATTAGTTAAAAATCTTTTTAATCTTTAAATTGAATAGCAATTTTGGTGTAAGATTAGAAAACTATATAAAATATAGATTATTCAGTCAAATTAATTGGGAAAAATATAATTCTAAAACACTAAAAGTATTAAAAATGTTAAAACTTTATTAATAGCTGACATAATTGATGACAATATTACTCTAAATTTTTAACTTTTAACTTTTATTAAGTTTCTTTTGTATTAGATAATTAACAAAGGGATGTTTAAACTGGATGTTTCAATTTTATAAGCAACTCTGTTCAAATAAGAATTGATTTAATTATAGAAAAAGGACTCAAATAAATCGAACATCATCTTTACTCATCATTCTATATTTCGTCCTGATTAGAGGACTTCTTCAGGAATCTCAAATAAATACAAAATACAATATAAAAAGAATATAAAAAGAAAGAGAAAACCTTTCTCTTCTTACAAATACAAATGATAATACCAAAGTATGATAACAAAGCAACTTTAAACAATTGTACCATATTACAAATTCTTTTTAAATAAATGCTTTACGTTAATACAATAATATGAAATAATTATAAATTCAATTAAATAATCAGAAACAAAACATAACATTTAAATTGAACAGACATGTAGATGTTTCCATAGATATGACAATCAATTCTTCACTTTAATGTTAAAAAGTTCTTTAATTTTCTTGTTTTTAATTAAAGATTTCTTAAATAAACTTAAAGATACATCGTTCACCTTCAGAGATTTGTCTTAACATATAATTGTATTAACGTAAAGCATTTATTTAAAAAGAATTTGTAATATGGTACAATTGTTTCAATTTGCTTTGTTATCATACGTTGGTATTATCATTTGTATTCATAAGAAGAGAAAGGTTTTCTCTTTCTTTTTATATTGTATTTTGTATTTATTTGAGATTCCTGAAAAAGTCCTCTAATCAGGACAAAATATAGAATAATGAGTAAAGAAGATGTAAGATTTATTTGAGTCCTTTTTCTGTATATATGTGATAAGAAGAATTATAAAGGTTGTGATATTTATTTAAATAACAAAGATGATTTGAAATGTTAAATAAACATTAATAAAAATAATTATTGATTGACTTATTATATAAATGTTTAAATATCATGTAATATTTTAATACATTTTTATCCTCATGCATTTTAAAAAGCAAACTTTTACTTTGAATTCACATGGTCACACACGTAACGATCAGGGTGTCACATACGTAACGCAGATTTTTAATTTTCATTTATTCAATTATTTATTAAATTTAAATTTTAACTGTGATTTTAGATGGTATGGTAAACAAGTTATTACTATATTTTTTAATTTAAATGTGCGGCAATAAAACTCACAGAAATATATCATTTAATGTCATTACTCAAAATTTGCTTTTTTTCTAAGTCACACACATAACGTTTTTTAAAAAGCTATTTAAAAAATAACTATTTCTGTATATCAAACTGATAGGTTTATGCATAAAAGAATATGGTAAAGTGTATATTATTTTACAGAACTTTTGTTTGGATTTTTAAATAAGAAATATATTGAAAAATCCTTGATTAATTAGAAAAAAATGCTTTCCAAATGTCACACACGTAACACGGAATGGCCCATATATATATATATGGTGACTATTAATGCTTTCCAAGAATAAATCCTCCTAAATTTTAATGTAGTTTTAAAGAATATTTTTTTTCTTAATTTGCTCAAATGCTTCAGAAACACAGCCCATGTATAAATCATGAGTGCACTTTACTTACATTTCTATATTTTTAAACTTTACTTGCAGACAAATGATATTACAAACATTTTACTTACCCTGAATTTGTGTTTTCTACATGGAAAACGTTTTTCCACTGTTCAAAGGCTGCAAACTGTAATGCAGCATAAGGAATGACACGAGCCATTGTAGCAGAATTGCCTCTCCAAAGACTGATTACTCCTTCAGCTTTAATTGTCTCCCTTATAAAACCTATAGCTTTCCTTGCAGAGAAAGGAGACTCTGAAACTTAAAGAAGACAAGAAATATGTAATTGCAAAGCATAATAAAATCTGCTGTGGTAGTCCTGATGAAACCAATTTTGAGGTAAAGCAACAGTATTAGTAAAGTCTCAGTTGTCTATCAGAGAGGGAGAGCACTAATTATAGAAGTTTTTTTTTTTTAGAGAAGTATCTGCTTATATCACAGTCTTGCTTTGATGACCTCATTGATCTTATCTTCTACAATTTTAGTTAGAAAACTATGAATATGATTGTAAGGATTGCCATATGCCCTGCATTTCAAGACAAAATTATGCATCCCATTTTATGGAGTCAATACTCCATGTGATTGTAAAAATTTAAGAAAAAAAAATATAATAATCAAAAACTGAATTTTTTTCTTAGCAAATTTTGCATTTAATTTTCAGCACTGTCTTTATTATTAATTTTAATTACAAAAAAAAGAAAAAAAAAAAGTTTTTGGTTTTTTTTTTCTCCATAAAATTTCAATAACCCAATGTCAACTGTTCGACCTGTCAACAATTAGAACAGCAATTCTGAAGCTTCTTTATTTCTTTTCTAAAAGTACTATCAGAAATAATGAGCCACCTGAGAAGCACCATCTGACAATCATTGTGTTTTGTTTTATAAATTGGAGGAAGTGATAGAAGTTTTTCTTCTGAGTACTTAGTCTTTTCTTATTATGTATTTCATGAAACGATCTACAGTGCCTTACAATATGACAGATATACGGATAGGAATGTTACCACTCATTAAATGTTTCATTAATGCAGTAAAAATATATCAAAATGCATCAGAATGTTGGAAATAGATAAAATTTCCATCGTAGAAGCTTATGAAACTACGTGCATATTAACAAATATTAAATAAAGAAAGGAGTTAATTTTTTTGGCTTTTCAGTGAAAAACCATATGAGAAAGTTTTCCAATCTAGAAAGAATCAAATTAGAGAAAAGCTGCATAAGGTTTTCTGACATATATTTTATCTGATCTTTAAGATTTTGTTCTATAGACAGCATATCAGAATAACTTTATTGCAAAGTTGCAAGTTTTGAATTTAAAAACTAAAATTATTTTTTTTTCAGTTGGAAGAAGCAACTCAATAACTCCAATTAATTAGCGAATAAATAAGGAAGAACTATTTGAAGAATTTTGTATTTGTAGGACAGTCTACATGATTTCAGACAATTTGAACAACACTGCTTTTATTTCATATTGATAGACATGAATGCACGTATTTACTAAAGATAGACGAAGTAAACTATCAGGACGAAGTAAACTGAAAGTTCTTAAATCAAATGCTTTTTGTAAATTTTAGTTTCTGTTATGATTAACAAGTGGACAGACTCAAGATAATCAGAGCTCTCTAATAAAAAGTAAACTGCAGGTTTCTACAAATATAAATTTGATTTGTAAACAATTTTATAAAATGGGAAAAGGTGATCTCAGACATTTGAAGACAAGCAACCCAAATTCAAAGAATTCTTGAAAGAAATAAGGCAACTTTTTTTTTCCCCAATAAAGTACACTCCTCAAGAAATTTAGGGGATATTTCGAAATGAATATAATACACCCAAAAAATAGAGGCATTTGAGTTTGTTTATTAAAGAACATCATCAGAGAAGCAAATGACACGAAAATGGAAGTTGTCTGAATATGCAAATCCATTTATCAGGATTGACCAGGATGCGACACATGGACATGGGTTAATATTTGCATGTCAAACGTGAAAAATGTGTGTTGACTGTTCCGTAGGATGTATGGTCACCTGACACTGCTACAACACACTGACAGCAATGAGTCATGAAGAAGATCAAATTGTCCAGCAGTTCCTGTGGTATTCATGGCCACTCGAGCACCAGAGCAACTTCCAGCTAAGGAAGTGTTATGGGAGGTGATTGGTGACTGGCAAATGTCTTCCTAGTGCATCCCAAGCGTGTTCCAAGGGATTCAGGTCTGAAGAACATGAAGGCCGGTCCATGCACTTGATTTCAGCCTCTTGCAGCATGTTGTTGATGAGATTTGCATGGTTGGGTCGTACATTATCGTCCATAAAAAGAAAGTTGGCCCCATCTGCTCCAGCATAGGGTACCACTACAGGCTGTAGAATTTTATCCCAATATCTTACAGCGTTCACCATTCCATTTCTAACAACATGGAGGTCGACACGACCACCAGTGCTGATGCCTACCCACACTATGATTCGACCTCTACCAAAGTAATGTCTTTCTTGCACGAAGCATGGATTTTCCTGAGTTCCACGTTCATGCCAGATCAGGGCACGACGACTGTCAGGCTGCAGGCTGAATCTTGACTCGTCACTGAAGAGAATTGTGGACCACTCTTCGTGGGTCCAAGAAAGATGCATTTCAGCCTACCTTCTGCTGGTTCTGCAATGTTCAGCAGTTAACGGAATGCATACCATTGGTAGCCCGGCATACAGTCCACTGTGACGAAGTCAATTTCGTATGGTCTGAGTACCCACCTATACACTCCTCGCAGCTCAGTCGCATTGCTTTGTTGGTTCCTTCGTGCTATTAGTGTCAAATAGCGATCATCTCTTGCAGTGGTGGCACATGGGTGGGCCTGACCTGGTCTTCTTCGTACTGTGCCAGTCTCTCAGAAGCGATTCCAGAGTCTAGTAATCACGCTTTGGGAGTTTCCAACCGCTGTTGCCACTGTCATCTGTGTTCGGCCAGCATCAAGATGTCCTATGACTCTCCATGCTTCAGATTCGGGTAAATCACATTGCAGGGGCGTTTTCTGGCGACACTCAATGATTCTGCCACTTGTTGTTGATCGAGGAAAGTGGAGATAACCCAGCAGCGCCAGCCTCTTTATACAGGATTGTGGGCAAACATGCAAATTAACTATTTGCATCACATTTGCATAATCAGACAACTTCCATTTTCATGTCATTTGCTTCTCTGATAATATTCTTTAATAAATAAACTCAAATGCCTCTGTTCTTTTTTGATGTATTATATTCATTTCACAATATCCCCTAAATTTTGTGAGCAGTGTAGTTGCTTTTGTAATATCTTTGAATCAAAGTAAAATTCTTCTTAGAAAGGAAGCATTTTTTTTTTTTTAAACTCTTTTTATTATAAATTAAAGACAGATTCAAAATATATTTGAAAAAATTAATACACATTTTATATGTATTTAAGGTAATTTTTATCATTATAAATCATATTTACATAGAAAGTATTTGAAAAAGAAATCAATTTTTAGTTGAATTTAATCAATTTATGTACGAGGGTGAGTCAAGCTGAAGTTAGAAATTGCATATAAAAGGACACCAGTAATAAGGAGTCTGAATATTTGACCACCATTGTGTAGCGTGCTCTTTGGTGAGTGCTTTTGATGCTTCTGGTGATGTAATAATGAAAACCCCTAAGCTTCAAAAATGGCTGGTCGGCTGAAAACTTACTCCAAGGTTGGTTGACAACTGGGTTGCAAATTTCAAGAAACGCATCACTTCCGAACACGATCCAGACCTGCCTGATAGAGGAAAGACTGCTGTGATGCTGGAAAACAATGAAGCTATGGACAATCTGATTCAGCACAATCACTGTATTACAACTGACAAAATAGCATCAAAAGTGTCAACAGTCACTGTTCTGTGTCTACAATCATTCATGAGGAGTTAGGATATCAAAAAATGTGTGCCAAATGGGTTCCAAGAGGTTTGACACCAGAAAAAAGAGGCTCGTGTGGAGGCATATCAGGCAAATTTGGATCATTTTGAGGAGGAAGATCAAGCATTTCTTGATCGAATTGTCATGACGGACGAATCATAGGTTCATCATTTCATGCCTGAATCAAAAATGGCAAGCAAAGAGTGGCGTCATTTGTCATCACTGCCACCCAGGAAATTTCGAGCTCAACCTTCAGCAAGAAAAGTGATGCTCACCGTGCTTTTCGACAATAAAGGAGGTATTGTCGAACACTACATGCTGAGGGGCACTACAGTCACTAGTGCAAGTTACAGTGACTTGCTGGAGCTTAGGCTAAACTGCTATTCGATCCAAATGGCGTGGACTGCTGTCTCAAGGAGTCCTCTTGCTGCAAGACAATGCCAATCGACACAATTCAAAGAACACCCAGACTCGTCTAGAGAATCTGAAGTTTGAGGTATTGCCACATCCTTCTTAATCACCAGATTTAGCCCCATGTGATTTCCACCTTTTTGGACCGCTAAAAAAACATCTGGATGGTCATCGATTCAAGACTAATTTTTAGGTGCAGAAAGCAGTGTATGAGTAGTTGCGACGACAGGACAAAACCTGTAATTCTGCTGGAATCCAGGCACTTCCAGGCAGGTGGCGCAAATGTATTGACAAGGGTGGAGACTACATTGAGAAATAACATTATCCATTTTGTTAAGGTTCGTTCCAATTTCTAATAAATACCATTTTCTAACTTTAGCTTGACTAACCCACGTATGTAAACTCTTTGACAAAAAAAAAAAAAAAAAAAAAAAAAATCAAAGCACCCCAAAAAAATAGCCCAATAGTAATACAACTTCTCATGAAACTTCACATAAAAGCCTTTCGACCGAATATGCAAATTCTCAAAAATTCTTAACTAATGAATGAATAGCCAGAGCTACAGTGCATTGGAACTGAATATTGTGATGATATATATAAATAGCTAATTTTGCTTTCAGGAACAAAATTTCCAGAGGAATTGTGTTTGTGTTTTTTTATCTTGACTGTAACAATGCCTCGTAGGTGAATTCATGGTCACTGCGACCATACGATAGAGCTTGAAAAAGGACATGCCATCAGACTACACGAGGCTGGATGGAAAAACCAATGAATCACTCAGCATTTGGGTCAGAGCAATGTGGCAATTAGATGATGCTAGCAGGAATGGGTCTTAAACGGCAGATTTCAATGACAAGAGAGCAGCAGACAGCCTAGGGCAACAACAGGACCGAGTGATTCTCAGAGCAGCTGCTACAGCACCAGATTAGTCCTTCCAACCATCCAATGTGTGACCAATACTGAAGTGACCACCCAGACCATTAGTAGAAGACTATGGAAGCAAAATTTATGTTCTAGGGGCCCATTATGCAGCCTACCATTGACCAGTACGTGCTGTCAAGAGTGATTGCAGTGGTGCCGGGCGGGATCAACTTGGAAGTGTGCTGATTGGGGATGAATTTACTTCAGTGATGAGTCTTCGTTTTGAACTGAGCCTGGGCAACCAGGGCAGACGTTTCTGGAGAAAGTCTGGACACAGTGAGGATCCCGCTCTTACTGTCAAAAGCCACACGGACCAACAACATGGAGTTTTGGTCTGGAGTTTGATAGCCCGGCCCTCTTGGAGGTCCTCAGTGGCCCCCTCACAGCACAGCGGGTATGTTGATGTCTATGACCCATTGTGTTGCCGTTCCTTTCGCATCGCCCCGGGCTTACTTTTCAGCAAGATAATGTCCGGCCATACATGGTACACCTCTCCACTGATTGCCTGTGTGGCTGCGACACACTTCCTTGGCCAGCCAGATCTCTTTCCTATTGAGCACATTTGGGAGTCGCCTGCGACCATCCCAGAGTGTTGACACCAGTTGGAGCCCACCAATTGGAGGTCATTTGGCAAGAAATCCCACAGAATACCATCTGCCAACTGTATCAATCAATGCCACATTAAGTAAAAGCTTCAATCCAGGCCAGAAGTGGACCTATGCCATACTGACCTGCTCACTTTATGTAGTTCATTCTGTCCAATAAATCATTCAATTGTTCTGAAATTCTAATCATTTCGTTTTCTGTGTTAGTGTACATTAAACATACCAAATTTTGTCTCAATTGGATAATTCCTTCTTGGTGCGTAGATTTTTTTGTCAAATAGTGTATATATACATATTTATATATAGGTAAACTCTTATCTTTGTATACCTATCTTAAGTTTAGAGTATTTAAGTTTTTTTTAATTATGTAACATTGAACTCTTTTCACTATAAATCCATTGAAGAATTTTTGTGCATTAGCTTTTGCTATAAAATCTTTTCTGAAACATTTTCTTTAAAGAAAATTTGTAATAATCCTTCAAAAGATTGCAGCTGCCAATTAGATATTTGCATTTTTCGTTAGTTTATCATAATGAAGAATTGTATGATTAGATCACAGCTGCAGATGCAATTTGGCTCAAAATAAAAGCCAAAATGAAAATGCTGCTGAATATAATCATTGATTTATAAAGAACAAACTACTTCTACAGTTGACATTTCATGTCAAGTAAACAACAAATTGATTGATAAGCATTTTTGTCTGTTCATGTTATAATTGGTTTCATGAATCAGTTTCTGACCTCATCATCACTACAAATATTGTATTAATGTGAACAATTTAATAGCTACTTACAATTCAATAAATACATTCTCACTTAGAGCAATATGCATTATGTTATAACATATGAGAGGGATTTCGTATGAAATGCTTGGGGGGGGGGGGCAAAATAAACACTAATATTTTGATTCTGCAAGTGTCACTTATTTTAATCCAAGTGAGGTGGCAACCCTAACGATTGTTTATTGAGAGATGTTTCACTGTACAGCTATGAACATCATTATACACATCTCTAACTTCATTGTGCACAAACATTATGTCAGCAAGTTTAGTAGTTACATATGAAGTCATACTCACCTGCCTAGTAAAGAGAAAATGGAAATAATGCTTTGTAGTCGATTCATTCAACATATGTATATTAATTACCTTATGTCTTGATGCCCTTAATGCTATAAATACTTATAAAAAATGTTTGTTTAGGCCAAATCTCAGCCAAAAATCCTACAAATAAAGCTCAAAATATCTAACAATATTCTACCAAACTCCAATACAATTATAACTTAAGCCGAAATCAGCTATTCTGAAAACACGCCATTGAATTTGAAATACTGAACAACATACCAGAAAGTTCAGGATGCCTTAATTCTCATTTTACTAGATGTTTCTTATGAATTTGAAAAGCACTTTTAAAAATAATGAAAACAAAGTCAGAGAAACCTTTAGAATAGCTAAAAGATTACATAAGAATCAATGGAAATTACTCTTAAACTATTTTTAGCATGTAGAAGTTTACAAGTTGTTGTTTGTTTATAAATATTAAGATATGTATAAATTCAGATATTCAATGGACTACCATCTCAAATCAAACGGTTTTAAAAGTCCAATTAAATATTAGATAAAAAAGTAACAATCCTGAAACATCACTACCAAGGTCCTAAAAATCAACTTAAAAACAAAATCTATTATATTAAAAAATGAGAAGCAGTTATTATTTTGAAATGTGATTATTTCTTTCACATTTTTGCATCCAAAATGTCTTTCTGCCGTCAGAAATATTGTGACTGAAGTAATTTCAATCGTTTATTAAATTTTATATATGAGGAACTGCTTTTTGGTTGTTTTTTTTTGCATAAAATTTCAATTGAGAATAAACTAATCATAATGACTTACTTTGAAAGTTTATTTTTGTCCTGTCCAATGGGGCTATCACAGTTTTTGCAATAGCACCTGCTATTGCTCCTGATGTCAATGACGTTAAAACTTTGTCTGTATTTGTTAACTGAAATGAGAGTAAAAATATATAAATTCATAACAATACTCTTAAAACAATATGCATATTTCTAACTAGTTTTAAAAATATAATTTTAAGAGTTTCCATCACAGATGAAGCCAACGAAAATATATGTCTAATAATATAAAACCAATTTACATGGTTGTTTCTTGCTCACTATATTCAGACAATGAACCAATACAATGCACCTATTGAACAAAGCTGCAACAATGGAGAAATGAAACAATGGCAATGGTAAATGTATGGATATCTTGGTAGGTTTAGAGGCAGAAAGCACAGGAATAAGCAAATGTTTAATCAAATACCCAAGAAAAGACTTCAAACGATTTCATTTCAGTAATAAGGGAAAACTCGAGAAAGGTAGCCTGTACAAGTTATTTTAATATTTGAAAAACAGCTCCACAAACTAAAGAGAAAACAAGGTAGCGATAGCGATTAGTAAACCAATCACAATGCTTCACAATGGCTCCTGATATGTGAATGCTCTCATGCCTTCTTTCTTTCCGGATCTTGGCGTTGAGATTGCATATGATTCCTCTTGTATTCCTTCCTCTTATCCACCGCTGCTTGCTTTTCTTCCGCAGTCTTCTTTCGAGAAGTCATTACGGGGATAATATGGGGATGATATGAGAATAATATAGTGTATGTTTGTATATCAGTGACGATTATGTGGGGAAACACATGGTCTATCAGCTGAGTTGAAAATTGAATTAATATTGAAAGGGGGTGGTTTAGAAAATGCACGTGTGAATCTGTTTGGGACCCTACGCTATCTTATCCACCCCTATTTACATGGAATAATCGTCATTCTTAACTCAAACCTTGTTAGTAGACTGAATTCAATGACTTTTGAATAATTTTCTTCATTCACGTATCAGAAACTGGGGTGGTCTAGAAAATGAGCAGGCGAGTCAGTTTGGGACCCCATGCTATCTTACCCTATTTATATGAAATAATTGTCATTCTTAACTCAAACCTTGTTAATAGACTGAATTCCTAATAATGATTTAAAAAAAGAGATGCAAGTAGCTCCTATCTATATTACGTAAAATACAGAAAAATCCCTATTTATTTGGGATAATCGTCGTTCTTAGCTCAAAGCTTGTTAATAGACTGAATTCAATAACTTCTGAATAATTTTCTTCATTCACGTATCAGAAGCTGCTACAAAGCATTGTGATTGGTTTATTAATCGCTATCGCTACCTTTGAGCCCGACCAGCTAGAGACAAGCTCTAAGGCTCTGAACTACTCTTGGCAAGACCTTTTCAACAACACCCTAATCAAGTCTCTAGACCTCGTAGTTGCTGAGTTGATACTTGTCCACAGACAAACAGGCAATATAAGGCTTTCAGAAGCCTAAAAAACTGAATGAAAGTTTGTGCAATCTGTTAAATTACGGAGATAGATGAGCTGGCACAAATGATCAAATCTGAATCTACTGATTCAGTAACCGCAGTTTATTGCGTCCAAAAAAATAAGTATTGAAATAGATAATAACAGCAAGACAGATGTCTGAATGGGAAAACAGACAACCACACTTCTGGGTGAGACAAAGGCAATAAAGATGCTTAAAAGTAGTATATGTGATTTAACATGCAAATGGAGCCTATTTCAATGGAACTATATACAGGTGTTGCAAAACTTTCTGAAAAGATTTTAATGGTAAATTGGGAACGACAAGGACACAAAAGGCGTTCAAACAAAGGTATTTAAATGCTAGGGGCATTTACTGTACTGCTGGGTGGCCAATGACAACATCTAATCTGGAATGAAGATTTCCCGACCAGTTGCAAAGGCGACAGAGATTCTTGCGACAAGATCTTCTTCAGAGTCAGTTGGCCTCTAGCTCTAGCACAATGTTCTTCATGTATCCCCAGAAGAAGAAATTGAGGCATATTAAGTCGGGTGATCTCAGTGGCCAGGCTAATGTCTGCATTCTTTTCCACTTGTAGCCAAGTAAACAAAAACACAAACATCTATATGACCACATGAAGCGTTGTCGTGTGCCATTTTGGAACATATCATTAACATATCACGTACCTGTATTGTTGTGATTACATTGTAAAATACTGTGACTAAGTCCGTTACGCCTGGTCACTGGAGCACATCAAACACAATGTTGCTGGGCCACAGTCTAAACATCTCACCAGTAAACGCCCTCTAACATTTAAATATCAGCATTCATACAGCAGATTCATACAGCATTCATACAGGGAGATTTAGCAGAAATAAAGGAAGACCAATAGTTATAAAATTTGTTAATAGGAAAGATAGAGATCATTGGATTTCGAAATCCAAACAAATAAAAAATTTAACAAATAAAGTCTTTAAGAACAACAATCCACAGAAAATTTATATCAATGAAAATTTAACATTGAAGCAAAAAAATTTATTATGGCATACAAAAATGGAAGCAAGAAACAAACAATATAAATTTGTATGGATAAAAAATTCAAAAATTCTAGTTAGAAAAAATGAAAACTCAAAAATTATTAACATACAAGCTGATGAAGACATTGAAAAAATTAATTAATAACCACAAAAGGACATAAAATGGAAACAATGAATCAAATAGAATTAGGAAAACTCCAAATAAAAGAAAATTTTAAGGACTGGAACCCGAAAAACAATAAACTATACTTGCTTTATCTAAACATTAGAAGTCTAAAAACAAACTTTTCATACCTAGTTGCAAATATACAAAATAAAATAAATAAATTAGACTTCATAATTTTAGTAGAAGTTAACATTAAGCAGGAAGAATTATTTATGTTTGACATTCCAGGGTTTTCAAAAATTCATAAACTAAGAACAGGAAAAAGAGGAGGTGGAATTATTATTTATTATAGAACAAATTTAGATTTAACCATAATTGAATATAATTCAGTAACGTACGAAAATATTACATGCAAATATAAAGTAGGTACCTCTGCAGATTTCCAATTAATAATTCATGCAATTTATAAACCTCCAAATACAAATAAATTATTATTCAATGAAGAATTAAAAGATAACATAAGAGAAATGAAAAACATAATTACTTCAAATATAATTTACATAGGAGATGCAAACAGATATTTATAAAGAAGTTTTAAACAACCAAACATTAAACTATTTGCAAACTCTCTATAACTATGGTTTTGTTAATCATATACACAAACCCACTAGAATTGCATGTACCAAGACTACTATTTCAAAATCATGTATAGATCACTGTTTTTCAGACATTAAGAATACCGGAACTATGGCTACAATAATCGAATGGGACATATCAGACCACTTGGCATAATTTTTGAAATAAATAACTTAAATGATTATGTTAATGATAGAATTATAAACAGAAATATGAAATATAACAATCCTATGAATGATGATTTCTTCAGCAAAAAAGTATACGAACTGACTCTTCTAATTAGAAATAATAACAATCAAGATACAAACAAAATTATTAATAAATTACATAAAATTATTAAAAAAGCTAAAAGAAGAGAATGGAAAAATAAAAAAAAAAAAAAA
>JAFIDM010009631.1:361267481-361281524 GCA_023159025.1 Thereuonema tuberculata
GGGGGGGGGGGGGGGGGGTAATATGTGATGTCACGTTACATTTCACTTAAGCGCATTTTTTGAAATGAAAAATACCTACTAAGAAATTCATTAAAACACCTGCAATTATCTAAGCTTTAATGTTCATCTACTCGAACAATGGATTTCTTCCTCCGCCAATGAAAATTGAGCAAACTAATCGAGGCTTAGCTGTAGCATCATTTGATGATAATGGAATATATATCGATTTACTTGATCATCTCTTGTTACATCTCCAGCAGGGGCAAAGATTTCCTTCAGATGCCATATGATGGGTCCATCTGTATACAATTAACTGGCTGACAAAGTTTTCAAAAAAAGGATCCTATGTCATGCTACAAATAAGGCTATGGTAAAACATTTAAAACACATATACCCCAAAGAAAAATATGAAACATTTCATGGTGTGCAACGTTATGAATGACCAGTCCGTGTTCCAGCACCCAGCCCGCGAACTGCTGTGCATCCTGAGGACGATCACACTGGTGCAGAAGACACTGACTGGATACACAAAAGTGAAATAGACAACGTAATTTCTCTAGATGAATATCAGTTATTCATCCAGATGCCAGTTATTGAAATCAATGTTAAAGTGTCTCTCTATAGGCCTATGCAGGCCCTTGGGGTCATGGGAGGTAAGGCTCCCGGTGCTTCATGATTAACGGGACTACGTTGAGGTCGGGTGGTCAGTCGACACCAGCCCGCCTTTAACTACCGGGAAATGAAGCTGGTACCCATTCAACAGAGGTCTGGATAAACCCTAAGACCCGTTTGAGAAGAATGGGGCGTATAAAAACCCTCGCCCTTGGCGGGGATCGAATCCTTCACCAAGTGCTCTTACCCATTCGGCTACCGGATCCATATTGAAATCAATGAATATATGGCAAATCCATGGACATGCACTCATTAATTAATGCAAGTCCATGGATTCGTCAAGGCTTTTTGATTACTTATTATTATTATTTGATACCAAAAATAATTTTAATGTTAATTTTACTTTTAACATTGAACTTCTATTATTTGATTAGGTACCTGTAATACGAAAAAAAGGTAATTTTAATTTCCTTTAAAGATCTAACTTTCGATTATTTGTACCTAATTATAAAACAAGCAAAAAAAAGGAGATCGTTTTAATTTTTATTCTGTTTTTTAATATTGTATTTACATTACTTGACTTTTTAATATCTACCCAAAGATATAAAGAAAGATTTAAATTTTATTTTTTATGTATAAATATCATTCATTAAGATGTAAACTATGTAGGAAAAATTATAAAATATTTAGTATATTTACTAACAGTATATTAAACTACAGTGGAGCACCGTTTATACGTTTCTCGTTTATACGTTTTTATCATTTATACGTTTTTTTGAATGGTCCCGGCAAAATCCAATACATATTAACGCTAAATAATTTCATTTATACGTTTTCCTGAAATCGCAAATTTCATTTATACGTTTTTTTCAAGAACTCAAGAAGAGAGAAAATGCCCATTTCAACCTCAAATTCCCACCTGCCGATTGTCCAGTCTTAGAAAAGGCACGCAGTCTTAGAAAATTGCACTGAAAAACCTCTGCCAAGTTTTCAACAAGCTTTGGCGAGTTTTAACACCATGCAAGAATACCGCATTAGCAGTATAAATGATAAAGTTAAGATGGCACTTTTAACTGTGCACAATTAACTTTTTTCTGTGCATTCCAAAAAAGCCCTACAATCTAAAATAACAAATTATTTTGGAAATGCTGAATGAATATGAATAGTAGTACTAGTAGTACATTAAATCCGGAATAAGAAGTTTTGTATTACATACCTCTTGTATTTCATTTCCACGTAATATTTTAATTTACCTCTGACTTTTTATTGTTGGTTATTACAAAATTGTTCGTAACTTTTGTGAATTTCGTTTATACGTTTTTTCATTTACACGTTTTTTTTTCTCAGTCCCTTGAAAAACGTATAAACGGTGCTCCACTGTATATTAAAAATTAAAATACATTCAGAATTTTATTTTTATTTTTGATTGTAACCTAATTGCCAAGAGATCAACAGACACAATTGATTTTTTTATTGTTCCCCGGTCTTACAGGGCCGTTGCCAATTTAACGAAATGGTTCTTTATTAATTCAACGACTGATTAAAAGACTTAGTTGTTAAACTGATTAATAGGTTTAATCTGATTAATCGGAACTGAAGCTTACAAATACTTACAGTTAAAAACACTTTAGTTTTTAATATAAATTGGGGGGGGGCGCATGCTACTGTGACATAATATTGGGGGGGGGGGGTTCACAAGATTGTGACAAAGTGAGAAAGGGGAGTCGAAAATAACAAAAGTTGGCGTGACATAGTTTATGGACAGCCCTAAATATTTGTGAGGCTTCCAAATAACAAAACAATGAAAAAAAAAAAAAAAAAAAGACATGAAAAAGTTGTACAGGCTAAACTATTCATTTTAGAATATTTAATTCTTTTTCATTATTTATTTTTTTCGTATTATTTATTTTCAATCCTTATTCTTGCTGGATATCGTGAGGTTGTAGGATTTATATGCGCCTAATTTCTTTTAAGGTTATTATTAATGTTCCAAAAAATGTTGCCTTTCATTTAAGCGGTTTTTTTTTTTAATCAATGGACGTCACTGATGGCTCTTATATAAAATGTTTTAGAGTATACTGAAGCTTATATTTAGAATCAATTTTGTTCACGCCCATGCTTAGGCTTTAATTACAGAATTGACTAATAAAATCACGAAGTTTTGATGTGTAGATCCAGTAAAACATAATTAGTCCTAAACAATTCTGATACGAAACAATAAATGAACAATCATGACCAGAAATAGAAGAAATGCATTATATAAATCCATAAATCCTTTTGTGTCGCCCAGAATGTTACGCACTGTTACACTCCCATTCATTCCTCCCAAATAACTTCAAGCATGAATTGATTACTTTTAAAACTATAACGTACCATCTATATCTTGCTCTCGAAAGTATCTGGTTGCCTAAATAAATACATAAACAAATGCATTTCATTAAATCATGTCTAAATTTACAAAGAGAAACGTATATAAAAACTGAAAGTTAAAAGCCCAAATATTTGTTATGTTTTGTTTACCATGTTGGTTTGCTGCGGTACAAGTCTTGAAAATTAATAATTATAAATCATAAAAATAAATAATAATTAACATTTAGAGATTGTAAATATTATAAAAACATTTTTCAATATAGTAACATTAGATTTTGAAAGCTTTTAAACTTAATTAATAAAACCCACACATGACTAGATTTCTGCGCTGGTTTGCCCGAGAGGATGAGCTGAAGACGGGATGCTCCCTGATATCGGTATGTTTATATTGGAATTTCAAAAGTCGAATATATTCATAAGTTAGTTTTTTGATTTCTTGTGAAGAAGTCATGGAATTCGCCCTTTTTTATATAATTTTCTTTGGTCGATTTTTAAGAAAACGGAATTTTCTTCAGCTGCAGCCTTAGAAAAATTATTTATAGAACTTGTTTTAACAGAAATATTATTATTAATAATAATTTTAATTAGGAGTTCCTTTAACCTATATTTCTACTGTTTCCGTTCATTTCAGACCATAATTGTTTTGTTTATTTTTTGTGACTTATTTTTCATTATTAATTATATTTCATAACGACTTAAACCTCATGACAAGTTAAAGCTGATAAATATTCTACACCATTCGTGCGCTTTAATGAAACATTATATTTTGAAATCAAACATTTTAATACACCTGACATCATAAGAAAAATAAAATATTCTATATGAATACATCGTTGAGTAACACTAATTAAATAAAAAGTGGAGACGAAACTTCTAGAATTAAAGGTTGCGACTAAAACTTCTAAATTACAGAAGTTCTAACCTGAAGATATTAGAATTTTATTTATTTTAATTTTTATATTTTATTGCTTATTTATAAATTACTCGTTTACTCAGATCTTAAAAAACGAACATTTTATTTTTAGCGAAACTGAGATGAAGAACTAACATCGGAGAAACTACTCAATAAATTATATGAAATTTCTCTGGAAATTGTAATTAACTATAATGTAGATTAGAATTACTTATCTAGATTTTTTAATTAGAAATATCAACAGTTAAGTTGATCTTGCGTTCCCAAAGAAATTAATTTTTTATTTTCACTTCATAAAGTTA
The DNA here is from genome assembly GCA_023159025.1 of Thereuonema tuberculata. Taxonomy (NCBI): domain Eukaryota; kingdom Metazoa; phylum Arthropoda; class Chilopoda; order Scutigeromorpha; family Scutigeridae; genus Thereuonema; species Thereuonema tuberculata. Next base: position 361,271,679 of record JAFIDM010009631.1, read on the forward strand.
AATAACAGTGATCATAGCGAACGCCTTCTATTGAGATATCGCGAAAACATTCTATTAAACTAAATTCAATACAGCTGGGATTATTCGTAAACAGATGGAAGAAATTCCTTCTAAAATTCCACCACAGGAGGAAAATAACGCAGCGTTTGGCTTTTAACTGTTGCAAATTTTGAAAATTGAGAGAAGAACAAATCTTCAAAAGAAAAGGATGTTGTTAATCCCTTTGCAGTTGGTCAGTTACATAATTGTAAGGGGGAAGCGGCTGCCCTGGCAGCATCCTCCAAGAGCCTGTAATAGATGAGACTATAAAGAATTTATTATTTATTTATTTTTGAATGATAGTACTTTTCTGTTGATGAATGGTTTCAGCTCCAAATTGAGTCCTGCATTGGAAACAACATTTATAGCATTTCTGCAAAAATTACCTACATCACATCAGGAGTAGGATGTTGATAAAGGATGGTTTGTTAAATGTTGTTGCTTTCTTTAGTAACTGAGCCAGTGTTCCATACATGAAATAGAAATATACGAAAAGACATAAATGGCTCCACATATGGTCCCATTGCTAATTAGAATGAAGCCAATTTGAATAATTGCATTTTCAGTTGCACATCATGGTTTATTAGTGATTATCTGTCTTCTTAAATAAAAAAAAAAAATAAAAAAGTGAAAAATCAGTAGGAATGCATTCTACAAGATTGTAATAAATTGCAAAATATTGCAGAAGGGGACATTAATATCCACATGATATAATGGTCTTAGTTATAGATGCATACCAACAACAACTATTAGGATAGATGCCAAAACCTTGATCTTTGATGGAAAAAAAAAAGTTTGTTGGCAATGATTTGCGAAAGATGATAAAAAAAAAATATTATGATTACCTACATAAAGTTCTTAAGATTTTGATTGTTGTGATGGCAGATTGTGCAAACAACTATACAAGAAGTCACATAGTATGAGATCTGGCCAGTTGGAGTGGCTATTCAGTTTGAATGAAGCAACCAAGATTTTTTTGTTTTGTTTTTTAGCTAATGCTGTTTTGGTCTGGTATATGAAAATTATTTCTTGGGGATTGTCCTTGTCTGGGCTGTACCATATTAAACTCATCCATCATACTTCAGCAGTATCCGGCAACATATTATACAATTGTCACATCTGTAGAATAATTTTCTTCAATGGACCACTGAACCCATAATAATTCATCAGAGCAGTTGATAAAATGATAATTGCCTTGTTTAGTATGGATGAGCACATTTTGGATCAAAGTTCATTTTGGACCGAAGTCTCCCCCATATACACCAATTTTGGGATCTGACGCTATCATTCTATTGGCAATTTCTTTGGAGCATCTCAATTTGTATCAATATTGATTCTTAGCATAGAACTGCAGCACAGTTTTGTCCTTGTATTAGGTATAAACATTTTTTTTTTTTTATGATTGGAATATATCCTTATATCCTGCATACCTTCATCCAAAACAGTCTGTAAATAGTACAGAAAGCTTAATAATTGTCTAGAATACTTTATTTCTACAAAGTGGGCGAAAAGTTTGTATACTCCTGTCAGTAAACTGGATTTGAAATGAATTGATGTGCCTATTATAGATCCAAAACATCTGTATGCACTCCTCAATGGTTTATGCACAGACAGATGTGTCTTCAGGTCTGTATGCTCATTTTCCATAGCATTTGTGGCGTCAGTCTTGACATGCGAATATTAACCCCCGTCAATGTGTCGCATCCTGCTCAATCCCGATAAATGGATTCTGCACATCACTTGCATAATCAGACAATTTCCATTTTCATGTCATTTGCTTCTCTGATGATGTTTTTTAATAAACAAACTTAAATGCCTCTTGTTTTTTGAATATTTTCATTTCGAAATATCCCCTAAATTTCGTGAGGAGTGTACTTTATTGGGGGTGGGGGGAAGAAGTTGCCTTTTTTCTTTCAAGAATTCTTTGAATTTGGGTTGCTTGCCTTCAAATGTCTGAGATCATCTTTTCACATTTTATAAAATTGTTTATAAATCAAATTTACATTTGTAGAAACCTGCAGTTTACTTTCATTAGAGAGCTCTGATTCATTATTTATGTAATAATCATTGTAACCACTTTTTTTTGGGAGGGGTGGAAGATGGTAAGGGTTGTAATCCTGCCGTTGCATTCAAAATTGGAAAATGCCCAAGATCCTGGACTTTTTAATTTTAATTTTTTTTTTATTGGAAAGTTCATCACTTTGTTTGTAATCTCCCTCCCATTCTCGAAAAGGACACTACAGTTTTTTATTTTTTGGTTGAATGGGTCCAACCATCATAAACCCCACTCCACCCCCAATTTCAAAATCCTGGGTACAGGAATGATTGTTACTGTGCTACTTTCTTCAGTAATAGAAAAAATGAAAACACATTAACTTTTACATTATTATTATTAATATTAGCATTATTACATTTTTCTTTGTTTTGCATCTCATAAAGATGTTACTATTGCCTAAAAAGGTTGACAATGGCTGTTTCCTAGATGTCAAACTGTTTTGAATCAACACTGTATTGAGATTAATTTTTATTATTATTATTTTTATTTTTTTTTGAGTAGTGTCTCTGAAGAGCCACTAGATACAAATTTGCTGCATACACTATGTGATCAAAATATCCGCACACCTACCTGAAACCATAGTCAAACTTTCCCTGTAACATATAACAGTAGTGGGCATTACTATGGGTTAGGTCCGCCTTTCACTTTTATTACAGCCATGACTGTTGGGGACATTTCTGGTGGATTGGCAACCCATTCTTCCTGAAGAGCTGTAGCCAGACCAGGTCGTGATGTGGAACGTTGGGGTCTGGAGCAAAGTCACATTCTAATTCCTCCCATAGGTGCTCTATGGGATTCAAGTCGGGACTCTGGGCAGATCAATCCATTTCTTTAACCTTTTTGCCACAATACTATTCCTTCACAGACCTAGCTTTATGACACAAATCATTGTCATGCTGGTAGAGGCAATGGTCATCACTAAAGGGGTCCTCTACTGTAGGTAGTATATAACTGGTCAAAAAAGTCCTTGTATCCCTTCTGCAATTACATCGCTGTGCAGTGGCACAAGAGGGCCAAGTCAGTTCCATGAAAAACACCTCCACACCCCTAACCAAATATCACTGTTGACACTACACATGATGGCAGATATCGTTCCCTAGGCATTCGGCACTCCCAAATCTCCCATTGGACCACAAGATGGTATAACGTGATTTGACACTCCACATTGCATGTTTCCACTGTCCAGTGGCACTGTCCTTGACACTCTTTCAGGTGGCACTTAGCATTCACAGAAGAAATATTTAAAGTTTGTGAGAAGCTGCTCAACCATGAAATCCCATTTCCATGACCTCTTGAACAGTCATGGTGCAAGCTAGAGTCTTGTTACTATTTTGAAACCCACAGATGATTGTTTTAATCGATGTCTGACTTTTTGCACAAACCACCTTCTTCAACACTCAACGGCCCCGATCTATCAGAACACTGAGAATACTCGTTGCATTTTTGTTGTGGTTGCCAACTTCCCTTTTCCATTTCACAATAACATCACCAGCAGTTGATTTCGGCAACTTAGTAAGGATGTAAATGTCCCTGACAGACTTACTACTCAAGTGGCAGCCAATGACCAGTACACGTTCAATGTTACTGAGCTCTGCTGAACGACCCATTCTGCTGTTACTTCGTTTCAATTAACAACACTCGACTTCCTGCCTCCTTTTATACCGGTACGTAATTTTGTTATGTCATCTAGGCTTCAGTTCACTATTGCAGAGGGGTGTCCAGATATTTTTGATCACATAATGTATTTTGAAGATGTTATGATTTAATGTGACGAAAGTCATAAATAAAAATGCTGAAGTAAAAATTGTCATAAAAATTGTCATTTATTTTATAAAATTTTTAATAAATTGATTTTATTTCACAAATGATTATAAAATATTTTATTTTTAATATTTCTACTAAAAATATTTATAATGTGTTTTTTAATTCTAGGCAAGCTTATTTCTGGTCTTTAAAAGGGCATTTCAAGCGAGTTTTTTTTTAATATCAGATGTAGTATTTGGATTTTCTGCTGAGATATTGATTTAATGTTTCAACTAGAATCCTGAACATTGAAAAATCAGAGGCCATGCAGTAATGTGGTTCTTAGCGATTTTTTTTTTTATATATAATATTATGCTAATAGAAATTTAACCTTAATTAATATAAGAGTTCTATATAATATTATTACAAAAAAGATAATGAATTGCTTTTTTTATAAATGCTGTTATATCTGAATCAATTTATAATTGACTGTGGGTTTTCAGCATTGTTTTTTTATAAATCTTTTAATAGTGAAAAATACAATTTTTGATGGCTTTTCAATTGAACTGAAACTAATTCTTGATTGAATTTTGCAATTTTAATGAAACTTCAAATTCTTTTAAGATTATGCATGATTATTTTATTCATTTATTCAATGTTTAACTTCCTATGTAATTTATTCATATCTATCTTCTAATTTCAGGGTTAATAAGCCTTCTAAAGGAATGGGGCTGCAAACTACAGCTGAAACTCATGCTCCAGATGCTGAAGCCCGTCCTCGTACTTCAGAGGTAAGTAAATACCAAATTCTGTCTAAAATTAAATATATAAATTAAAAAAACTTTGGCATCTTAACTCTCCAAAATTGGCCTCATGTTTTAAAGTTGTCTTGTAATTTATCACGAAATAAATGAAAATAAATAAGCATGTTTCAGTAATAAGGATTCTGTCCACAAATGATTTTTGATATTTATTCATCAAATTGCTCTGCAGCTAGAAAAAATGGATTTCTTATTTTTTTTTTTAATTTTGATATGCAATAATCAGTTCCCAATCCATCATAGTAACATCAATGCACTTTCTACGCTTGTATCCTTAACCTAATCTCCTGGTATTTTATGTCTCATTTGCACTTTCTAACTAAGTGTAGTTCACTTTACTCCATCAAATTCTGTATGGTTCAAGAACTTCTACCAGTGATGGTTTGTCACACTCATGATCAACTTATTTCCTGTTTTGGACAACTCTAGACCTACTCCCACCGTAAGCACTGCTACCTGCTGTTTTAGTATCATGTCTTTCCATCATCCGCATTACCCTCCTTCGACTGCTATTCAATACTTCCATTTTAACTAACATGATCATTCATTTGGTGACCCAGGGTGAGATTTATCCATTGCACTTTTGGGTGATTAGATTACAACATCTAATTTGATTTTGTATATTTTTTCTGGAAATTTGTTTATTTTTATCAATAAATAAATAAAAAAAAATACATCTTTTATTCTATCTTATTTACATTTTGCTTTGATTTCCTTACCATATCATTGATGAAGCTATAAAAAACTACTCAAAATCTAGTATCGAACAGACACTCAGCGCAGCAATTTAACCAGAGGTGCCGCATACACGGAACCACGAGAGTTGATTTCAGCTGGTTGGGGAGGGGTGGGAGGTCGAAATGGGATATGTACCGACTTCTTATTCTACCATATATAATAAAAACATAAAATAATCGAGTGGCACCTGGGGATCACTTAGATTGGTGGCAGTGAGCATTTTAATCCTTGCAGTTAATTTACTAGTTATTTGTTGTTTTATATTTTTATGACATTCAGCTGTTAGGAAATGTTCAAAGTTTTATTCCTGCTTATAGCACTCCCTTGCCATTGTTGATTTTCCTTTCTAAAATCCCTGTTTACATTATTTTTTTTCAAATTATGGCATGTGTATCCTACATGGTCATCTATGGACAATACACTTTATCCTCTGTGCCCTTCTTCCATGCATGTAGACCTATGTGCATTGTGTTGTTCTGCTTCTGAATCTTAGGCTTTTCTGACTGATGTTAATCAACATTATTATTATTATTATTATTATTATTATTATTATTATTATTCTCAAAGCTTTTTTCTTTTCTTTTTCTGTTTTTGACCATTCGTTTGGTTTGTTTACTAAGTTTTGCATTTTGTCGACACATAGCTACTAATATACATCTTCCTTATCTATTGAAATAGTTACTGAATTTTCTTTCTTATTTTTTTGTATCATATTTTTGTCTTGAGTGATTCTTTTAACCATAATTCATCTTCATCATTCCTGCTTTGTAGAATATTTGCTACACTTTTTAATTTCAGTTAATATTCACTTTTGTTTTTTCTGACTCCCTCTGATTTCAGACTAGTTTTCCTCAACAGAATTGAAACTGCTTCCATTTGTTGATTTTTCCACATTCTTTTTATTTATTTATTTTTGTTTTTACTTTTTTTAACTGAGTTTCCATCGTAGAATATTTCCTATAATTTTTAATTTTTAGTTAACATTCACCTTCATGACTTTATTTTGTAATGTGAAACAGTAAAACCTCATTAAGTCGTCACCCAGATAAGTTGTCACTCCGTTTAAGTCGTCGTTTTCCTTTGGTCCCGACAAGGTCTCATAGACAATAATGTAAAATAACCCTCTTTTACTCGTCACCAAATTTAATTCTACTCTGGATAACTCGTCACCCTCAAAAATGGCGAAAAGCATCTTCTCAATTTTGCCTGCTATCTTTTCAGCCCCGCCTCTTCACTCTAAGAAAGCCTAGCCTTTACGGGGAATTTTCACGTGGGAAATTCACTTGGGAAATTACACACTTCTCGCTGCGACTCTTTGTCAAGTGTATACGTTTTTCTTGACCGCTACTGAGTGTGATTTCATTTCATAGCGAGTAAGCTCTGCTATAACAGCTATTTTTTATCTTGCAATTTCGTGGTTTGATTACATTTGTAACATGTCAGGGAAACGAAAACTTACCTCGTTATGTTTTAAAGAAAAAAAAAGACTTAATTGCACTTTCTGAAAAATTAAATGTTTCGAAAACAGCTTTTGCCAAAGAACATCGTATTCCCAGGACTACATTAAACGATATTCTTTCATCGAAACAAGTAATTGAAGAAGTTGACTGCAAAGACAAAAGAAAGAGAATGAGGAAATCGAAGTTTGACGAGATCGAGGTGGTTTTAGTTCGATGGCTAAAACATGCCTGATCGCAAAATGTGCCGGTTTCTGCCGTGATTCTCAAAGAAAAAGCCATGGAAATTGCTAAGGAGTTGAACATTGAAGATTTTGGCGGCAGCAATGGTTGGCTGGAACGTTTCAAAGACAGACATTGCCTTTCTTTTAAAACAATTACAATGTGGTAACTATAAAAAGTTTTTTTTTTTTTATTACTTTCCACTCATTCATTTGCATGTATTGATTTCTGAAAATCTTGTTTTTCTCATCGAATCCTACATCAATTCATGAAAATACTGTATTTCAGTGGGGTTTTTTGTTTGTTTTTTTTTTTTCAAAAATTCCCACTCCGCTTAAGTCGTCAAAAATGTTTGGTCCCTTGAGTGACGACTTAACGAGGTTTTACTGTAGTTGCAGTTTCCATATAGAAAGTTTGATTCATGGTGATCATACCATTGTGATGACATCAGTTCTAGTCCTACCCACAAAGTTAGAATGCTACATTCATGTCTATACTTGGATGAGCCACTAAATCTATGGACACAGTATGTTACTGGTGTATACAGGGTGTTGCAAAACTCTATACAGACTTTAACGGTAGATTGGGACACCAAGATAAACTTTTTTTGTTAATGAATGTATTTTTTTTTTTTTTTTAATGTTCCTCAGTCCTATTAGGTGTGCTTATACTAAATGCACATCTATAGTATAGGTCTGATGAATTGATATTAAGTATCCTAATTAAATTACAAGCATTAACATAAGTTTAAATTGATTCATAAAAGATTATTAAATTTATTAAGAATAAGAAAAATATTAAGAAATAAACATAAAATTATAGGAATATATAATTATGAGAATAAGAAATTATAAGCTATTTAATTAACACTAGTCTTATATTCGTTTAAATAATTATAGTAGTAAAATGTTAGAAATAATAGTGCTCGCGCACTAACTGTTTATATTAAAGTCAAGTTTCACTAACAACATTTATAATTTAATCTTATTATCAATAACATCGGAAATTAGTTTTTCTTTTATTTCCTTAATTTTTGGAGACTCGTAATCTTCCCATTTAATTTGTTTAAATAATTTATATATAATATGATTATTTAATCGATATCCATAGTTGTTCTTAATTTTATTATTGTTTAGAATACACAACCAGTTATTTCGAGTTTTTTTTTCTTCTTTACTTCTATTTCTTTCATTTTTTATAACAAAGAAATTTTTTATTATTACTTTATAAATAAATTTTTCTTCTATTGTTAGTATTTTAAATCTTTTTCTAATACTATTTTTTTTCCTCTTTTCCTTTATTTTTGAAATTGACAAAAACTTTGTCTAATATTTTAAATAATATTTTTTTTTTAATTAATTAATTAACAATTTATTAACAATAAAGTACAATACAGTCCTACTAGGTTGTTAAACAACCTGTGTTGTAGGTGCTGAGATTTACAATAAATAAGTTACAGAGATAGAAACATAAACAATTTTGAAAATTTTATACAACATAAAAAATATTGATGAGAAATTTAGATAAAATCTGTGAAATAGTAATAATTTTTTTTTTTCAAATTAGCCAACCCATTTTAATCAACCCATTTAATTTGTCCCAGTATTATTTTTTCATAAATTATTTTTTTTAAAGTAGACATCTTTTCAATGTTTTTCATTTCAAATGAAAATTGATCAAAAATTTTGTTAATTATTCTATTTTTTATTCTTAATCCAAAATTATTTTTAGGATTGTCAAAATCTTGTTTACAATATATACTATGACTTCTTATTGAATTTATATTTACATAATTATAACATATTTTATAATAAAATTGTAAAATCAAGGTGAAAATTACTTTTTATTGTGGAAACAAGATTTTATTATCTAGTAAAATTTGATTTTGTTCATTGCTTTGAAGCTTATTAAAGTTGTAAAAAATTAAATTTAATATTTTCTTTAAAACTCTATTAATATTTTTTATTTCATTTTTATTTAAATAAATTCAATTATCAATGCCGTAATTAATTAATGAATCTACGTAAGCTTTATATATGATTATTTTTGATTTAATTGGAAAAATATCTTTTTTGTGATAAAAAATATAAGTTAAATAGAATATAGTGGGTATGCCAAGTGTATTTATTATTTATGTGTAAACCAAGGTATTTATAGTTATATATTAATTCTAAGTTTTCACAATTACAATTAATAATATCTTTATGATTTTTGTCTAAACACTGAAAATCATGATATTTTATTTGAGGTAAAATATTTATTTTTTTGTTTTTTGAATTTATGATCATATATTTAGTTTTATCTTTGTTAATAGCCAATTTATAATCATGTGTCCATTTAATAATATTTATGAAATCAGCTTGCAGTTGTTCTTGAGCTATGGAAAGATTTTTATTTGTGTTTATTAATAACAGATCATCAGCATATGCAAAGATATTTGAATGTTTTAAATTGTTGAAAATTGTATTAATATATATCAAGAATAATAATGGACCCAAAGTAGAACCTTGAGGCACACCTTTTTTCAGATTATATATTTTGCTTAGTTTATTTTCTAATTTAATTCTAAATTTTCTTTTTTTTAAGTAGTTCTTTAGTACAATATACATTGGACCCCTTATTCCAATATTATGTAATTCTTGTAATAAAATATTGTGGTCAAGACTATCAAAAGCTTTTTTAAGGTCTATATAGATTATTAAAATATAGTTACTATTATTTAGATTTTTATTTATAATTTCATTTAGATTATCTAATAATAATGTAGCAC